>OW052106.1:13605000-14205000 GCA_932526535.1 Caradrina clavipalpis
TCGAGCTCTTTGGATTGACCTTTTGGAACTCTAAATCGAAGAACAGTTCATTTTTAACCCCCGACGCAAAAAGAGGGGTGTTATAAGTTTGACGTGTCTGTCTGTCTGTCTGTGGCATCATAGCTGCCGAACGGATGAACCGATTTCAATTTAGTTTTTTTTTGTATTAAAGGTAACTTACGTACGAGTGTTCTTAGACATTTTTGATGAAAATAGGTTGGGCCGTTTAAAAGTTGTGGTGATTAGTAGTGGTGAAAGTAGGGAAGAAAAACCGAATGTCTGTAAATATACTCGAGTGGGGTCTCAAACTTAATAAAATCGACATTATAATAAGTAGGTACCTATAAAAAGCATAAAATAAAAAAATAAATAAAAAATTTAAAAAACCCCCAACACAAAAACCTAAGTTCCCTTTAAAAAGTAAAAAAATAACAAAAAAATACGTCACGTTGGGGGACCGATGTTGCATTTAGGATACGATCGTCCCGAGCGGTCCCCCAACGTGACGTATTTTTTTTGTTATTTTTTTACTTTTTAAAGGGAACTTAGGTTTTTGTGTTGGGGGTTTTTTAAATTTTTAATTTAATTTTTTATTTTATGCTTTTTATAGGTACCTACTTATTATAATGTCGATTTTTTAAGATTCTATTATTTACAGCGAAAGGAGTATCGTGCTGAAGAAGAAAAACATTTCATTTTGCTGGTTAGGTTATTTACTGTTAATTTTCATAACGATTGTGGTAATTAGAATGGGGAGGAGCACTAACTTTTTATCACGACAGAGGGCGCATAAGCAACTGTACCCTGTTTTGACATAACAGTTGTCAAATCGTATGGTTTTTTGCATTCAGTAAATATTATTATTTATTTTTTCCCTAATCTTGAGAAAGATGCCTCAGTGTAGTGCATTAAATTGTAAAAATAGAGGAGTACATTTGTTGCCTAAGGATAATAAACGCAGAAAACAATGGGAATCGGCGTTACGTATTAAAAACTTTAAGGCAAGTAATACTGCACGCTTGTGTGCTGCGCATTTTACTGAAGACGATTATCATGGGAAAAGCAAGTATACAGGTGAGTCGTCGCAGTGGTTTTACTTATAATATTCTACGATCAGTCAGTAATTGATGAACCTAAGTTCTTAATTCAATAAATATATTTCTTACATTATCTACTATCTTATGTATATAGAAAACAGCTTCTTAAAGATTTATTATTTGAATATAGGTACCTACTTTTCAAAATAATCCTGTATGTCATCTCTTTTGATCATTGATAGAGGAGTATCTGCATTTATATCTTTGAATGTGTTTGTAGGTGGACACTGGTACACGGAGTCCTCGTGGATGTCGCAATCGGCACCAAAATTTTGATTCCGGTCATATAATTCTAATCTACAAATAAAATAGGATAGTTAGTCCATAGAAACAAAAAAAAAACCTTTCAAATAAATTATAACCTAAACCATTTTAAGTCTTTACCTTACAGTCAAATCGGCCTTTTTTACCGGCAGTTGTAGCGTTCCTCTTACGTAACTCATCTTTAAGTTGAGGCACAGTCAGAAAAGAATACATTTTAAATGAATTTAACTTGAAATATTAACGAAAAATCAATCACAATCTTGTCATGACAAGTAAACACTGTACGGTTGCTCCTGGCGCCATCTATACTAAGTTTTGCCTGTGGCTCCTCATTAGAATTGGGTGCCAACGGAAAATAAAAATGTGTAAAACTTTTTCGTAAAAAGCAAACCATTTTTGATGCTGAACCTGAACACATTATAATATCTAAAAAGCCTAGTATTCATTCGATAAAATGTAGCAACAAATGAAAACTATTATATGTCAAAACAGTAAATCTAAGCATAACCTCAATCTTTATGTAATAATAAAGTGTATTTTTTATCTGAATTATTACACTTTTATAATACAATTTTATATATATCACGATTTAGACATGACTGTGTATTTATCAAGAATTGCATTGAACACGTTTCGGTGCGCGACACCGAAATTTTCATCTATAAATAGTGTTGTCGGTTTTGCAGCACCGAAAGATCGATTGTTGTCTCCAAGGAATGATATATTTAGCATCCCAGGGGTAGCAATTGTAAGGAATTATGTTAATGATATGATACAGCCTACTGTGCCGATAGAGAATGGCCCCATACCATTAAAAAAGAAGACTGTTCACAAGAAGGCGAGCCCGGCAGATTTGACGTACAAAGAAGGTCACTATCTTACTATGGCTTATGCTACAGCAAATTCCTACGACTTAAAGAGTCTAAAAGAAGCCTTAGTTCAACAGAAACTATATGAACCAGGAACGTAAGTGGGCTTCACACAAAATTTGCTCAATGATGTAATAATTGATAAGAATTTGTTATGATTGTTGACAAGTTAGAGGGAAAATACTGTTGATTCTAACTCCAGTTATTATCAAATTTTAAATCCACTTAAAAATTAGTTCCTGTTACAAATTAAATACTGCTTGGCTAAAGTGATGGCACATTGGTGCAGTGGCTAAGCAATGGCTGTTGAGCGGCATGTTGCAATGTTTGATTCCTGCACGGATCAAATATTTGAATGGCCTACAAATGGTTGTTTTAGGTCTGGCTGTATGTGTCTTATATAATGTTTATAAATGCACCAATGACTGAACAGAAATTACTAGAGTGGGACAAAGTTTAAGAAGTAGATTAACTCATTTCAATCCTTTTTGAATTTTTTAAGGTTGAAAGCAAATGAAATTGGAGATGTCGTGGTTGCCAGTGCAGTGTATAGCATTGGTGTTGAACCGAGGGAGATCATCTTCTTCAGAGAAGGCGGCATTGTCTTCTGGAACTGCACCGAGTTGGAAGCTCACAATGTTCTGGATTTTGTGAGGCCGTATGTCAAAATATTCCCATTTTACAGTCTTTTAAAATGACTACTTACTATTATTTGCATGTAGGTGTTACTGGTTTTCTATTTAATTAAATTAAATTTAAATTAATTTTCGTTAATACAAAATGGGTCATAAATTTATGACATAACGAGCTTCTGCTCCAGATTTAGTCTTCATAGGTTTCAGAATTAAACTAAAAGTTCTGAATTATCCCATGGAAACATAATACAAAATAATAACAATACCATTCTGTTATGGTGCCACTGCAGGACAAAGTCAAAGGGAGCCAGTATTGATCACTTTGTTTGCTCAAAGCGAATTGGCAATTTCAGACGTACATTAATTACAAGTTAACTCTCTAGCCTAGAGCATGTCTTCTACGCTAGAGGTTTTGGAAGTGTTTTAGGGTTTCTCTATGAGATTCTCAGTAGCAGCTCGGAGTTTGGATTTGTGCCCGGTTAGTGGCAATAGGCTCGCCCCCTATTAATTTCATAGAAAAACCTAAAAACACTTTTTGCTCGACCTGGGAATCGAACCCGGGACCCGGCACAGCAGTCGCACTTGCGACCACGAGACCAACGGGCCAGTAATGAGGATTCTTCCATACAAAATTATGAGTTATAAATGTGTGCTAAATGGAGTGATGCCAAATGACTTTATGCGAAAAGAGGTTCAGACTATCAGTTCTTATGCAAAATAAAATTATGGCTTAAAAAGTTCTGCTATAAAGGGTGTACCCGCGTAATGGTATGTTATTTATGAATTTCAGTCCAGGTTTCCTCACAATGTTTTCTTTCACTGATGTATAAATGCACAATAATGCAATGTTGCCGGGGCTGCGGGTTGTTCGAAAGAGATATCGCGCCACCGGAACGCGAAGGGCACAAGAAGGAACATGGATGGGTTTTAGTCAGTAAAAGTCTGACACTCCCTCCCGCCCCGCCCAGGGCGGGGGAAGTAATTTAATGAATTCCTATCGGTAAAAAAATAAATAAAACAAAAATTATGCAATGTTCAATTATATTTATACAAGATATCCTATAACCTTCCTTGAAAAATGGAGTACATGACTTAGTTAGCTTACAATATTAGGATTAGAGCGTATTGCAGTATTAATTGAATTTAATCGTTAAATAAGGTACATATAATGCTCGGTTATCGGCCTCTGAGCTGCGCTGCGATACTCGAGAAAATTAAAAATCCTCTACAGTCCCGTCCGAATGTCTGCGCAGGCTATAATATTTGATTGTATTTATTTCAGATACGAAATAGAGAGTTACCCAAAAGAAGTGGTGGATAAGGAAAGAGAAGTCATGACATACGTCTACCACCCGACTGCGTAAGTTATAACATACTAGCTTTTGCCCGCGACTTCGTCCGCGTGGATTAATAGTTCCCGTTCCCGGGGGATTTCCGGGATGAAAACTATCCTATGTCCTTTCTCGGGTCCCAGACTATATCTGTACCAAATTTAATTGAAATCGGTTCAGTGGTTTAGGCGTGAAGAAGAGACAGACAGACAGAGAGACAGACAGACAGAGTTACTTTCGCATTTATAATATTAGTACGGATTGACTAATATCTAAGGCCCTTCGCCCACGGCCACTTTCACGGGCTGTTCGCTAGCCTTTTATACTAATTCCTGGTTACTGATGCTTTTATACATACAGGAAAAAATTTTAACCAGTGCTTAAATTTTGCCATAATAAACTTCAACACGTTTTATTAAACACGTTTTATTAAACACGTAGGTATATTTTATTTTGATATGTCTTAGTACTAAAAAAAAAGTTATCGCTTACGAAACATGTTTACTTAAAAACCATATTTTATTGTCACTCGGCGCTAGCGCATCCCCCACCCCCTCACCCCAGCCATGCGCCCGGGCGGCGGCCAAGAGTTTTCATTGATAGTATGGCGAATAGATTATGTCCAATGTTTTGCTTATTTCAAACTCGGATAAGGATGAAATATTTTTTTTTTTTTTTTTAACTAAACACGGAAATTTGTTCTATTACTGACACTGAACTACCAAAAAAAAAATTACGCACTGGTTAAAAACTTTTCCTGTATAGCAACAAGAATATTGTAACCAGGATTTTTTTAAAACCAAATTGAAAAGAGTGTCAATGGAGTTCTTACTCGTTCTTCTCCATAGAGACCTACGTTTCGAAACGAGCAACTAGCTTCAACTTTGCGTCTAACTTCTTGACAGTTAAAAAGACAGCTAAATGGTGTAATTTTAATAAATGCTTTGACTTTGCACTATGTTTTATAACTTACCTAACTAAATTTTCATCTATTTCTCAATTCATTGCTTGTCGGTTGTTGTTGAATCCCTTAAAGCCAACGTACATGAACCTTAATAGCTTTAATCACAAAATAACTTTCTCGGAACTACGACAATTTTCTTACTGTCTGTGGCACCGTAGCTCTTAAACGGGTGAACCAATTTGAATGCGATTTTTTTTTAAAGCACTTTTCCTAGCGATGGTTCTTAGATATGTTTTATCAAAATCGGTTCAGCCGTTTCAAGGTTATCAGCTCTTTTGTTAGCTGCTGTAGGAACCATAGACATATAGCGGGTATTTACTTTGCTTTCTAACATATCTGTGACCTAACATCAAAAAACTAAAATATCTGGTTTATTGGTATAAGAACCGTGTAAAAAATCATATACAATAACTCAAAAGCTTTTAATTAGATATTACAAACAGACACGTCATTTTATTTATTTGTATGTAGGCTTAGCGCGGATTGTCCGCTCCGGATCGTCCGCTCCGGATCGTCCGCTCCGGATCGTCCGCTAACTGTGTACAGACCGTTTTTTATATTTCAAACTCAGAACACTATTTCACTATTTATTTTTTAATTTATTATCTGTAGGAAAAGGTGTTCTCTACAAGAGTCTTCGTTCGTGTTGGTGCCCAAGAGAGATAACTCATTGGAGAGGTATACATTCAGGTAAGCCGTATTCTGCTGAATCTAGAACAATTAGATATATATATTTTTTTAACTTTGCCCTACACTAAGACCCAGTTCTACCAAAATCACTAAATAGTGCCTAAACATAAAAAAATAAAACCATCACGCCTGTATTTCCCGTAGGGTTAGGCAGAGGTGTACCAATGTACACCCACAGTTCGCCGATTGCCCAGTTGCCTAAACATATTTAGAATATAATTGCATCCCTGTCACTTTGTCAGAAGTTGACAGAGACAGAGTGATAATTTAAACACATTTATGTGTTAAAATATGTTTAGTGATTTTGGTGAAGGGGGGCCTAATAATTTCTCATGTATCGTGGGTTTTTTTTTTTACGACGGGAAATCGTCAAATAACTTCCCCCGCCCTGGGCGGGGCGGGAGGGAGTGTCAGACTTTTACTGACTAAAACCCGTCTATGTTCCTTCATGTGCCCTTTGCGTTCCGGGGGCGCGGTATCTCTTTCGAACAACCCGCAGCCCCGGCAGGCATCGGCCCTCAGTGGCCCCTTCCAAGTTTGCTGGCATCTCTTTGAGGCGTGGGTGGAAGCGTTTGAAGTCTATGAGACATCTTTCCCATGACTTTTCCCTGTTTCCTTTCATTGTATATAGCGGTACCGCAACCTCCTATATTTAATGGTAAAACGCCCAGTACATGGCCTACCCCCCGTATAGGCTTCTGCCCACACTTTGTATAAAACTTTTCTAAGAAACTTTCATAAATAATTCTTGTTCTGATAATTGTAGAAATAAGGGCGGAAATAATATCAACGCCTATATTTCGGGAATGTGTAAATCCGCCACTGACTTTATAACTATACAACTCCAACGACTTCTACTGCCTACTTTACAACTATACTATGGTGGTTATTATAGTACTGCTCCGTTTGTCTAGTGGTCGCAAGCGCGACTGCTGTGCGAGGGGTCCTGAGTTCGATTCCCAGGTCGGGCAAGAAGTGATATTGGGTTTTTCCATAAGGAATTTCTCAGTAGCAGCTCGGAGTTGTGAAGTTGGTGGTGTGACATCCCCGTGCCTCGGAAAGCACGTAAAGCCGTTGGTCCTGCGCCTGATCTATCTCCGGTCGTGTCGGATTGCCGTCCCATCGGGCTATGAGAGTTAGGGAAGAGGCAATGCACCTGTTTTTGCACACTATACTCGTAATATCTCCTGCGTACGTGGCTAGTCTGCATAAATATTAGCCGCCGTGGCCGGATTCGGTCTGGAGAATGACATTACATGGTGGTTGCGGTGTTTATTCCAGCCACGCAATGGTGCAGTCGGCCCGCCTCGGCGCCTGGGAGTCGAGGCTGGAAGCTCTAGCAGCGTCCGTCAGCTCTCACACGTCGTCGATGCAGCATGACGGCGCAGCTCATGTGGATAAGAAAGAGGTACCAATTCTTACATGGTGTAGCTGGAATAAAGTTTAGCGACATCTATTCCTCAGCATGCGAACTACTACGGCAAAACTGACGTTGCCTAGATCGCGCTATCAAAGTTCTCCGCGACATTAGCATACGTATATATACAAAACTTTTTTACAAAAAAGGCAACCGCCTTCAAAAACTAAAAAAGGAAAAATAACTTTAGCTTTGGAAGTCGGTGGCTATTCAAAACAACAAACAGAAGCCGCCGACTTCCAAAGCTAAAGTTATTTTTGACGGGCCGGTTGGTCTAGTGGTTAGTGGCCCTGACTGCTAAGCCGGAGGTCGTGGGTTCGATTCCCACCCAGGACAAACTTTGTGTGATGAGCATGATTGTTTGTTCTGTGTCTGGGTGTTATTTATCTATAATATGTATGTACTTATTTATAAATTATATAAGTATGTATATCAGTTGTCTGGTTACCATAACACAAGCTCTGCTTAGCTTGGGATCAGATAGCCGTGTGTGAGTTGTCCCAAGATACTTATTATATTTATTTTTGTTTTTTTAGTTTTTTTTTTTTTGTAAAAAAGCTTTTTATTTCTCGCTTTTTATAAACTTGTTGTGCTTGTATGATCAGATGTATGAATGTGGACGAGGCGAAAGGAGTATGTACGGATCGTAGCAGGTGGCTTTTTGTGGTTTCTGCTTACCCCCATGGAAAAAGGCGTCAGTTTATGTATGTATATAATACTTATCACTAACGTCATCCCGTGGTGGCGCTAGAGTGTCGAACTCACTTATTGTAAGAATACGAAACTAAAATCACACTGCGGATTCAGAAGCGATTTTGCAATTAACTTTTTGAATAGCATTACAGACACTAAAACCATTAAAAATGTGCAGGTAGTTCGCAAACTGGGCGAGTTGTTCTCCCTGCGTCACATGCTGAACGTGGAGTCCGACCTCCTGGACACTCCCGACTTCTACTGGGAAGAGGAGCAGCTCGAGCGACTGTACTCCTCCACGGTCGCGTACTTCACCATATCTAGGAGGACCAGGGTGAGTGGAGCCACGGTTCTTTCAGCATGCTTCGCGATGATGGCTCTACATTTTTTGGTTTGACTCGTCTCCTCATCCTACCTCGTTGGCCTAGTGGTCCTAAGCACGACTGCTACGCTAGATGTCTTGGGTTCGATTCCCAGGTCGAGCAAAAAGTGTTACTGGTGAAGTGTGTGGGGAGCTTTAGTAACAAAATGATACACGTGTGGTTTTTTCAACGTCCCGTTTATTACTACTCATACTTACTTACTACTACATTATCGTTACCACACCACATATTGGGGGTTCTTTTGAAAAAAAAAAAAAATTGTTTACTTTTTTTTTTTTCTATATGAACTTATATCTAGTTAATTGGTAATGTTTTTAAACGTACACATCTGTAATGAAATCAAACATTTTTATGAATATAATTTCGTTCTATTTTTATGTACTACATCGATTTTTCCATTTTTATCTATCTTAACATTTGGTTCTAAATCTTCTATTACAGTATAAGGTCCTTCAAACAATTGATTTAATTTACTTACATTTTCTTTTCTAATTAACAATTTATCACCATTTTTATACGTAACTGGATACATTTTTTTGTCAATAACACATTTTTTAAGTTCTTTGGACTTAATTACATTTTCTCTTGCATCCTTACATGCTAACTGTAACCTATACTTAAGTTCTAAACAATAATCATTTGGGTTGTACAGTGGTTCTACTATAGTGCTGACTCTACATGGTATTTTACTAGGTTTTCCAAATACTAATTCGTAAGGTGTATACTTAGTAATACTGTGTACTTTATTGTTATAAGTAAAAGACCAATATGGTAACCAGTGACTCCATGCTTCTGGATGGTTGTCACATTGGGTGTGTAAATAGGCTCCTAGGTGTTTATGCGAATTTTCGAGCGATCCTATTGTTTGATGATGATAAGATGTAGAATTGAGTTTTTCTATTTCTAGTAATTTGCATACTTCTGTCATTGTAGAAGACATAAATTCGGTGCCTCTATCTGTCAATATTGTATTCGGAATACCGAATCTTAAAATAAAGTTACTTACTAATGCTTTAGCTACTGTTTTACTTTCCTTATTTGATAACGGATAAACCTCTATAAATTTACTTAAATCACACTGAATACTTAAAATATATGAATTACCTTCTAGATCCTTATCTAATGGGCCCACTATATCTAAGAATATTTTTTGGAAAGCCGAGGTCGCCGTTGTTGTGACAACCATAGGCTGAATTGTGTTTCGACATTGTTTCATTTTTTGACATTTATCGCACTTTTTAATAAATTGTCTTACATCTCGTTCTAATTCTGGCCAGTAAAATGTTCGTTTGATATTATTTATCATCCTACGTACTCCTGCATGACCTGCGGTTGGTAATAGGTGATAGTCATTTAAAATAAATTCCTTTTCGTCTTGCTTCTCTACTCTTTTAATACCGCGTAAAACGTGTATTTTTGGGCCTTCATATTCACTCGAGTTATTTATTTCATTTAGTAATTGTTTTATGAATAACGCGTTATCATCTCTTTTTATTAAGCAAATTTCGTTTGCTTTAATTGTTTTACAAAAATCACACAATTTTTTCACAAATTCGGCTCGCGTAAATTGTGAATGAAAATCATGGTTAATGTATATAATATTTTTACTTGGTACGTATATGAAGCATTCATGTTCAATTATCTCTTTGTTTTTCTTTATTTGTTGTAATTCATTTCCCTTAACAAAAACCATTTCCACTGAACCATTTGGTATCCTTAATATTTCCACGACTCTTGGCTGATCACACCTTTCATCTGTGGCTTTACTAGGGATAACCCGTTCCTTATTCTTCTCTCTTTCAATCGCCTCTTGTTCTTTTAATTTTTGTCCTCTCGTCATTACATTCATACTCTTTTCATTCATCTCTTTTAATTCCTCTGAAGTGATTATTATACGTGAAAGTGCATCCGCAACAGCGTTATTTTTTCCTTTTATATAAGAAATACTAAAATCATATTCTTCTAAGGCTAATCTGAATTTTAAAAGTCTACTTGAAGGATCTTTCATCCCGAATAGATATATTAAAGGTTTATGATCTGTCATAATAGTGAATTTCCTTCCAAACAAATATGGTCTGTAATATTTTACTCCCCATACTATAGCAACTAGCTCTTTTTGTATGGTTGGGTAATTTTTCTCTGCTTTGTTTAACGGTCTACTTGCGTAGGCTATTGGTCTCATATTTTTGTTACATAAAACTGCTCCTACTGATATATTTGATGCATCTGTTTGTAATATAAATTCGTTTTCTTTTGAGAAATCTGGGTATTGCAAAATTGGTGGTGACATCAGTGCATTCTTGAGATTTTGAAATGATTGCATGCATTCTGATGTCCATACGAAAGGTACATTTTTTCTTAAAAGATTATTCAATGGTATAGTAATGTCTGCGAATTTATCTACGAATTTTCTGTAATAATTACAAAATGCGACAAATCGTCTAAGTTCATCTACATTTTTTGGCTCTGGGTATTCTTTGATTATTTTTATTTTTTCTGGGTCTGGCGAAACTCCTTCTTTCGATACTACATGACCTAAATATAAAAGCTCTGTCTGTAGAAAATTACACTTTTCTGGATTCAACTTTAAGTTAACTTTACGAAGCCTTTCAAATACATCAATGAGATTTTTGTTATGTTGTTCTATAGACCTACCAAAAACTACAAGGTCATCTAAATAAATAAAACATTTGTCCAAATTAAGACCTGACATCGCTATAGTCATAATACGGGAAAAAGAACTTGGACTAATTTTTAATCCCATGGGTAAGCGTTTCATTTGGTATTGGCCGGAGTTTGTACTGAAACTAGTTACTCGTCGGCTTTCTTCTGATAAAATCACTTGGTAATATGAGCTACTTAAATCTAAATGTGAAAAATATACTGCTCCAGACAGCGAATCTAATATCTCAACTATGTTTGGTAGTGGGAACTTGTCATCCTGTATTTGTTCGTTGAGTTTTCGATAGTCTACTACTAATCTCCAACTTTTAGTTCCTGATTCTGTCTGCTTTTTAGGTACTAACAAAATTGGGCTTGACCATTCACTACTAGTTTCTTCAATTATGTCGTCTTTCAATAATTTGCTTATTTGCTTATTCATTTCTGGCTTTAAGCTGTTTGGCATTCGATAAGGTTTTACATAAACAGGATTTGCGTTTGGCTTTAAGTGTATGGATTGTTCATATACGTTTGTAGTTGTAAGCTTATCGCCTGGTAAATGAAATATGTCACTGTACTTGGAACATAATGATGTAATGCTGTTTCGTTCACTGGAATGTAAGTGATCGAGTTTCAGCAATTGTAGCAATGTTCGTGCTCTGTCTACATTCGATTTACTTTTATTAAATGTACATAGATTATAATCTTTTAAAGGATGAATATCTGGCTGAAATATTGGTATTTCTACTGTTTGTTCACTCGTGTTAAGTATTCGTATAGGAATAACATTATTCTCTGGTCTAACTATTAGTCCTGCTAGAAATATATTTTCTTGCAACTCCCTAGGATAAATGACATAGTCATCTATGACTTTACTTTGTAACTGAATGTAATGTATTGATTCACTTCGCGCTGGTGCAGTGATATAACTTGTAGATACCTTTGGTGACGTATACAGGGGTAAATCACAATGAGTATTAAAGTAATTTAATCTTATACATGAATTCTGCAAGTCAATGTTTGTATTGTACTTAGTCAAAAAATCTAAACCTATAATTCCATCTCCTTTACAAGGCAATTTATCAAATAAATAAAATTTATGCTGGTAAACCGAACCATCTTTTGCTTTTAGGTCGAGATAAACATAGCCTTTTGAATAAATCTTACCACCTATACCGTTTATAACAATGTTATCGCAGTGTACTTCTACGGCTCCCGATAACGCGTGGGAACGGACGGCGGAAATAGACGCTCCAGTGTCAAGTAACCAAAAACATTCCTTATTATATACATTCATAGAAACGTACTTTACATTGTCAGCTAATGTCAAGATATATTCTTTATTCACGAAAAAACGTTTTATTTTCTGGCTCCGATTTATTTTGTTGTGTATCGTCCTGTTTCAAGGGTTGAACAGAATAAACATTCTGTCGGCTTTGCTGGTTCCGATTAAAATTACCTCGGAACGAACGACCACCCCGTCTTCCTCTTTCATTAGCCTGAGCACGATTATTATAAAATCCTGGATTATAATGAGTTCCTCTGTAAGGTCGGTTGTATCGATTTTGATGAAATGCACGTGTACCTTGCTGATTAAACCCTCGGTTCCCGCGTGGCGGTCTACCTCTATAATAATTTCTAGTCTTACCTTGCATGTTAAACACAGTGTGTGATGCCTGAGGCTGCGCCAACTCCTCATCCTCTGCTGCGCGCACGGCATCTTTCAGATTTGAGTAATTTCTAGCTGCAATAATAGTACTTAATCGTCTGTTTCGTAACCCGTCGGCGAATTTCTTTATTGCCAATTGTTCATTTATGGGCATTAAAATCTCGTGTGCTCCCTCATTTGAATTCGCTTGCGAGATTGTAAGGCTCACAAAAAGGTCTTCTATTTTTTCACCGAATTGTGGAATCGATAATCCTTCCTGAGTAATAGTGTTTAATTGAGTTATCAATGAAATCGCTGACTTTTTAGGCAACAAATATTGTTTTATATCATTAATTAAATTACTACAAGATGCATAACTAGATTTTAGTTTTAATTTTGCATTTCTAGTCAACCTAGTCTTAAGCACAAAAGTAATTAAATTATTTTTGCATTCCTTGTTTTTAAGAAAACTTTCGTACATCTCTATTCCTTCAATAATTTTTTCAACCGTCTCTTCTTTATCATCCATCACCGGTACTAAGATAGCAGCCGTTTTAAAATCAAATGTTTCCATTTTTGCTACAAAGTATAACGCTTCTTTAGAACTAGTCTCCGGTAAACCTTTACCTAAATCCGTTTTACTTGGTGTGTATGAAATTATTTTATCATATGTTAACAATATTTTATCAGTTAGGCATTCCTTAACACGCACTGATATATAATTAGGGCTGTTTTCCTGCTCACTTGCTAGTTTAATTAACTGCTTAAATTCCTCATAATATTTTTTCGCTAATGCTAGTTTACTTAACGTAGTATCCCTATATTTTTCTCTTCTTTCACTTCCTAATTTTCTTAAATCTATTTGTATGTTTTCTAATTTGGTGTATATATTTTCTAATTGCAGTTCCATAAGATACTACTGCTTACAAAATAAAATAAAAATGTATGTATGCTATCGAGACTGAATACTAATTATAATTTATCTAAAGTCCATAGGTGGTTTAACTTTTGTTTTTGTTTTTTTTTTTTTTTTTTATTTTAAACACAATTTAATTTGACTCGCGAAGACGTTTGGCACTTTTTAACACTTTCACTGTACTCACTCGTTTTGAGGTTCGATGCCGGCTTCAACACCTTCAGAAAACATATCTCTCCCGGCAGCAGCCTTCTTCGTAGAGAGTCTGGACACCATTCTCCTCAAAAATTCGTTGCTTATCTGGCGACGTATCCACTTCTGCTGGTTCCTTCTGTACCGGCTCCACATAAGGTACAGCACGCCCACAGCTACAGCGGCCAAAATGATACCCAAGAGTATGGTATTAACTTGCATTGACGTGTGTTGTTCAGTTTCTTCTGTACTCGCATGGTTTTGTCCACTTTGTGTTATTATAATTTCTTTCTCCTCTTGTTTAGAGTAAGATTTTCCCATCGCGTTTTTTTTTTCTTCTCTAACTTTTCCGAACTTTTTTTTTGTAATAATTGATTATAATTATTATAATTGTTTACTTCGTCGCGCTATTGTCTTCTCACAAAACGTATTGCGAACTTATCACCCACAGGGCCTCAGTGCCTACGTGCAAGAATGTGCTGCACACGCAAAAAGCCCGCGCCCGACACGGCACGGCTGGCAGGGTCGCCATGAAGTGTGTGGGGAGCTTTAGTAACAAAATGATACACGTGTGGTTTTTTCAACGTCCCGTTTATTACTACTCATACTTACTTACTACTACATTATCGTTACCACACCACACTGGGTTTTTCTATGAAATTCTCAGTAGCAGCTCGGAGTAAGGATTTGTGCCCGGTTAATGGCAATAGGCTCGCCACCTATTATTACATGGGACCTAAAACATACCGGCGAAATGTGGGTGTACATTGGTACACTTCTGCCTAACCCTTCGGGGAATACAAGCGTGACGGTATGTTATGAATGATACCCACCAGGTGTTGAACGAGCGTCTCGCCCACTGCGTGGAGCTCCTAGAGCTGCTGTCCTCCTGGGCAGCAGACAGGCATCACGTCCGTCTGGAGTGGATGGTGATCGCTCTCATCTTAGCAGAAGTGTGCTTCGAGCTACTCCATCTCTTCGAAAGGTGGGTCGCCCGTAACCAAGTCATAGATAGCTAGGGTCGGGACATTCCAGACTCACTAGCCCTGGAGTTTGGGAACCTGGAATCTGGAAATTGTGGTGAAATAAGTCTGGAATCTGGATTTTCCAAAAAAGTGGGTCTGGGATCTGGAATTTCAGAGGGTAAGGGATGGAATGTTGTGATGAATGTTTATTATGGGAATTATATTGATGACTTATGGTAAGGTGTAGTAAAGGTGTGAATGATGAAAATAAATTAAGAATTAAAGAAAATTAAAATAAATCAAAACACCAAAAAAGAAAATTGCAAATCAATTTTTTGATTATGTACCTTAAAATAAAATCCCTTTTATAGCGTCGAAATTGGACGAAAATGCTCAAAATTGTACTTTATTGCCATTTACTAGGCTAGTCTTATAATGAGAAGTTGTTCATGTACTATAAATATGTATTTAGTCAGTGGCGGATTTACCAGCAGGCTGAGTAGGCTGGAGCCTAGGGCGGTAGATTTAAGGGACATACTTGGAACTGCCCCGTTGGTCTCGTGGTCGCCAGCGCGACTGCTGAGCAAGGGGTCCCGGGTTCGATTCCCAGGTCGGGCAAAAAGTGTTATTGGGTTTTTCCATTAGGAATTTCTCAGTAGCAGCCTGGAGTTGCGAAGTTGGTGGTATGACACCCCCGTGCCTCAGACAGCACGTAAAGCCGTTGGTCCCGGCTGTCATTCGTAGATCTTTGACAGTTGTTACGGATAGTCAGAAGCCAAGAAGTCTGACAACCAGTCTAACCAAGAGGTATCGTGTTGCCCAGTTACTGGGTTGTGGAGGTCAGATAGGCAATCGCTCCATGTAAAACATTGGTATTCAGCTGCATCCGGTTCGACTGGAAGCCGACCCCAACATAGTTGGGAAAAAGGGCTAAGCAGATGATGATTTGGAGCAGATTATTTTTCAATTTTATACATTTGTCTGATATCTTAAAGAAGTCTATGAGACAACTTTGTCATGACTTTTCCCCTCTTTTCTTTCATTGCACATAGCGGTACTACAACCTCCTATATTTAATGGTAAAACGTCCTGTACATGGCCTACCCCCTGTAAGACGCCTTTGTGCACACTTTGCATAAAACTTTTCTAAGAAACTTTCATTAATTGAAGTCTTGTTCTGACAATTGTAGAAGTAAGTGCGGCAAAAATATCAAAGCCGATACTTGGGGAATGTGTAAATCCGCCACTGTATTTAGTGTAGTGCACTAGGGTAATTACGACAACTGGACATATTATTATTGTGATTTTTTTACGTATCTTGGGTCCCGGACCTTTAAAAGTCGTGGGAGGAGCCGAAACCGACTCGCAGAGTCCCCTTAGACGGCTTTGAAATTAAATGAAACACCAACCGAAAAATACTTTATGTCACTGACAGCTTGATTTATCCGCCTCGCCCAGAGCGAGGGAAGTCATTTGATGATTTCCCATCGGTGAAAAAAGCCAGTTTTATGCGGATTGTGTAGGCTACAACATCATGCTATGAAACACAAGAGCGGAGCAGTAACTAAAGACGTAACTTAACGCGGACGATGCCGGGGACAGAGGCTACTAAAGGATGACTCACGCTAGACCGTGCCGGGTCCGAGACGAGTGTTGGCCGTAAGACGGTCATCTAATATTACTCAAATGTTGAATCGGCCGTCACTCGGCTGCCGCTCGGTATAGCGTGAGTGTGTTCATACAATATATATGTGATATTAGATGACCGTGCTACGGCCGACACTCGGCTCGGACCCGACACGGTCTAGCGTGAGTCATCCTTTAATTATCTAATAAAAAAACGTCATATGCCCGGTTATCATAATTACCAGACTGCACCTTAGAAAATTATTATTCATGTAGAATATACTAAGTACTACTATTTAGCAAAACATATTATATGTAAAATTACAAAAAACTTTATAGAAGTAGTATATAATTATATGAACGTTGATACGAGGTGTAAGAAAACAACACGCAGATGTTAAGAGCGTGCATCCAGAAAGTTGGCAACGTCGCAAATAGCTGTCAAATATTTTCCTGTTTTGATTAATTTGTCAATATTACTGTATGAAAATAAGAAATATGGCTTACTAATGCACTAGAATATTAATAATGAATTGCAATTAAAGCACTGAATTTGATGTTGTACCCGTTTTAGGTGTAAAAAAGGCATTTGTAAAGTTTCCAAATACTTTTTTTACATCTAAAACTAAATATTCGGTGTTACGATATTAATTATTGCATTTCATAATGAATATTCTAGTGCATTAGTTAGCCATATTTCTTATTTTCATACAGTAATATTGACAAATTAATCAAAACAGGGAAATATTTGACAGCTGTTTGCGACGTTGCCAACTTTCTGGATGCGCGCTCTTAACTACTAATCAAACTAAGTAACATTACCAAAAATGAATTCTGGTATGAAAAATCACTGTTTATGGTAGTAGTGGTAGTAAGCAATGTAACTGCCTCGTTACCCTAGTGGTCCTAAGCGCCACTGCTACACTAGAGGTCTTGGGTTCGATTCCCAAGTAGAGCGAAGTGTTATTGGGTTTTTTTCTATAAAATTCTCAGTAGCAGCTCGGAGTTACGACTTGTGCCCGGTTAATGGCAGTAGGCTCGCCCCCCATTACATGGGACCTAAACATGCTGGCGAACTGTGGGTGTACCTTTGTCAACCCTTCGGGGAATACAGGCGTGTTGGTATGTAGAGTATGGAATACGTGGCGAGCCTATTGCCATTAACCGGGCACAAATCCTCACTCCGAGCTGCTACTGAGAATTTCACAGAAAAACCCAATAACACTGCTCGACCTGGAAATCGAACCCAAGACCTATAGCTTAGCAGTCGCGCTTAGGACCACTAGGCTATCGAGGCAGTTTATTAGATCGTTTTTTTGGTCTTTTATGACAACTTCCTAAAATTGGACAAGTATGCTGATACGAGTACTGCACCTTGTATTAACATTAATTTATTTAAGCCCAGTTTCACTAAAATCAGTAAACATATTTAGCGCTAAATGTGTTTAAATTATCATTTTGTCTCTGTCACATTCGAACAATGTGACAGGGATGCAATGATGTTTTAAATTCGTTTAGGCACTAAGTAAATGTATTTAGTGATTTTGGTGAAATTGGGTCATATCTGTAAGTATAACTATTAGATATGTTATCGCATTGATCAGTTATTGATAATTGCATTTAATTTATGTATAATGTTATTCCTATTATGTATAATTATGGCCTGCGTACACTGTCGGACGGACGGTAGATGATTTTCGCATTGAAATGTATACCTTATTTGGACTATTAAATTCAATTGATAAATTTAAATTACTCTGACGTCCCTACCGTCAGTCTGCACAGGTCATTAGGTAGCTACGCTTCAACTTGTTGAATTTTTAATAAATATAATGTTGAATCTCCCATCCTTTTTTATTTTATCGTATGGTTGTAGGCATCACAAATTTATTTAAATACATTTAATGAGTTGTTAAAAGGCGATACCCCTATAGATTTTGTATGGCAATACAGTGCTATGACGTCACTTACTGGCCCATACAATTGCAATTTATTTTGTAGCGACATCTATCGCTCAACATGCGAACTATTACGACAAACTGACGTTGACTAGATCGCGCTATCAAAGTTCGCAGCGACGTTAGCATATATACAAAATCCCGACAACAATCGTCGGGCAGTAGCCCACCAGACACAACACCCGTCTGCTCGGAGGATCCTCCCTTTTCAACGGAGGATGAGGAACTTTACACCCTGTTTCTCATACCTCCACCATTTCAAAGCAACAAAAATAAGATTTTTAAGAGAAGTTGTGTCTTAGAATGATTGCCTAAATGATGTCTGTTTACGTTACTGTATTAGGTTTCTCCTAGGAACTTGCAAAAACGGCTGTGACCGACTGCGCATAGTCAGCAAGAGTTTCACCAGTAGTTGAGCTCCTTGTGAAGGAACTCGTCCGGGGAAGTACTACTACCATAACTATATCTGCCACAAAGCAGCGTTGCTGTTCCGGGTTGTAGGGTATGGGTGCCGGTGTAATAACAGCACGTAAGACTTAAATTTGTCTCTGGGATGGCAACACATTTGCAAAGTCTCTGGTACTGCAGATGTCTATCGGCAGCGGTGACCGTGATCCGTGTTGCTTGGCAATCTGGGCTTCACCCAGTTGTAAACATCCTTTTGTGCCTATTGGCCTAGGTCTGTTGTGTATACTGCTTGTTTGTAGGGAAGTGAAAATAATGAATTATTATTATAGTATATATTTCTTACTTCTCTGATAATATTTTCTGATTATTTTCGTTGTGGGATCCAAGACAGTTGAATCGTTTCTCTGGGACTCGTCGTTCTTCATTGCCTCGGCGCTTTACCGGCGGTCTCTACTGTTGATTCTGGCTCTCAGGAGTTGCAGTGGTTGGGAATAGGGGCTTGTCCCATAAAGAAGGCAGCCATGACCACTTAACATCTGGTGGGCCGTCCGCTCGTTTGCCATTCAAAATTATAAAAATAAAAGAAATTCAACTAAGGTACAAGCCCGCCACACTATTCCCAAATCACTGCAACTCCTGCGAGCCAGAATCAACAGTGGCGACCACAAGAAAAGCGCCGAGGTAATGAAGCTCGATGAGTCCTGGAGAAACGATTGAACTGTCTTGGATCCCGCAACGAAATTAATTAGAAAAGATTAGCGGAGGAGTGAGAAAAACAAACCAACAGCTCAGGTGTAGCAAGAATAACCCTTTGTTCGTTCCTGATGTCCACGTTTGTTCGTACCGTCAGGACGCTGCTTCGCTTGGTGGAGGTGGAGCGCTCCCGACCTCGCGCGTTCATTTCTACAGAGTTGGAAGACCCCGTGCTGCCGGAACTGTCCAAGTCTTAACTTAAACACTACCAACATCATCACATCATCATCTTCCTGCCCTTATCCCATGTTACTTGGGGTCGGGAAACACGTTTTCTTCTTCCATGCCGTCCTGTCAACCGTCATGGTATCGCTGGCTACTTTCAAACTTCCTCTAATGTACTCATTCCTTACCTTATCCATTCTGGTCACACCATACATCCACCTCAACATTCTCATATCGGCAACATGCAATCTTTTTTCATCCGAACACTACCAACATGTGCTTTATTTATAAGGGAGTCCGCATCCAGGTCGGCCGTAGCAAGGAATCCTAAACGGTGGGGTTTAGCAGATGGCACCGACCTTCGGTGCCTGTGCGGTGTTTCTCCGCAGACCATGGCCCTACTATTGTCGTGTGCCGCACACCCGTCACCTGCATACGTGAGGAGCTAATGACTGCGTCGGCGCATGAAGTTGCCGTGGCTGAATTTTGGGTCAAACATATTTAAAACATATCTTATTTATTTATATTCTTTTATTTGCCATCGATACGCTAAGAAGATAAAGGACTAAATACATTTATTCAGCTTTTGTTCATAGAAAACACTATTCTAGTATGGAGACACGTACGCGTGATTATTATTATTTATTATTTACTAGCTTTTGCCCGCGACTTCGTCCGCGTGGATTAATAGTTCCCGTTCCTGAGGGATTTCCGGGATGAAAACTATCCTATGTCCTTTCTCGGGTCCCAGACTATATCTGTACCAAATTTCATTGAAATCGGTTCAGTGGTTTAGGCGTGAAGAAGAGACAGACAGACAGAGAGTTACTTTCGCATTTATAATATTAGTAAGGATTAGTACGGATTATTATTAAGGCACATCAACAACACAAACACAGACATTTACAATTAACAGATGTGATGTGATAGAAAACTGGCGTTTCCTAAAGACAAAAGCTGAATTGAGCTGAATAAGTGTATTTAGTCCCTAAATCTACGTAATAATATGATGCCTCGGATATCAAATCCTGAGGACACTAAATAGTAAACTATAAACTGCCTCGTTAGCCTAGTGGTCCTAAGCGCGACTGCTACGCTAGAGGTCCTGGGTTCGATTCCCAGGTCGAGCAAAAAGTGTTATTGGATTTTTTTATGAAATCTAAGTAGCAGCTAGTAAGGATTTGTGCTCGGTTAATTAATGGCAATAGGTTCATCCCCTATTACATGGGATCTAAACATACCGGCGAACTGTGGGTGTACATTGGTACACCTCTGCCTAATCTTTCGGGGAATAGAGACATGGTATGTTATAAATCAGTAATGCAACGTTAAAATCCCTTTTAAAGTTTTATCTCGATTCAGCCCCGGCATGCGGCATGGCAATTAAGTACTGTATGTATTTTGGGTTTTGGTGGCTCTATGTATAAACGTAAACGAGGCGAAAGTAGTATGTATTAAAAAAGTATTAAAAAAAAAAAAGGATCGTAGCAGGTGGCGTTCTGTGGTTTCTGCCTACCCCCATGGGAAAAAGGCGTGAGTTTATGTATGTGTATGTGTGTATTTTGTTTTTTTTGTGTTTTGTATCTTGACGACAATATTGGCGCAGTGGCTGAGCGATTTGTTGCTACGCTGCGTGTTGCGTTGCGGTGCCGCGGATTGTTGCGGTGCCGCTTTGTGTTGCGGTGCCGCGCTTTACTGCGGAGCTGCGCATTGTAGCGTTGCCGGGGTGTGATGCGCTGCCGTGCTGTAATGCGGTGCCGCACCTTGTAGCGGTGCCGAGTTATGTTGCGGAGCCACTTTAGGTTGCGGTGCCGCGTTGTGTTGCGCTGTATTCCGCCGCCGCATCTTGTTGCTTTGCCGTGTTGTAACGCGGTGCCGCGTTGAGCTGCGGAGCCGCGTTTTGCTGCGGAGCTGCCTTGAGCTGCGGTGCCGCTTTAAGACGCGGTGCCGCGTTGTGTTGCGGTATTGCGGAGCCGTGTCTTATTGCGGTGCCGCGGTGCGAAGCGTCTCACTTCGTAGCGTGAGGTGACTACTTTACACGATAGCGAAGAAAGATTTTTTAAATAACCAACGAGAAACACCACGGAGGGGCCTCACGTACTGAATCCAAAGTAACAATGTACCTTCAACTCTTTATACTTTATTCTGTATCGATTGTGTTAAGATATTAAATAAATATTAACACTTATTACAATTAATGTGTTTGTTTATTTATTTATGACGATCTTACGGTGTCTAACTGCCCGCTGATCTCGTGGTCGCAAGCGCGACTGATGAGTGTGGGGTCCTGGGTTCGATTCCCAGGACGGGCAAAATATTAACGGGTGTTCCCTTAGGAATATCTTATCAGCAGCCCGAACTTTGGAAGTTGGTGGTGTGACACCGCCGTGTCTCGGAAAGCACGTAAAGCCGTTGGTGCCGGCTGTCATTTGCAGATCTTTGACAGTCGTTCGTCAGAAGCCAGGAAGTCCAACAACCAGTCTTACCAAGAGGTATCGCGTTGCCCAGTAACTGCCGTAACTGGGCTGTGAAGGTCAGATAGGCAGTCGCTCCATGTAAAACACTGACATTCAGCTGCATCCGGTTAGACTGGAAGAAAGAAACTCATTTCTTCGTCTCCATCAGGATGAACGGTTACTAGGCGTATTTAACGTTGAATTTATGCCTAACAATTGCTTCCCTATTGCTTCTATTTGCTTCTTATTCTCAAATAATTGCTTCCATCGTATTCTAAGAGAAAAACAACATTTTAAGAGTGACCGTTCATTCTGATATCAGCAAAGCCGGTCACCGAGTCGTAGTGTCCTTGTGAAATAGAATTACTGAAATTCACAATGGCCACTAATTACTTCCCGTTTGCTTCTCTCAATGTTTTACAACGATAATACTGTAACTGTTACGGCAATAAAGATATCAACAAAAGTGTTGTATAACAATAATTTTAGTGCCTGACAAAAATATAAAGGCAAAACTCTTATTTAACATTGCAGTAACGATTGATTAGGCGATAAATCAACGCCTAGCAGATATCTAATAACAAGTTGTTTTAGCTGAGCGACTATAGCGCCTGCAAGCAAATTTATATTTGCCAGGAACCAGTGGCACAGTCCCTTTCTGACTGGCAGATTGTAATATAAAATCAGGCCAAGTTCGAATCGGACTCGCGCACGAAGCAGTAGTCAGTAGTGCAGTGGGCAGTAAGTCTTACGACTCCACACACCCTAGTGTCAGAGTTTCCAAACCGCCTTAAGGGCCTCTGACATGGTTACCGATGTCAGTGATGACCAAGATAAACTTAAAAAGTACATATTATGAATTAGAAAAAGTCACATTGGTACTTGCCCGTGCCCGGTTGCGAACCCACAACCTCGTGCATGATAGGCGGGCGCCTTAACCGGCCATCAATACATAATTATAATGATCTTTAGTGGATGGCCGGCCATTGTAAATATTGTCCACATTCGACACAATTTCATTCAAACACGGCACTGCTACAACAAAAGCGAGCTGGTCGCGTGTCCGTGTTCCCGTGTCGTGCCGGTGGCGCGTGCCGGAAACGTCCCGGACGGCGCCGGTCCACCGACACGTTTCTACCGACGCCGCCAGGTGGCAGTGTTAGCGAGGCGTATTTGACAGACTAGCGATGGAGAAAGAGAAAAAAAAAACCATCACGCCTGTATTCCCCGAAGGGTTAGGCAGAGGTGTACTAATGTACCTACACCCACAGTTCGCCGGTATATTTAGGTCCCATGTAATAGGGGGCGAGCCTATTGCCATTAACCGGGCACAAATCCAAACTCCGAGCTGCTACTGAGAATTTCATAGAAAAACCCATTAACACTTTTTGCTCGACCTGGGAATCGAACCACAGAGTACATTAAATCGAACCCAGGACCTCTAGCTTAGTAGTCGTGCTTAGGACCACTAGGCCAACGAAGCAGTTTGTGAAGGTGTTTTAACTTTGAATGTTTTAGCTAAAACATAATTTACGATATAGTGTCCTTGTTGGCACTCAACTATATTATTTCCTCCTTAATCCTCCCGAATCCTTTTGAATCCTTTTAAAGGTTCGTCCCAATTCAACCCAACATGTATGGGAAATCATCAAATTATCGCTCAGGGCGGAGCGGAAGGGAGTGTCAGACTCTTACTGACTAAAAAGGGCGCGGTGACTCTTTCGAACAAATTCCGCAACCCTGGCAGGCACTGACACAAGCGGGCCCCGTCTATTATGCTGTCATCGTATGTATTGTGTTGTGCGTTTGCGTTAAATATGTGTGTGTATTACGACTCCCAATTCGCCCCTGCATCCCAATTCGCCCTCTTAGGCCGTTTTCACATTAGGACGTCAGCAGCGCGACAGTAGCGCGGCAGAAGTACATTCCTTCAAATTACAAGAACAGATCAAAGTTTACGGGCGACAGCTCTTCTGTTTTTTTATTATGAAATTCTGACGGGGCGACAGTCGCGCGACAGCCGCGCTGTTAAAGTCGCCTAAATGTGAAAGCAGCCTTATATGGTAAGCCGTAAGAAATAGAAGAATGTTCACAAGAATGTTAAGAATTCTTCTCTTTATTCTAGATGTTAACTGTTCCGCTGTCAGTGGCGCCTTGCCTCACACCTGTTAGTCAGTAGATCGTGGTTATTGTTCACTGTCACGCTTCAACGGGATAGGTAGAATTGTAACGTGACCTCTTTTCACGTTATAATTGGCACCACTTACGAATGTTAATGTTTTTGTAAGTAGCAGCGTTATTTAATTTTTCTCTTTTGGGTTAATCGGATTTATGATTTTTTTAAAGTACTTAAAAGATTCGGAATTCGTTCTCATCATCATCTGCTTAACCTTTTTCCCAACTACGTTGGGGTCGGCTCTCCAGTCTAACCGGATGCAGCTGAATACCAGTGTTTTACATGGAGCGACTGCCTATCTGACTTCCACAACCCAGTAAGTAGGCAACACGATACCTCTTGGTTAGACTGGTTGTCAGACTTCTTGGCTTCTGACTATCCGTCGCGACTGAATCTCGTCTTCGTCTGATCTGTTCGGAATTCGTTCTATGAAAGTTTATTATGTTCCGACATTAAAAAATGCTAAACTAAAAAGTTTTATATTTCTATTCTATAGTTCATGCCCGTGACCTCGTTCGCTTGAATGTTTGTTATCACGGGGTTTTATATTTTTTTGCGGCGCCCTAATTCTTTTTTAAAGTTTGAAAATCTTTTTCTGGGTCGTTTTTATGAATAATTGTAATTACTTGAATACATATTATTGCTAAAAAAGTATTGTAACTAATAGCAGGTTACAAAAAGTTGATTTTGTAATAAAATAATTGATCGATTTGATGTAAAGGTTTTTATTTAAAACATGCGATTTTACACCACAACACTTCAACGTGGCTTCATTTTAAGTCGTAAAGACCGACAGAGCTACTAATTAAGTCGGTGCCGAGTTGCCCTCAAATATTCACTAACAAGGCACTCGGAGGTCGAGCTGTAATCTGTCATGCTTCATTACCTTTACACGAACCGCCCGCTATTTTCATTATTTCCGTTGACATACTGTTTTATAAAGCTGAAGAGTTCGCTTGTTTGTTTGAACGCCCTAATCACAGGAACGACAGTAGTGCGATTCTCTAAAATGCAAACTCGAAAACGAGTCTCACTAAAGTGATCTCGCTCACTTCGATATCGAATCAAGTTGTCATTGGTTTAGTATTCGTTCGCCGTGGTGACGTCACCGGCGTGATCGTGTTTAACAGAATACCATTTTGTAATCTCACTGCGGATTCAGCTTTCGAATTACGAAGTGAGGCTTAGAGAATCACACTGCTGGTCCGATTTAAAAAATATTTTTGCGTAGGATAGCTTATATACATCGAGGAGGGTTATGGGCTGTAAGTCTGTAACATCACGCTATGACTCATGGGAGCGGTCCAGTAATGCGGGTGAAACTGTGGAGTACCTTTAAAGCTACTGCTATAATACATAATCTCGTGGTATCAAACGCGACTGCTGAGCGAGGGGTCCTGGCTTTGATTTGAGGTCGGGCAAAAAGTTTGATTGGGTTTTTTATTTCGAAATTTCTTAGTAGCTGCCCCCCGGAGCTTGGAACTTGGTGGTGACCTTCGTGCCTCGAAAAACACTTAAAGCCGTTGGTCGGTATGTATATCAAACTTGGCGCAGACGAAGACGCGAGCAGAAGCTAGTGGAATATAATCCTACTACTATTATAAAGGCAAAAGTTTGTATGTATGGATGTATGGATGTATGTATGAATGTTTGTTACTCTTTCACGCTTAAACGGCTGAATGGATCTGGATGAAATTTGGCACAAAGATAGATTATAGTCTGGAATAACACATAGGCTACTTTTTATCCTACTACTATTATAAAGGCGAAAGTTTGTATGTATGGATGTATGGATGTATGTATGGATGTTTGTTACTCTTTCACGCTTAAACGGCTGAATGGATCTGGATGAAATTTGGCACAAAGATAGATTATAGTCTGGAATAACACATAGGCTACTTTTTATCCCGGGAAAATGTACGGTACCCGTAGGATAACACATCAACTGTGACGCGGACGAAGTCGCGGGCAGAAGCTAGTTATGTATAAATTCTAATATACCAACACACACGTGGCCGACTCGGATCCGAATCGCCCCGATTTATAGAATCGGTCCGATAAATCAGACCTACAAAAATTCGGTCGTGTTCGGGGAGGCCAAAACTGCCAAAAATTGTAACAGCTTATATTTATTTTTGCGCGGTTAGCACGTATTCCTCATTGAGAGTCAAGGATCCTTGTCGTAACAATATATTACGATATTTACGGTGCCCCTCGCCTCGTTATGGCAGTTTTACGGCACTCGGTAGATTTATTATAGGTCAACAGTTTTTTTTAACATTATCAAATAATCTATAACTAAGGGAAATGGCGGTTACCCACTTTTAAATTACGTTTTATTATTTTATGTGTCATCTTAAACCTAACTAACTGCCTAGCCTTTTCCCAAATATGTTGGGGCCGGCTTCTCTAACTGATCTAACTAATCTAAGGCTTCTCTAACTAATCTAACTGGATACAGCTGTGTGGACCAGTGTCTTACATGGAACGACTGCCTGTACTTACATTATTAGCGAACTACTTGCGATTTCGTCCGCTTGGCTTATTTCACTCGCGCTAAGTTGCGTCTTTATGTGATGTTATATAGCCTATGTTACCATCACCATCACGCCTATATTCCCCGAAGGGTTAGGCAGAGGTGCACCAATTTAGTTACACCCACAGTTCGCCGGTATATTTAGGTCCCATGTAATAGGGAGCGAGCCTATTGCCATTAACCCTGCAGTGGTCGCGCGGACTACATATGTAATCCATTGTTTTTTAAACTGACATTTCTTTTTACGTACTTTTTTTTCATAGCTGATTTAAACAAGACCATTGATAATTTATTTTTGTTTTTTGTTTTAATTTTATTTAGGAAGAGTTAATTTGTCATATTTTAATAAGAAAAAAATAATACAATTGAATTTCATTTAAAAAACGACAAAAGAAATATGACTACATAATGTAGCCGCGCGACCACTCACGAGACTTTTTAAGACGCGACCACTGCAGGGTTAACCGGGCACAAATCCAAACTCCGGGCTGCTACTGAGAAATTCCTAATGGAAAAACCCAATAACACTACCTATGTTACTCAGTGATAATATAGCTTCCTAACGGCAAATGCGTTATGCAATCATTTGCATAACGCCGGCAATTCGGACAGATGACCGGAACGACGTCTGTTAAAAGGGTGTAAGAAGACACTGTATAAATCTTAAATTTAATTTGAATCTTAATTCATAATATACGTGTCGACGGCGCGTTCGTGTTCCACGCGCGCCTCAAAGAGATGTCAGCAAACATTTGAAGGGGCCACTCAGACCGATGCCTGCCGGGGCTGCGGGTTGTGAGCAAGATATACCGCGCCCCCGGAACGCGAAGGGCACATGAAGGAACATTGGATGGGTCGTAGTCAGTCAAAGTCTGTAACTCCTTCCCGCCAAGCCCAGGGCGGGAGAAGTCATTTGATGATTTTCCATCTGTAAAAAAATAACCGTAAAATAACGGTCCCATATGTTCATAAACTATTTTAACTGCCCCGTTGGTCTCGTGGTCGCAAGTGCAACTGCTGTGCAAGGGGTTCCGGGTTCGATTTCCAGGTCGAGCAAAAAGTGTTATTGGGTTTTTTTCTATGAAATTCTCAGTAGCAGCTCGGAGTTTGGATTTGTGCCCGGTTAATGGCAATAGGCTCGCCTCCTATTACATGGGACCTAAATATACCGGTGAACTGTGGGTGTACATTGGTACACCTCTGCCTAACCCTTCGGGGAATACAGGCGTGATGGTACATATATATATATTTTAACTGAATCTTTCGTAATCTTTTCATGGGGGAGTATCCAATATTCTGGGCTGATTGAGCCATAATTTACAAATTTTGCACTCGGCGGCGTGGAAAGAGATTATACATTAAACTAATAGGGTTGGACACCGTGCTCTAAGGGAGATCATTAAATTCGATGACCTTGTAGGTACGGTCAACAAAAGAGATAAGTAACCAGACCGTCTAATATAGTTAAAGTTTTCTTTCAAACCGATGATTATTTTTTCAATTTGATGATGAAGAATGATGAAGATGATGATTTTTTTAATTTATATGGGTTTAAGACCTGAAATAAATGAATTACTATTATTATTATTTTTAAATAAAAGTTCATTTAATTAATGATCTGTTTATTTATTATTACAATAAATTAATTTCATTAAAAAACTTCTATCGGTTTTTGAAAAACTTTTAATTTATTGGGTGACTCTGGTTACTTATCTCTTTTGCTGACTGTACCTACAGACAGTACAGATTCTGACTGAATGACTCGCATAAGTACAAACTCATAATAAGAGGTTTATGCTTTAAGATAAACGCTGGTTTAAAAACCGGCAAAGTGCGAGTTGGACACGCGCACGAAGGGTTCCGTTATCTATAAAAATGGCAAAAAAGAAATACGTTTGTTGTATGAGGACTCTCCAGATATTTGTATTTTTTTTAAATGAATATATAACTAAATATTCTGTGAATATTTCAAGCGTTTATCTGTTGCCGTTATCAGTATCGAGCAAAAAAACACGTTTGTTGTATGGGCGCCTCCTTAAATATTCATTTTTTTTTTAATTTGTTGTTATAGCGGCAATGGAAATACATCATCTGTGAAAATTTTAACTCTCTAACTATCACGGTTGATGCATGCCGCGGGTTCGATTCCCGCACAGAAAAAAAATGCATGACCTACAGATAGCAGCTCCAGGTCTGGCTGTTTGTGTACCTGTGTTAGTTTATATGTTTGTAAACGCATCTACTTAAACAAGACAAATGTCTGCTTACCCCAAAAGCTTGAAGGTCTCCCTATCAGCTGACATCGTGTCTGCGAAATATTCCCCTCACGTCCCCTTAATTCGCAGCACGCATGCGCGTCGCCTCCGCCCGAATTCCGCGATCCGCCAGTCAGCTGTCAAACGCCGGGGTGGCCCAACAAACGCGACACCATAATACATTCTCATTTTCAACATAAAAAGAGGTTATAATTCAGAAAAAATATTACTTTGCTTTTATTATAATCTGTGGACATCATTTTGGCGGCAAGACGTCAAATTCGTGTTAAATTCTTTGTTAAATAAAATTGATAAAAGGTTTGCTAATCAGTGTTGGTGATTCAGTGGAGTGCTAGACAAAAAACAACCTAGGTTTTGTGCTGTGATTTTTAGGTTTTCTCTTTGTATGGTAAGTTTTGATGTTTTAATTTTCAGTTTTACTGTATGGAATCTTACCTGTCTTTAAACAGGTTTCATTCTGAGAAATTGAAAGCAAAACATTGGATTTTGTTTTGTTTATTGTTTTTTAATATGTTTGTTTATGATATTCGTTCACTTTTAGTTCAAGGTTTTCTCCTGATTACCTAGCATTTGTGTGACTACTGCAGTAATGCCTGCAATGCAACTTGAAATGAAATTCAGGAAGTACTTAGTGAGGAACCTACATGTTATTTGACTATCAGCTTTCTACATAAGTAATACCTCATCGCAAATTTACTAACATCATACAGACCACTTTTACTTAAAAAAATGGTTTCGGTAATTCAAAATCGAACTTATTTGACACTGCCAACTTTGTGCGCCTCAATTTTATTACGGATCCCAATTTTTTTAAAAGAAATATAGTCTATGTTACTCGCTGATTATGTTGCTTTATATAGGTGAAAAATTTTTGAAATCGGCTCTGAAGTTTTTATGTTTATTTACAAACAAAAATACAAATCTTTCGTCTTTACAGTATTATTTAAAATCCATTTGACAAAGAATTTAAAACTACCTGGCGAGGTAATTTAAAATAGAAAGACGAATAAATATAAAACTAAGAAAACCCTCGACTAGATAAATTTTAAGAATTGTTAGAATTAGCAAAGCTTCGCACCTCTTTTACCAAAAATAAAATAAAACGGTAGGTTCGAACAGAAATCAGAAAAATGGTTGATTTATTCTCTGGTGGGCCCCGCGGGCCATTATTTTCATTTTTTGTTAAACTTTTAAAACGATCTGTGGCCGAAATGGCACGTAACACGTTCCTGTCTGGGATGAGATTTTTAGGGTTCTTTGGTTACTAAAGTCTTTTAAAGGGCCAAGTACAAGGCATATAGACGTAGTTGCATTTTGTATGAGGATCTTATAATGCTAAGATTAAAAAGCTAGTTAGTTTGAAGGTGATGGAAATAAGAGTCTTCGTCAAAAAACGTTATTTCTTGGGCTTTATTAAACAAACTGTCTGTGAACTGCCTCATTGGCCTAGTGGTCCTAAGCGCGACTGCTACGCTTGAGTTCTTTGGTTCAAGTCCCTGGTCGAGCAAAAAATGTTATTGGGTTTTTCTACGACATTCTCAGTAGCAGCTCGGAGTTTGGATTTGTGCCCGGTTAATGGCAATCACGCCATTAGTAAATTAGGCATTCGTTAATTACGAAAAACAAAATAATGGTGCTGATTCTCTTGTTCCCAAACTTAACTAAATTTAAGTTAAATGCATCTTTCTCTTAGAGAATTAAAATTCTCTAAGATCTTTCTCTTTTAATTTCTTAAAGAAAAGGACAGAAGATACATATTCGTTTAGTCCTGTCAAATTAGACAGCGCCTGAAGAAAATTGGCGTGTTTCTAATCGCGTCCAAATTATCTATGGAGTGTCTAAATTTGACAAAACTTAACTAAAATTTTATCTACTGTCCTTTTCTTAATGAAATGGAAAGAGAAAGATGAACATAACTTAGATTTAGTTAAGTTTGTGAACAAGAGAATTAGCACTAATATGTACCTACTTAATACAATAAAGCTAAAAAGTTTTTTGTTTATTTAAACGCGATAATCTCTGGAACTGCCAGTCGGATTTGAAAAATTCTTTTTGTAATTAACAGCCAGATTTATGCGGCATTGTATGGGCTTTATAACATCTCGCTACGACACACGGAAGCGGAGCAGCAACCAAAGACTTAACGCGGGTCAAAGAAATCGCAGGCAGAAGCCTATTGTCCCTATAAATTGCGTGTGTTTCTATGGGACTAAGTTTTTGAAAGCGTGAGCTAGGGTAGCGTGTACAACTGACGTCTTATTACTTATTCACATGCTTTGATTCCACGAATACATCGATTGTTAGACCCTGCTTTCAGTTTCATAGGATTTCTGTAATTTTCCTTTGGTGGAATAGCTATTTATGCATCGACTATGGTTTTAAAGCGGTCTTCAAATTTTTCTTTCTATTTTTTGGAATGGAAATACCATATATAGCAATCGCTTATGGCAGAAAGAAAGAAAAACAATTTATTCAGGAGATATTATAGTGCACAAGTGTGTGCGCCAACACAGGTGCACTCCCTCTTCCCTAACTCTCATAGCTCGATGGGACGGCAATCCGACACGACCGGAGAGAGATCAGGCGCAGGATCAACGGCTTTACGTGCTTTGCGAGACACGGGGATGTCACACCACCAACTTCCAAACTCCGGGCTGCTACTGAGAAATTCCTAATGGAAAAACCCAATAATATTTTTGCCCGACTTTGGAATCAAACCCGGGACCCCTTGCTCAGCAGTCGCGCTTGCGACCACGAGACCAACGGGGCAGTCAGTTGGTACAGTTGGGGGGAAGCGACTTTGTTTTATAATATGTAGAGAATTATAGGTTACGGAACCATTGACCTAAAACGGCGGTCGCTGTTGGCATTAAAGCAGGTAGTTCAGCCCCTTGCATGTTTAACCTTTGCTGTCATTGTTCAACTCCGCGGCGGTTCGGGGAACACATTATAACACCATATATACTACTCCGTGAGGTAGCGTGGAGCATCTATGACGCTTATAGGTCTTTTTTAGGAAGGCGCTCCGTGCGTCGGTCCTTAAAAAAAAAACACTTTTATTTATTGCTGCAACTAACTTTAATTAAAACAATACACTTTTTTTCTTTTTTTTTTATAGACCGGAAATCATCAAATAACTTCCCCCGCCCATAGTGTCAGACTTTTACTGACTAAAACCCGTCTATGTTCCTTCATGTGCCCTTTGCGTTCCGGGGGCGCGGTATCTCTTTCGAACAACCCGCAGCCCCGGCAGGCAAACAATACACTAAGGCCCACTAAAAGTCACCAAAGTCACTAAACATATTTAGCTCTAAATGTGTTTAAATTATCATTCTGTCTCTTTTATCTTCAACAATGTGACAGGGATGCAATGATGTTTTAAATACGTTTAGGCACTAAATGTATTTATTGATTTTTGGTGATAGTGGGTCTTAACAATTGACTTTACAATATTAACACTGATTCTGATCCGACACAGAATTGGACTGGACCTGAGTTTGGTGTGAATTTGGCGCGAACTGGGGGTGTTCATTGGTGCACCTCTGCCTAACCTTTCGGGGAATACAGGCGTGATGGTATATTGTATGCAAAATAAAGATAATAAAATCAAATAGTCCCACTAAACAAGCCCGGCTTCAATTCTGCCATCACCATTCACTGTGCAAGCCGTTTTAATCCCATAATAGCCATAATTCTACTTTATGTGAATAGTAAAGGGGCAATTATCCTAACTCCATAACTAGGGGTGACGATCGATTCTCATAATAGCACGTATTTATATAGAAAGTGACCTTCATTTTCTTGTTAAAATATTAGGTCAATTTAGGCCGTAGGGTGAACCTTTTTTTATGCCTGTCGGGGCTGCGGATTGTTCGAATGAGATACCGCGCCCCCGGAACGCAAAGGGCACAAGAAGGAACATGGATGGGTTTTAGTCAGTAAAAGTCTGACACTCCCTCCGCCCCGCCTCGGCTGGAGAAGTCATTGGATGACTTCCCATCGGTAAAAAATAGGGTGAATTTAAAGGTTCTGTACCCGGGAAAAAAAGAGAGAGGTATCGTGTTGCCCAGTTTACTGGGTTGTGGAGGTCAGATAGGCAGTCGCTCCATGTAAAACACTGATATTCAGCTGCATCCGGTTAGACTGGAAGCCGACCCCAACATAGTTTGGAAAAGGCTAAGCAGATGATAATGACCCGGGGAAAAAAAAATGATTGTTTTTATGTTTGTAACGAATAGCCTGTGAAACTACTGGACCGATTTCAACCAATTTTTACCAATAGATAGCTACATTATTCTTGAGTAACACAGGCTACGTAACATCACGCTACGACACACGGGAGCGGAGCATTAACCAAATACGGGCGGGTGAAATTAGTCGCGGGGAGTTCGCTAATACATATAAATATATTTCAGAATTATGTGACAATGAATTAAGGAGGTTGTTACCGTCTTCTTGCACACCAAAGTTTATAAATTTTCTTTGAAGTTCTGATAAAATATCTCATATTACACCATTGAAATACCAAAAAATGCCCATTATTTGAGAACATCTTGGATGTTCTCAAATAATGGGCGCACAATTTGAGAATGTGCGCTCATTTTATTTCAAGCGTTTAAAAAAGGACTTTAAGCTGACGACATAAGGTTGAAATTGTTTTAAATTAGCTGTACTGATTAATTGAGCTATCCACATTTTAATTGTCATATTTGTAAGGAGATCTTAATCTACGTTATTTGTCAATGTCTCATGTGTTTTCTTATTTTTTTAATCCAAGAAAAAATAAGAAAATAACAAAAGGTGGTTACTGCGACCCTGCCAGGATTCGAACCTGGAATCTTCTGATCCGTAGTCAGACGCGTTATCCGTTGCGCCACAGGGCCAGATGCGTGAGACGCCGAAATTATCGATTCCGTCCTTTAGACAAGCAGCCTCTTTAAATATTTTGTTATTAACATAATGACGTCATCCTGTTATCAGTGGTACAGATAAAATTAGAATTCTTTATCATGATCGTTTTCTCAGATCTGTCTGTCTGTGTATGTTTTCTGTTATCTGTGATTTTAATTAGGTATATATTAGAGATCTAAAGAGGAGGCCTATGTTCAGCAGTGGACGTCCTATGGCTGAGATGATGATGATGATGATGGTGATGTATTAAAAGACCCTTTGAATTTTTTTATAAAAACAAATATGAATGTTGTTTTTATTTTAATATTAAATTATATAGATATTTATTGAGAGGATGAGTGAAAGGCGACTAACAAAAGGGTTTTATGTAGCAGATGTAAGTGGCAATGCCGAGAGAGGACGTCCTAGAAAGACCTACCCTGACCTTATTGGTGAGGTTTTTCAGAAAGGTCGGGTGTGCAGTACTCGTAACCGGCGTGCTTGTATGAACGTGGACGAGGCGAAAATAGTATGTAAGGATCGTATAGCAGGTGGCGTTCTGTGGTTTCTGCCTACCCCCATGGGAAAAAGGCGTGAGTTTATGTATGTAAATATACAGGGTGCTTTGAAATTGCTCGTATTCCTCTCGGGAGAAGAAACTATGACTAATTTAGAATGATTTAACCCCTATCACTTGGGGGTCGAAAATCCTCCATTTTCGAGAAAATCTACTTTGTTTTTATTTTTAGAAAAATCTGAATTTTTATAATTAAAAATTAATAAAAAAAAAACTTCATCACTTATCAGATTTCTTTTTTAATTTATTGCAAGTTTTAACATACAACATTAAATCTAACAGTAAATTATACAGTTTTCAGCTTTAGAGAGGTTGGTCAATTAGTAAGCTATCAGATCATAGAAATTTTTTGGCTAAAAAGTGTTTTTTTTTTATTAAATGTTAATTACCAAAATTCGGATTTTTCTAAAAATAAAAACAAAGTAGATTTTCTCGAAAATGGCGGATTTTCGACCCCCAAGTGATAGGGGTTAAATCATTCTAAATTATTCATAGTTTCTTCTCCCGAGAGGAATACGAGCAATTTCAGATCACCCTGTATAACTACTCCACCAACGAAAATATCGGTACATAATTATTTTTCTACAGGATAAAAAGTACTTAATATTAACAGAAAAAATACTTCAAACCAAAAAAAGTCAATTGAATTTTTTTGTAAATAAGCCTAAATAAAATAAATAAACATTTTTACTGTGAAAAAACTTCAAAGCTCATGATGTGTGTAGCTGTAAAAAAAAAAAACAAAAAAAAGTCCGACTTCAAAAGTTATTAGGGTAATTATAATGTCGCGACGTTTTTGACATCGATCGCTGTAGGGCGGGCGGGCGGCTGTCTAGGGCGGGCGGGACACGCAACGCTCTGTCTGCTTCTAGGGCAAGATACATACAGTTTGAAACTTTTAACTTCATAAGTTATTGTATTATTGTTAGTTGTTACATACCACCACGCCTGTATTCCCCGAAGGGTTAGGCAGAGGTGTACCAATGTACACCAACAGTTCGCCGGTATGTTTTTAGGTCCCATGTGATAGGGGGCGAGCCTATTGCCATTAACCGGGTACAAATCCAAACTCCGAGCTGCTTCTGAGAATTTCATAGAAAAACCCAATAACACTTTTTGCTCGACCTGGGCATCGAACCCAAGACCTCTAGCATAGCAGTCGCGCTTAGTACCACTAGGCCAACGAGGCAGTTAGATTGGGAGGTTGTTAGTTGTTGTTGTTTTATCGCAGCTTCGAGTATTTTTACCCGGTTAATGGCAATACGCTCATAATTTTTTAATTCGGTCGAGTAATTTTTAAGTTTATTCGTTACATACACATCTTTCCTCTTTAAAATATTAGTGTAGATTAGATTAATGTAGATGTAGATAATATTGTAATAGTACTTTTAATGCAGACGCCGCTTACTGCATTGATTGTATTGGGGTGGGAGGCAGACGGGGGCGCACGGAGGCGGGCGGCACACGCGACCGTCTGCGGCTGAGAGAAACACTACAAATAAGTGTTTGTCGGTCTGCGTGTGTGTTTGTTAAACTTTCCCTTGCTCAACAGGGCCGTCTTTAACCTATTGGGGGCCCTGGGCACGTAAGAATCACGGGCCCCTGTGTGTTATGCGCATTTTATATTTGACAAATTGAAATTTTTCCACTGTTCAATTGAACCTAATTAAATTATAAAAGAAACTACTAAGTTACTAATATTTCATAAGCTTGGGGCTTGAAACTTATAGTAAATCGCACTGCAGAATCAAATGTTTTATTATAGACTCTACCCGATTCAAATAAATACGCAGAATGGAACGGCGGCTGCAAATATTGATTATTTTGAGGGCATGCTGGGGCCCCGGACGTAAGTGGGGCCCTGGGGAAGTGCCCAGAGTGCCCAGTGAAGAAGAAACCCTGCCCTGTTGCTCAGCAGGGTTCAAGTTTAACCAATTTTATCCGACTAAGGCGGACCAAAAAGGTAGGTTAGGATTCTGACCGGTGTGTATGAATATATGTACAGGAAAAAAAGTAGATTAACATTTCAGATTTTTAAATCCGAAATTGAGCACAGTATCTAACGAAATACGAATGGATGTAAAATTAAAATGAAATAAACTTTTAGGTATTGCCTCAATTCTGAATAGCAGTGAATTGTGTTATTTATTTGATGAAAAGTAACATTGTCAATCGACTTTTGTTGCTGATTGCTACGCAAATGAAATAGTGAAATAGTGTTATTGGGTTTTTCTATGAAATCCTCAGTAGCAGCTCGGAATTTGGACTTGTGCCCGGTTAATGGCAGTAGGCTCGCTTCCAATTACATGGGACTAATAAAAATATACCGGTGTACATTGGTACACCTCTTTCTAACCCTTCGCAGAATACAGGCGTGTTGGTATGGTAGTAAGCAAACTCACAAGTTTGAATTCAGCATATATCAAGCTCTTTGCGTGACGTAGGGCGGGCTGAACACGCAATTGTCGCCGACACTGACTCACTAAGAGCGTCTAAGTATCCCTTTCATAAGTGTTGTATGTTCACGACTGCCACTTGAGAGCGGGACAGAGTTATGACTGTTCATGATCACCCCCCCATAAGGATAACCTTGTATTGTGTGTGGTAAAAACATGAAATAAATAAGAATAAGACTGTCCATGGAGTTTCTTGCTCGTTCTTCTTCATAGAGACCTACGTTTTGGAACGAGCAACTAGCTTCAACTTTTAACTGTAACTTCTTGACAGTTCAAAAGTGCATGTAAATGGTCTAACTTACTAGGTGCTAAAACACTTAATTAATAAAATATATGCTTTGACTTTGACGAGTATCAGATAATTTTAAACCGACTCAAAAAAGACGGAGGTTATTTGTATCTCTTTTTTTTATATGTTCACCGATTTTTAGGAGATTTCTGGGCGATTTGTTAAGTGGTCACCTCATCATAGACATCTGCTACAAACCAGAGGCCTTTGCCATCCCAGAGACAAAGTTGAAAAGTTATGTGCCTGTTATTATCCATACCCTTCAAACCGAAACACAGCAACGCTGCTTTGCGGCAGAAATAAGTATGGTGGTAGTACATCCCCGGAAGAGCTCCTTCACAAAGAGCTCTACTACTATAACTAGTTTAAAAAAAAAAGTTTTTAGGGGTCCGTACCCAAAAGGGTAAAATTTAAAAGTTTAAAGACCTCGCTGTCCGTCTGTCTGTCTGTCACCAAGCTGTACGTATCTTATGAACAGTAGGTTTTCTTTTTCTAAAAAGTTTTTTGTTTTTATTGGAACGATACGATACATCTCAAAGTGAAGGTACTTTGTAGAACCGTTAAAGAGTCGTCACTTGAGTTTAACGTAACAAGAAGAGCACTTAAGCCTAAATCGAGTCATTGTGAATTTACTTTGAAATTCTAATCGTATTACTCTGTAATAAAGCTTCTAATGGCTCGTGCTGCAATTCATTTGTACAGGTATCCATCTATCTTTGTAGAGATAGATGGATACCTGTACAAATGAATTAAAAAAGAAAGAGTAAATATGGAGTTTCTTGCTAAAGGTTCTCCATACGAAAATACCTCTTGGATGAGGGAACTAGATTCAATATTATAATTTTTCTCTTTTATCACTCGTGGGATTAGACGGGTAGCATAATCAATTATTTATTTATTTAAATCAGGCATCAAGGCCCACAGGAAATGCATATTTCAGTTTATACAGCAATATACAATACAATAGCACAACAACAACAATACAATACAATACACACTTACGATGACGATGTGGCAATTCTCGGGTCCATTTGGACCCACTTCTGAGCGGTTTCTGTGGCCGGGCCGATCGGGGGCACATCCGAACTAGACTGCAGTTAATGGTCTAATTAAAATAAATGATTTAACTTTGACCTTGATTTTGATATATTTCAAAGCAAAAGACCCATTTTGCCAGGCTATGACGCAGAAAAAACTAAATATTCATAGCCTATTCAGCTTCCGAAATCTGTTCGAATATTGACTAGGCTCCGATATTTATAACCCTAAGGCCGTTCGATCAAGTTTTCCAGCTTTTAGATTAAATATGCACGTTATTTGAAGATGATGTGAGTGGTTGTATAACTTCAAAAAGGGAGGAGTTTCTATTCGTCTGTATGTGTTTTTAGGTTTAATCCGTACTAATATTATAAATGCAAAAGTAACTCTGTCTGTCTGTCTGTTTCTTCTTCACGCCTAAACCACTGAACCGATTTCAATGAAATTTGGTACAAATATAGTCTGGGACCCAAGAAAGGACATAGGATAGTTTTCATCCCGGAAATCCCCCGGGAACAGGAACTATTAATCCACGTGGACGAAGTCGCGGGCAAAAGCTAGTCGTTGATATTTTGTCAATTCGGTTTACCAATAATGTACACATACCATCACGCCTGTATTCGCCGAAGGGTTAGGTAGAGGTGTAGCAATGTAAACCCACATTTCACCAGTATGTTTAGGTCCCATGTAATAGGGGGCGAGCCTATTGCCATCCTTGGAATCAAACACAAGACCTGTAGCGTAGCAGTCGCGCTTAGGCTTACCAATTATTTAAAGACACAATTAAAAAAAAAACACTTTATTGTAGCCCTGTTGATTCTGCCGGGGCTGCGGGTTGTTCGAAAGAGATACCGCGCCCCCGGAACACAAAGGGCATATGAAGGAACATAGATGGGTTTTTGTCAGTAAAAGTCTGACACTCCCTCCCGCCCCGCCCCGGGCCGGGGGAAGTTATTTGATGATTTTCCATATATAAAAAAAGGGCTTGTTGATTGCTTTTTATTTTTTAAATAACAGTTAATTTAAATTTTAAGTTGCTTTGAAATCGATAAATAAAGTCATTAAAGTTGATAAAAAAGGGACGTCACAGTCTATTGCCATACAAACTCTAACTTGTGGGAATCGCGTTTTGGCGTTCATAAGTGCCCTTAATGTCATGATGGCAGTGGTTAAGGCACCCGCCTCTCAGGTTGTGGGTTCGCAACCGGGCACGGGCAAGTACCAATATGACTTTTTCTAATTCATATATACTATCTAAGTTTATCTTGGACATCACTGACATCGGTGAAGGAAAACATCGTGAGGAAACCTGGCCTTATAATTAATATAAGTCTGCAATTGCCAATCCGCCTTGAGCAAGCGTGTTGATTAATGCTCGTGCCTTCTCTGTATGAGAAGAGGCCTTTGCCCTGCAGTGGGACAGTTATAGGCTGGTATTATTAAGTGCTCTTTAATGGTCTAAGTCAAATAATACACTTCAAAGTAAATAATTTGACTTTGAATAAAATATGCCGGTCGGCTGGTTTATTGTGGTTTGTACGGTCGCTAGAGCAGAGTCGCCGGTGTGTCGGACCCTGGAAGCCCTCAATGCCCTCCTGGCAGTCAATCCTGATTGTGATCTGTTTGCCGATGAATGGAGAGAGATAATGCGAGTGTGTCTGAAGTTTTGCGAGAGAAAGTATGAGAGAATATCCACTGTTATTTATTAAATGTGTAGTAGATTTTATAATAATATTAGTATTTGGTTCTAGGTTAATTATTGTAATTGGTGTGTAACCGTTTTAATTAACTATAAATAAATAAATAAATAAATAAATGCCCCGGTGGCCTCGTGGTCAGAATTCCATTAGGAATTTCTCAGTAGCAGTCCGAAAGGAAGTTGGTGGTGTGGCTATTCTTCTCAGTTTCTTTCTTTTTTATAAAGGTTCCTACAACCTCTAATTTAAGCCTAAACTACCGGCTACAGTTAGTTTCCAATGAACCCAAGCTACAGTGTAACACATAAAACGAAAGGAATTAATCCAATTCGCAGAACGGTTGCAAGCGTTTCGACAAACTGTCTGATAGTTCTTTTTGTTGTAATTAAATGAGCACGAGTCGGAATTAATTTGAATTCGTTACGACTGTGCCGGGGATGCTCATAAAGCTATATGAGATAAGTTTATTGTGGAAACCTTGTTTAGTAGTTCTGGGAGTCTACCCAAGTAGCATCTATGATTTTTTGGCAGACATAGAGATTATTCAAAGTAAGTGTATATACCTGCCTAGCCTTTTCCCAATTATGTTGGGAGCTTCTTCCAGTCTACCCGCTCGCAGCTGAATACCAGTGTGTTACATGGAGCGACTGCCTATCTGACCTCCACAACCCAGTTACTGGGCAACGCGATACCTGTTGGTTAGACTGCTTGTCGGACTTCCCGGCTTCTGGCAATCCGTAACGTCTGTCAAAGATCTACGAATGACAGCCGGGACCAACGGCTTTCAGTGCTTTCTGCGTATACCTTATCGTGTAGCAAATAAGATCGATATTGTATTGCTGTTTTCAAAAGCACCCGTTGCGTCCTTTCGTGACACGATATAAGAGCAGGATCAACGGTTCGATGAATTTCTTGAGTAGCAAAAAATTCCTTCCATTTCATCACTTTGAACTTTGAAACTTCATTTTCGTGATTACTTTTATTACTTTCTTGATAACTTATCAATTCACCATGTAAAACAGTGAATCGGCCCTTCTCTTATCGATGAAATATTTGAATGAGGTTGATTTAGATATCCCTATACAATTCAATTTTATTAGTGGTAGTGTCCGAAAAAAACATTTAAAACAGGGTTTTGGTAGTGCCAATGTTTATTTAAGTTTTATGTAATGTAATTTCAGATTCTCTCTTGCAAGGCCGAAGTTACTCCTTATAACATCAGCTAAAGTCCTGCCAAAATAGATCCAGCCGTCGCGGAGATAGCAGGAACACACAGACACACAGACTAACAGACAGTAAAACATATAGAAAAAAAATATTTTGAAAAAAAAAACTGTTACTTTGACATTTCAAACACACACTTTATTTATTATTATTATTTATTTATTTTATTTAAACACATACAGCTATCATCACAGGAACTCAAACTTGAATTATTATATTATTTGAAGGTGGCAAACAAGCTAACGTTACGGCCCGCCTGATGTTGAGCGGTAACCGCTGCTTATGGACACTTGCAACACCTGAGGCATCACTCGTGCGTTGCCGACCCCGTAAAAACCTCAATAATTATTAATTTACTTATTTTATTTATTTGTATTTATGTGTATAGTTCTGTTCCAATCGGAGTGGATCATCCGGGGACTATAGTACAAACTACACAAGTAGGTACAGCAGTACTACAGTTAATGCATTCATACGCGCATTTCCGCTGCGCCCAGCCCGCTTCATTGAGTAGTGTTGTGCTTTTGTCGCGCCGATATTTTTATCGAAACGACTGTCGCCTCTGACTCTGTAGAGTGTTGTCTGTTGAGCGTGGGAGGTCCTGAGTTCGATTCCTATCTCGGGCAAATAGTGTTATTGGGTTTTTCCATGAGAAATAGCTCAGTAACAGCCCGGAGATTGAAAGTTGGTCGTGTGACACCCCCGTGCCTCGGACAGCACGTAAAGCCGTTGGTCCTGCGCCTGATCTCTTTCCGGTTGTGTCGGATTGCCGACCTTTCGGACTATGAGAGTTAGGGAAGAGGGAGTGCACCTGTGTTTACGCACACACTTGTAGGTACACTATAATATGTCCTGTGTACTTGGCTAGTCTGCATTAAGAAACCAAAATTTTGTAAAAACCAAATTGAAGGAAAAGAGTGTCCATGGAGTTTCTTGCTCGTTCTTCTCCATAGAGACCTACGTTTTGGAACAAGAAAAGTGCCTGTAAATGGTCTAATTGAAATAAATGCTTTGAATTTGACTTTAAGGTTAGCCGCCATGGCCGGAATCAGTTTGGAGAAAACATAAACATATTTTACAAGATTGTCAACAGTCGACCTAAAGATACCGGTGAACTGTGGGTGTACAATTGTACACCTCTGCCGAACCCTTCGGGGAATACATGCGTGATGTTTTATCCCATGTAATAGGGTGCGAGCCTCAAAAGGCAACTAGGCTAACGAGGCAGTAATGGTCTGATATTTGTGCAATTATCGACAGTTTCCCAACCCAATCGGATGCAGTGAATTCATCTCAATGGACGGCGGGTCAACTGAGCTCAAGTGCAACAACAGAGTGGTTCAGACGAGGGATGCAAGCTATTAACTTATATTATTGTTGGAACTGATTTGTTAAACAAGAAGGGAGTTGTTTGCTCTAAGTTGATTTTACTTTTGAGAGTAAGTTGGACTTTGACGGATGACTGACTTTTCTCATCTTAATATAGACTAGGCAAGTACACAGGAGTTTTACAGTACAGTGAGTTTTAGTGCACAAGTATATGCACAAACACACGCGCACTTCCCTTTTCTCATAGTCCGTGGAGACGACTATCCGACACGATCGGTGAGAGACCAGCCCCTGTAGCCATGTAACAAACGATAAACGCAAACGCTGAGTAGGCTTTAATAGGTCTTCAACTTTATGTGCTTGGTTTTAAGTTGAAGATCTAGTGAAGATTGCATAGCGTTTTCGTTCTTTCCAGTTGCTAACGCTTAGAAATCTTTAATAGATTTACAACTTAAGGCTCTGGGCTATTAAGTTGAAAATCTATTGGTACCTACCGAGCGTTTACGATTATCGTTTGCGACTTGGCTAGGGGGGCTGCTCGGTTCACTGAAGACAGCAAAAATTCGGAACTAATTGGTAGCTTAGAAATCTGCCTGCACTTTTAAATCCGATTATATCTACATTATCATAGCTCATTATTATGATAGCTCGACTGTTGCCGCCGACTGAGCGTTTACGATTATCGTTTGCGACTTGACTAGAGGGCCAGGCACACTATCCGTAACGACTGTCAAAGATCTGAGAATGACAGCCGGGACTAACGGCTTTAGGTGCTTTCCGAGACACGGGGGTGTTACACCAGAGCACACCACCAACTTCCAAAATCCGGGCTGGTAATTTGAAATTCCTAATGGAAAAACGCATTTGCCCGACCTGGGAAACGTACCCAGGACCCCACGCTTTTCAGTCACGCTTGCGACCACGAGGCCAACGGTGCGGGCCTAGTGTACTGAAATCATCACGCCTGTATTCCCCGAATGGTTAGGCAGAGGTGTACTAATATACACCCACAGTTCGCCGGTATATTTAGGTCCCATGTAATAGGGGGCGAGTCTATTGCCATTAACCGGGCACAAATCCTAACTCCGAGCTGCCACAGAGAATTTCATAGAAAAACCAAATAACACTTTTTGCTCGACCTGGGAATCGAACCCAGGACCTCTAGCGTAGCAGTCGTGCTTAGGACCACTAGGACAACAAGGCCTACTGAATACTACACTTTATACTGAGTATTGCTCAACAATTACGACCGTTTAATAAACGGAGGTAAGGTACAAATGTACAAAGGTCCAAATGTATTCGGTCACAGTTAATATATCCCATTTAATAGTGAATGGTATGGCCAGACATAGGGGATACGGGCTATTTAGAAATTAAGTGGTTAACTGAACCAATAGGGGAGACCTATGGGGTAATATTTAATTGTTTTTAAGTTTCAAGTGTTCTCATGTAAGCCCATTTGTACGAAGTTGTTGCAGCTGCAGTTTAAGTAAAACAATGTGTTGTTTTCTACATATATCTATATCTATACTTCTATTTTTTTTTTTTAAGATTTGAAATCATCAAATAACTTCCCCCGCCCTAGACGGGGCCGGAGGGAGTGTCAGACTTTTACTGACTATAACCAGTCTATGTTCCTTCATGTGCCCTTTGCGTTCCGGGGGCGCGGTATCTCTTTCGAACAACCCGCAGCCATGGCAGGCATCGGCCCTTAGTGGCCCCTCTGAATGTTTGCTGACATCTCTTTGAGGCTAGCATGGAACACGAACGCGCCGTCGACACGGTCTGTCGTTCAGTTAACGTGCGGACGGTGAGCTACCCATTGCTCACCGTCCACAGACCCGCGTCTACGGTGGCCGGGAGTCGTTTCGCGGCTCCCGACGCCCGGAGCGTCTCCCGTGCGTTCCAAGGCTACGGTGACCCCTTCTGTATTAAGCTAGATCAATATCTTTATGTGTGCCAAATTGCAACTAATTCCAGTGAAACAAACATCTGTAATAGTAGTAGGATGGAATAAGATGATGAATAGAAAAAAAATTTAGAAAGATTCTCGTTCTAATTAATTAATTTATAGATACATACAACATTAATAATAATATATACACATCATGCCTGTATTCCCTGAAGGTTGAGGCAGCTAGGTGTACTAATATACACCCACAGTTCGCCGATATGTTTAGGCCCCATATAATAAGGGGCGAGCCTATTGCCATTAAACGGTCACAAATCCTATCTCTAAGCTGCTGTTAGGGATTTCACAGAAAAACCCAATAATACTTTGCACACTGGGAATCAAATCCAAGATCTCTAGCGTAGCAGTAATTGTCAATTATTTTATGTATGTTTAATGTTTAATACTACTTACAACTACCGCAAAGCAGTAATTCAATAATTAATTGTTATTTATCAACAGAAATTACGATAAAATTCTTTCTTTTGTTTGTATGCAGTAGATAATAAAACGGGTTATCTTTATGTAATAAACCGTTTTGCACTATGTTATGTACGATATTAGGTATTAATTGTGAGTACAGAATGAATTGTGATTAATTATCGTTATCAGTGTTACGCTATCATTGTGATAGGTGGCGCTGAGGTATAAAACTGACTGACAACTTGGAAAAAGACTAGAATAGGGGGCGTCCACATCCGTTCAGCTGGTAAACCTAAAAGAGTAACAAACATCCATCCATCCATCTTCACAAACTTTCGCATTTATAATATTAGTAGGACATTAGTAGGATACGACAGTAGGAAGTAGGATAATGGCAGAAACCTACCAAAAGATAAAAAAAAAACACATTATTTTGTATTTATATTTGCAATCGGACTCATAAAGACCGCAGGAAGACACTGGATGCAGGCCGTTTCCAACCGGTCCTTTTGGAAATCTATGCGGGAGGCCTATGTCCAGCTGTGGACATCCTGCGGCTGAAATGATGATGATGACGACGAAAAAGTCGGAACAAACTTCACTTTAGGCGGAAACAGTCGAGCTATCATAATAATGAGCTATGATAATGTAGATATAATCGGATTTAAAAGTGCAGGCAGATTTCTAAGCTACCAATTCCATCTAAATACAAATTCAGAATTGTTGCTGTCTTCAGTGAACAGAGCAGCCCCCCTAGCCAAGTCGCAAACGATAATCGTAAACGGTCGGTAGGTACCAATAGATTTTCAACTTTATACCCCAGAACCTTAAGTTGAAAATCTATTAAAGATTTCTAAGCGTTAGCGACTGGAAAGAACGAAAACGCTATGCAATCTTCACTAGATCTTCAACTTAAAACCAAGCACATACAGTTGAAGATCCATTAAAGCCTACTCAGCGATTGCGTTTATCGTTTGTTACATGGCTAGAGGGGCTGGTTACTCACTGTGGAGATAAGTTTACTATCGCTATCGCTCGATAACGTTGCCGAAAATAAGTGGTATATTAAAAATTGGCGATAATTTCATTATCTGGTCTCTAATTGTGTGTCTACGTGCTAGTAATCACATACGACACCGCACGGAGCACGTGTCTATAAGGTTCGGCGGGAATATGGGGGTGTCCCGAAAAATAACGATAAATTGAGTATTTGTTGTTTATTTCATCATCTTTCTGCCCTTAGTGCTTGATCACGTTGACACGCTGGCGCAGTGGCGGTCGCGGTCACGAAATATCAAACGTATGGCGAGCTTGCCCGCTACTTACATCGCACGTGTGATTCTTAAGGGAACATCTGGATAATACGCCATAAGTTTGATATTTCGTGACCGCACCCGCCACCGCGCCCGCGACCTAACCTGTAGTACGATTCTCTAAAATGCAAACTCGAAAACGAGTCTCACTAAAGTGATCGAGTGAACTTGTCATTGGTTTTGTTGGTTTTGGTTATTGGTTTATTGGTTTTGTTTTTGTGGTTGGTTTTTGGTGGTTGGTTTATATTGGTTATTATTTATTGGTTGGTTTGGTTTGTATTGGTTTTTATATTGGTTTACTTGTTATTGGTTTACTAAGCCAATGACAAGTTGGTTCGTTATCGAAGTGAGACTCGTTTTCGAGCTTGCATTTTAGAGAATCGCACAGCTGATCAAGCAGTTAGGCGGTTGGCACACTGCCCCGCATGAAGGAGCGTGGAGCGCGGCGACGACGGAGCTTTGGTGACCTGCAACACTGCGCGTGAACGCGTTTTCAGTGTTCAGTGTGTTACACTACGCGTGTTTTCTATACAAACAGATACTTGCAAACAACGTAAGAACACGCACTCACGCGTCACGCTCCGTGATGCGGGGCAGTGTGCCAATTGCCTTATCCCATGTTACCTGGGGTCCGCGCAACACGTTTTCGTCTTCCATTCCGTTCTGTCAAGGTATCACTGACTCCCTTCTCTTTCATAATTATCATTCTTTACACAATCCTTCCATCTTTGCTTTGGCTTTCCTGTTCCTCTCCATCCATCCACATTTTCGGGGTTACAATTTACTTGCATTGTTTAAGGAATATAAGGTATTGCTGCAGTGGCAATACGGTAATTCGACCGTCACTTCGACGCTAACTTCGCACTTCAAAGTGTCAAATAAATCAATGTCATTTGAATTTGATTGAATATTTGATGTCATTGAATAGTGATTTGAGCAAAAGGGAAATGGACATGTGACCAAAAGGGTTTTGGACATAATTGTGGATGGATGGAAAGGAAGAGGGAAGCCAAAGAAAAGATGGATGGATGGTGTGAAGAATGATATGAAAGAGAAGGGAGTCAGTGATAGTATGACGGCTGACAGGACGGCATGGAAGAAGAAAACGTGTTGCGCCGACCACAAGTAACTTGGGATAAGGGCAGGAAGATGATGATGATGAATAGCGATTTGAGATGCGAGTTCATGTCTGAATTTTACAGAATCGACGTACTGAACTTGTAATTAAACATGCATTTTGTAATTTTAACTTACCAATTCTACAATATAAAACTGCTGCTTTAAATCAATGCCCTTAGAAAGTACAAGATTTCATAGGGCCACGTTTATTTCTGCCTCATTGGCTGTTTATTTATTTATTTAACACTTTATGCACACAAAATGTACAGCGGCGGACTTAATGCCAATGGCATTCTCTACCAGTCAACCTTAGGGTGATGCAGAGACAAATTGTGTGTTGTGTTGTGTGTTGTGTTCTCCTAAGCGCGGCTGCTACGCTAGAGGTGTTGGGGTCGATTTCCAGGCCGAGCAAAGTGTTATTGGGTTTTCTATTAAATTCTCAGTAGAATTTCGGAGTTAGTATTTGTGCCTGGTTAATGGCAATAGGCTCGACCCCTATTACATGGGACTTAAACATAACGGCGAACTGTGTGTGTACATTGGTACAATTCTGTTTAACTGCATAAACGTTTTGAGCACTCCGAAGCAACATTAAAACATTCGTGTTGATCATAAAATCAATGTGTGTAATGCAGTAAACTTCTACTATGCGACCATCGACGCCTGCGCCTGCGCCGCCGCCGTTCTATTTTCAAACAAACCAAGTTCATTAACGTCTGTTTTACTAGCATTAGGGATGGGACACACGACTTATGATGTGTCGATAGATTTTGTACAGATATGAATATTGATAACATAATATACTATCACGCCTGTTTGTCCCGAAGGGTTAGGCAGAGTTGTAACAATGTACACCCATAGTTCGCCGAAATGTTTAGGTCCCATGTTATAGGGGGTCAGCCTATTGCCTAAGGGCAACATCGGGCACAAATCCTAACTCCGAGCTGCTACTGAGAATTTCGTAAAAAACCCAATACCTAACACTTTTTGCTCGACCTGGGAATCGAACCTAAGACCTCTAGCGTAGCAGTCGCGCTTAGGACCACTAGGCCAACGAGGCAGTTAGGAAATATTGATAATGGTTATAAAAAAAAAAATCGTCGATTTAAAATGATTCATGTTGTTTTTTCAAATATTGCAGTGTAAATTGCATCAGCTAATGATGGTCGTTTTTAGTTTTTGTTCGTATTATTAATGAATCATTCTTATTCTAATTTATTTATGAGTTGATTTATTGAATAACTAGCTGTTGCCCGCGACTTCGTTCGCGTTCAGTATTTTTAAGTTAAAAGTGTTCATACTGTTTCTGTCTAACCCCTATGTGACATAGCGTGATGAACAGTACCTAAGATTACAGCTCAGGTTACTGCCAACACAATGCCAAAAGTTTTGTTCAAATCGGTGCAGGAGTTAAAAAGTTATGCGCGTACATACAAACGAACAAATAAACAAACAAACAGACAAAAAATCTTATAACCATTTTTTTGGGTTCAGTATAATGTATGTAACATGTGAGAATTACTCTTTATAAAAAATATTGAATGTACAGAATTGGCCTCGTTACGATTTTATTATATGTATATAGATGATGATAGTAATAGGGATATCAACCAACGTTCTCCGCAACGTTAGCATACATAAAAAATCCCGACTACAAGTGTTGGGCAGTAGCCCACCAGACAGTACACCCGTCTGCTCGGAGGATCCTCCCTTTTCTACGGAGGAGGAGGAACTTTACACCCTGTTTCTCATTCCTTTCAATAATAATATCAGATAAAAATAGTAATCATATAGATTTATAACAGAACCTAATAAATTTCAAATCTATAGTAATAAAAGAAGCTGAAGAGTTTTTTTGTTCGTTTAATTGCGCTGATATCTGGAACTGTCAGTCAGAACAAAAAAAATATTTTGCATATGGTAGCCAGATTTATAAGGAATTGTATAGGCTATATAACATCACGCTACGACTTTTGGGAGCGGAGCAGTTACCAAAGACGTAACTTAATAACGCAGTTGAAAAAAGCACGGGCGGAAGTGGTTATATTATAATAGTGTTACAAAAATATGAATTTATTTAATAAAATATAATAAAGAGGAAAGATTTTTTTGTTCGTATGTTTGTACCAAGAAAGCTCAGAAACTGCTGAACCGATTTTAATAATATTTTTACTTATAGAAAGCTATGTTATTCCTGAATCCTGAGTAACATAGGCCGTAAGACATCACGCTACGGCACACAGGAGCGGCGCAGTAACCATAGGCCTAACTTATAGCAGTTGAAACAAGCAACGCAGACGAAGTCGCAGACAGGTCTCTAGTAAAATATAAAGCAATGAACTTTCCTAGTTGCGAAAAGGTTGTCCTCCATCGTAATTATTATATTATATTAATACCGGACACGGAAGCGGTCGGGCAGGAAGACAATTTTATGTTAATCAATGATAATTACCTTCTGAGTGACAGGACACGCGGCGGGGCGAGCTTGTATGTCAAGCGACAGTTCTAAACTGATTTACATAAGTTTTTGAATGGATTAGAAGTCGGTTTTGGGTTTATTTCAATGCCACGATTAATGAAAATGTGTGTTGGTTAATATCGTTTTTTCTTTCGGCCATTATTTTAGCAGAATATCTTTTACTAGGTATAGCTGTTTTTGGTTGCTGCTCCGCTCTTGTGAGTCGTAGCGTGATGTTATGAGCACAATAAACTATTTTGTATTTGTATTTTCTTGTATAAACTTCCTCGATAAACAGGGTATACAACGCAAAGAGGGTATTTGCATTGAACATATCTTACATCTTTATTATAATTTTGTTATTTTTTATATTCACCTTCATTGTTTTCACATATAGAAGCAACAAGAATATTGTAACCAAGTATTAGTAAAAACCAAATTGAATGAAAAGAGTGTCCATGGAGTTTCTTGCTCGTTCTTCTCCATAGAGACCTACGTTTTGGAACGAGCAACTAGCTTCAATATTAAACTGTAACTTCTTGACAATTCAAAAGTGCCTGTAAATGGTCTAATTGAAATAAATGCTTTGACTTTGACTTTGAAAAATGTTTGGATGTTTGTTACTCAGTCACACCAAAACGGCTGAACGGCACTCAGGCTTCCTTTTAACTCGGAAAAATTTACGATTCCCATGGGATAATTAATATATCAAATTTAACGCTGACGAAGTCGCGGCTGGAAGCTAGTATTAATACTGTTTTAGAGGTTACGCCCTCGTCCGACTTTTTGTAGGACCGATTATCGGACCGATTTGTAGGACGTACACACACATACATCCTTTTTTTTCATTTCGCAGTTCAGCCAAGGGGCTGTTTACTGCTTAACCGAACAACTCTGTGGATGCCTCGCAATTAAGGCCTCCAGCCAGAGCATAAGACTATAAACCAGAGGTTCCCAAACTTACTGTGTCTACTGCCCACTTTGAGAATAAATTATTTTTTAGCGCCCCCCTTTTTCCGTAACCGTTTAGAAATTAGTCATGACGGGGGAGGGGGGGGGGGTCCTCTATGTCTAAGAGTCCTCCTAGCTAGATGAAATTACAAATCGCCCCCCAAGCCTCTACACAACCCCCATTTTTTCTCTGGGTCTCTTACCGCCCCCCTTTAGGCCTGCAGCGCCCACAAGGGGGCGTTATCGCCCACTTTGGGAAAGGCTGCTATAAACTAAGCGACAGCGCGCTAAGGGCACCCTCTGTGGGGTACGGACCTCGGCTTAGGGCGTCGCTGGGGGCAGCAAGCAGGACAGGCTGGATCGATTATTAATACATACATCCACTGTAGGACTGAATATTGTAGTACGTGTGTGTTGGTATAATATTAGAATTCATATATTCACTCCGACCACCAAAAATCGGTCACCGATTGTCTGTAGCCCTGTAGCTTGTAAGCATCAAAATCAACTTGACAGTAACCATCATATAAATAATATATACCATCACGCCTGTATTCCCCGAAGGGTTAGGCAGAGGTGTACTAATGTACACCCAAAGTTCGCCGGTATATTTAGGTCCCATGTAATAGGGGGCGAGCCTATTGCCATTAACCGGGCACAATTCCAAACTCTGAGCTGCTACTGGGAATTTAATAGAAAAACCCAATAACACTTTTTGCTCGACCTGTGAATCGAACCCAAGACCTCAAGCGTAGCAGTCGCGCTTAGGACCACTAGGCCAACGAGGCAGTTGATAGTAACATGATTAAAATATTCAATTATGATTCCATTTAGCAATGAAGAATGAAGTGCGTTTGTAACGTTTGCTTAGTAACTGTACAGCCAGCGCGCCCACGCGACGCGGTACATTGTCGTCTCATTAATGCTTCTAGAGCGAACCGCGTTTGTGACACCACGAATAAAGGTGCTTCTACATAGTGTTCACTAGGAATTAAAACTGGAACAGTTAAATAATTATTCCAGTTAGTTTTTATTAGAAGATGAGATTAATTCGTAACCGGCGTGCTTGTATGACCAGATGTATGAATGTGGACGAAGCGAAAGGAGTATGTAAGGATCGTAGCAGGTGGCGTTCTGTGGTTTCTGTCTATCATCATCATCTGCCTAGCCTTTTCCCAACTATGTTGGGGTCGGCTTCCAGTCGAACCGGATGCAGCTGAATATCAGTATTTTACATGGAGCGACTGCCTATCAGACCTCCACAACCCAGTAATGGGTAATACGATACTCTTGTTAAGACTGGTTGTCAGACTTTCGGGCTTCTGATTTACAGTAATGACTGTCAAAGATCTACAAATGACAGCCGGGGCCAACGGCTTTACGTGCTTTCCGAGGCACGAAGGAAACTCGCTATGGTAAATGGTCACCCATCCACAGACCAACCTCGGCAAGCGTGGCTTAACCCGGAAGATCGGTCTATGCGGCTGTAATTATTTAGCCACGAGCTCCTCTGCGTTCTGCGTTCTGTGGTTTCTATCTATCCCCATGAGAAAAAGGCGTGAGTTTGTCTGTGTATGTGTGTAGATTAACTGCCTCTTTAGGCTAGTTGTCCTAAGCGCGACTGGTAAGCTAGAGGTTTTGTGTTTCCCAGGTTGAGCAAATTGTTATTGGGATTTTCTATTAAATTCTCAGTAGCAGCTCGGAGTTTAGGCTCGCCCTCTATTATATGGGGCCTAAACAGACCGGCGAACTGTAGGTGTACATTGGTACACCTCTGCCTAACCCTTCGGGAAATACAGGCGTGATGGTGATGGTAAGTGTGGTATTTTTTCTGTAATAGTAGAAAACTGGTAGTTTTGAATTAGGGATGCTGCGAATGCTGATTTTTTACATCCGCAGATGCAATTCTTATAGTTAAGTATCTCGTAAGCCGTTGGTCTTACGCCTGATCTCCCCGGTAATTGCGTATGAGACTATGAGAGTGAGAGACGATTTGCGCACACATTTGTGCACTTTTTTAATATGTCCTGCTTACTTGGCTTGTCTCAATAAATCAACCATAGACGTTTTAAATTAATTTAATAGAAATAAAAGACAAAGCAAATAATGTGTGTTTATAATATTTTTGATACGTTTAATGCTGTTATAGGCTCATAAGACATACATACATAAGATTATGATAAATATCACTCACTTACACCGCTATCTAAAACTAATTCACGCAATAAATATTTCAAGTATCAAGAATTTTATTATAATACATTATACACTCGGTAGCTTATACAATACTAGCCTTTGCCTGCGACTTCATCCGCCTAAATGACGGTTATATTTAAAATTCAATAACGATTCGAAAGACACGTGGCGCCATCTATTATCCCAAGAATTTTATAGTTGTATTTCTCGAGAACAGTACTTTTTTTCGGGATGAAAGGTACTCCAGATCCGTTTCTGTACACCTGACAACGTGTATGAAAAGTTTCAGAATGATCGGTTCAGTGGTTTAGGCGTGAAAGGGCTACAAACAAACTTACTTTCGCATTTATAATGTTAGTTGGGATAAATATGGAGGGTCCATTTCTCAATCAAAGCTTTTAGTAGTACAATAGTTTGATTTAAAAGGTATGAGTTGTAAAACTCTGGCATCCATTGACGCAACGTTGATAGTAAGAGTGGCTCCTAGATAGGCCCTGTCGGGTTTTATGGAGGACGGTCGTACCTGGCTGTTGACACATCCATTATTCGATTGCTTTGTTCTGCGTTTGACAGCTTTCCAAATATATTATTACTAGCCTTCCGCCCGCGACTTCGTTTGCGTGAAAGTTAAAAAAACCCAATAACACTTTTGCTCGACCTGGGAATCGAACCCAAGACCTCCAGGGTAGCAGTCGCGCTTAGGGCCACTGCCAACGAGGCAGTCAATTATTTTTATGACCGATACCTACTTTATGACCAACTTTACCGATACCTTTTGATGGAGATGCTAAATAAATAAACCAACTGCGTTTGCGCAACTAGCAAGTGTAACACCAGCCTAAGAACTGCCTTCTGTCACCTTGCAAGGTGACAGAAATGCAAATCAGTTAACTAAAAGTTTAGCGATCGACTGTGAATTTATTCAAGCGCAATAAATGCTTAATTTCATGTCGGTTTTTTTATATGAAGTTTATAGATATTTTTGGCACCGTGTCTATCTATTTTTCATTGGATATTAGCTAAACCTAGCCACTCTTAGGTAGATTAGCCTAATAAAAAAAAAACTCTCTTGCAAAAATGTTATGTCCTACTTCTTTGTTTATCGTGTGGGCAGTAAGGTCTAATGACCCCACCTTAGTGTCAGAGTTTCTAAATCGCCTCAAGGGCCTCCGACATGGTTACCGATGACAGTGATGTTCAGGATAAACTTAGAAAGTACATATGGATTAGAAAAAGTCACATTGGTTCTTGCCCGTGCCCGGTTGCGTACCCACAACCTCGTGCATGAGAGGCGGGCGCCTTAACCACTGGGCCATCACGACACATGTCCTACTTATATTATATCTTAATATCCTACTTCCTACTAATATTATAAATGCGAAGGTTTGTGAGGATGGCTGTATGGATGAATGTTTGTTAGTCTTTCACGCTTAAACTAGTGAACGGATCTTGATGAACATTGGCGCTGATATCGAGTGTAGTGTAAAATAAGCTAAAGGATACTTTATACCCCGGAAAAATCGGTAATTTAAAAAACTAAAAACTCGACTGCTTTTCTGAGTATTCAAGAAAAGGTCCTAAAACAAGTCGTTGTACCCGATTGTAGCAGATACAAGATTAATTGTAGCAGTCTTGACCCATTCTATTAGTGAATTGAGAACACATACCTATATTACATTGCAGATGGTCCCGAATGGTCCCGACTGGGTGTTGTTTTTAGTTTTATATGAGTTTTTTTTTTAATTTTGATATACCCAGTGTCACTCTCACAGTAAATACAAATCTAACGACACCTCTCAAGCTAAAATCCATCACGCCGTGCAGGCTGCAGAGCGTGCCAAACAATTATGCATACACCTACATACATACATACATACATACATACTCTCGAAAAACATAACCCTCCTTCTGGCGCAGTCGGGTAAAAAGGACGAAATCGCGGGCAGAAGCTAGTTGTGCAATAATTTCCAATCATTTTCATTGCCAGATACAAGCATAATACGGAAACTGTTTCTTTTTATATGCAAAAGACAAATCTCTTACATTTTGGCAATACGATATTTATAGCAAACCTCGCGGTTTCAATTATGTATCATCTTTACAACCTAAATTGACTCTTATGTTAATTAATTATAGATCTGTTTTCGCAAATACCAGGTTTCATAACTAGTCTCCATTTAATTCTAGTTTCAAACAGGATTCCTGACTTAGTATCCTTCTAGAATGTCGGCTTTAAATCCTAACTATCACTAACTTATTGTTTATTTCTATGCCCTGCATTCATTGGGGAGCTTTGCACAATATTGTTTAAAAAACATGTTTCTGTGTAGCGAGAAACAATGTTGCAGTGTTCCTTCGTGTTTTTAGTAAACAAAACAATCTCTTGCAACATCAAATAATACAAGGATCAATGTGAATAGTTCTTTGTGAAGGAGCTCGTCCGGGGAAGTACTACTACCATACCTATTTCTGCCGCAAAGCAGCGTTGATGTGTTCCGGTTTGAAGGGTATGTGTGCCGGTGTAATTACAGGCACATGAGATATTTCAACTTTGTATTAGGGATGGCAACGCATTTGCAAGGCCTCTGGTACTACATATGTCTATTGGCAGCGGTGACTATTTATTTAACATCAGGGGGGCCGTCGGCTTGTGTGCTGTCAAACGATATAAAAAAAAAGGTTGCAAAACATTGTTTCCATCATTACAATTTGAGAAACATGTTAACTAAACACCGCTACCATTAATTATTATAAAAAGTGCTCAAAGCGGCCTCCAGTCAAGTGTGTAAGTACGTACTTAACCACGGGCTGACATTTCGTCACCCCACAAGGCAAGTGATATGCAAATCAATCATCAGTGCCTGTCAGCATTCATTCGATTGCATGACTCGATTGATTCGTAGATCACTGATAAAATCAATCAGTAATTTCATAGTAATGTTTGATAGTTTGTTAAGAAATATTAGGCTCCTCGCCCACGGCGACATTTTGTAGCGATGCAGTAGCGATGCTGTCGCGCGTTCGCATCGGTACAGTCGCGATGCGGTGGCTTGCTGTTTGCCCTCGCCTACACCACGAATGTCAGTGGCGATGTAAACGCGATACTGTCACGCGTCTGTCGCGATGCAAACGCGATTCAGTAACGGCACAAAAATGCCGCAGTTCCAAGGGAGACTCACGTGCCACCCTCCTTCCGTTCTCTTCCTAAAGCTGGGTACTCACTTAGCAGTATAGCTAGTGTGAGTACGTAGGCACGAGCCCTCGTGCCTACGTACTCACTTGATTCCGTATCTGAAACGTTACGTGCTACACTGCTAAGTGAGTACCCAGCTTTATATTGTTCGATACGGTCGCGCGTTTGCAACGATACAGTCGCGATGCTATAGCGCGTTAGCAGCGCTTTGTAAATGATTAATGCGCGTTTGTAGCGCGCGACAGCATCGCTACAAAAAGTCGCCGTGGGCGCGGGGCCTTAGAGATAATGTTTCATCATGTTTGTCTTGTTGAATAGCAGGTGTGGTGAGGTGTGTTCGCGCTTTAATGATCTGTGGAGGTATTTTTTAATGATATGTTGAAGTGACCTTAATGATGATATCAATTTTTGTAGTATAAGTAAAAACTATCTGACCGAAGTGGATATACAAGCTGTTGATTTGCATTCTCTTCAAATTCAAGGAGTTAACTATGCTCGTGATTCTTAACACGAATCAATAATAAAATATACATTTTTTTTTATTTATATTTTTTTACGCGATTTTCCAATTCGAACTAGCCATCTCGCCAGAGGGTTTAGGCGCTATGCACGCATTGATATAGCCGCGCGACAACTCTGCCTACCGCATACCCAACTGGGCGATGCTGATTTTTGCAAAAGGAGTATTCTGGAATACTGTTTTTTGATAGTTGCAACTAAAAAAACAAGCATTTATTAAATATTGGCCAGGTATCGTAATTATATTTGATTACTTCTTTTTTTCTATGACAAGCTCCTAAAATTTGACGAGGATGCAAATCAACAGCTTGTATAAGAGTTGAAGCACATCTTTTTCTCTATCTGTCGATTGACTAGTTTAAAATTTTGTCCGACCGGTATTGAACAACCTGTACAGCTGTATCATTGCCCTCGTTTAGATCTTGGATGGTGCAGGTGGTTGTGCACGACGGGCAACTAAGGAGGTGACGCATGTACTGTGATGGTGCTCCACACTGGCACTGCGAATGGGATGGGTGAAGAATAATACCCTATTTGCCCAGTTGTAGAACATGGATTTAAATAAACTTAATTTAACAAGAGCACGAAAGCAGATGTTACGGCTTATACATTCTCTAGAAGAGAAGTTAGAGACGAGAGAGAAGAAATAATGATGATTTGACCTGATTTAAAATAGATTCATTAAAATGTGTTTAAATCTTTCAGTTAGTAAGTTTCCTTTTTGGGTCCTTGACAAAATTTTTCATTAGTCCCTTTATCGACATGTCAATATCGACCATGTCCCATCACTACTACAATGTTTACACTAGGGATGCGTCGACCTAGCGGCGTCGCATCGCTCGACGCGTCTAGCGCATCCCGCGATGAATCACATTGTGTGTTCCAATCTTTATTAGCTTTCGTCTCTAAATAGAGGGTAGATAGACATTATGTGTTTTAACAACCACACCGTGTGTTTTTTGTGTTTAAAGGTTGACAACCAGTCTAACCAAGAGGTATCGTGTTCACCCGCGTTAAGTTACTTCTTTGGTTACTGCTCCGCTCCCGTGGGTCGTAGCGTGATATTATGTAGCCTTTGTTACTCAGGAATAATGTAGCCATCTTGTGGTAAGGAATGGTTGAAATCGGCCTAGTAGTTTCGGAGCTTATTCGGACACACAAACAGACAAAAAATCTTTCCTCTTTTTGATATTAGGTATAGTAAAATAGATCCCAATAGATAGATACTGTGGGTGTACATTGGTGCACCTCTGCCCAATCCTTCGGGGAATACAGGCGTGATGGTATATCATGAGAAACAGATCGCGATAATCGAACCGATTATTGGCCCGATTTTTGACAGATTTTTTCGTCGGCGAGAAGAAACTATCAAAAATCGGCCCGATAATCGGTCCGCTTCGTCTTGAAAATTTTGTGCCTCGTAAATATAACTATTTCATCGAACCGCGACACGCAGCGCAGCAGTCAATCCCTCAGCCATTGTGCCGACCTTCTTTCTTATATCTGTGGTGTCGACCGTGTAGTCCCTACATTCAATCCTGTTCAATCCGGCTGCACCACTGTATCTTCCACCTAATTTACACCCCAATATATCCTGTAAGGAAGAAATACGATTCAACACCAAATTGGGACCATTCAATATCCTCCATCCTTCATCAAAAGCCGTTACACATTATTCACCACAAACACTATAAATTACAATTGAATTTGTACTTTATTTTCAAGTTTTCTAAGGTACAATCTTCGTTGTCTTCAGACGGGCAATTTTCAGAATACATTACAATGTGATTTGAACTTTCAATTGGAAATGTTAAGGTTTATTTTGGATTGTACTTTTAGCTCTATTTTCAGTTGCTGTAAATGTGTTTGATTTTGTTACAAAGCCACATTCCGACGTTGTTTGTGTTTGTACAAGGCGTTTGCGTCCTTTGTGTGCGTGTTTAGGAAGTGTTGTACATTGGCTGTTTATCTTGACAAACATTCTGGCTAAATATAGTTATCAGCTATTTTGGTATTAAAATAATTGTAGTTTGAATCGGATCGGAGTTTGGATTTGTGCCCGGTTAATGGCAATAGGCTCGCCCCCTATTACATGGGACCTAAAAATATGCCGGCGAACAGTGTGTGTACATTATTACACCTCTGCCTAACCCTTCGGGGAATACAGGCGTGATGGTATTTATTTATAAAATAATTGTATTGGGTATCTGATTTTGCGTTTGAATGTATCTTAGCTTGATCTTGAACTTAGACGAATCATGCACTGCCCCGCACTACGCTCCGAGTTGCGTGGCGATTTAACGCTGAGACAGCGCGTAAACGCATTTTCTGTGTTGCACTACGCGTGTTTTCTATACAAACACAGATATTTATAAGTCTTCCACATTCTCAATACTCATTCATTTATTAAGCTACCTATCATCTAAGCATGTGTGAGGAGCTCGTGGCTAAATAATTACAGCCGCATAGACCGATCTTCCGGGTTAAGCCACGCTTGCCGAGGTTGGTCTGTGGATGGGTGACCATTTACCATAGCGAGTTTCCTCCGTGCCTCGGAAAGCACGTAAAGCCGTTGCTCCCGGCTGTCATTTGTAGATCTTTGACAGTCGTTACTGTTAGTCAGAAGCCCGAAAGTCTGACAACCAGTCTTACCAAGAGTATCGTATTACCCATTACTGGGATGTGGAGGTCTGATAGGCAGTCGCTCCATGTAAAATACTGATATTCAGCTGCATCCGGTTCGACTGGAAGCCGACCCCGACATAGTTGGGAAAAGGCTAGGCAGATGATGATCATCTAAGCATGTGCTTAGCTTGTGCTCATAAGTCGCGCTTGCGAGGCAGTGCACAGTTGTTCAATAATACTTGTTAATTGAACTATCGTGGATTGCCTCGCAAGCGCGACTTATGAGCGTGGGGCCGTGGGTTCCATTCCATTCTTTCCTAATATTTTTGCTAAGTGTCGTGATGGCCCAGTGGTTAAGGCGCCCGCCTCTGATGCACGAGGTTGTGCGTTCGCAACCAGCCACGGGCAAGTACCAAAGTGGCTTTTTCTAATTCATATGTACTTTCTAAGTTTATCTTGGACATCACTGACATCGGTAACCATGTCGGAGGCCCTTGAGGCGGCTTAGAAACTGTGACACTAGGGTAAGAGCAGGGTGTATCTGCTTAGTCGGCCTAGTGGTCTTAAGCGCGACTGCTACGCTAGAGGTCTTGGGTTCGATTCCCAGGTCGAACAAAAAGTGTTATTGGGTTTTTCTATGCAATTCTCAGTAGCAGCTTGGAGTTAGGATTTGTGCCCGGTTAATGGCAATAGGCTCGCCCCCTATTACATGACCTAAATATTCCGAACTGTGGGTGTACGTTGGTACACCTCTGAAAAACTCTTCGGGGATAACAGGCGTGATGATGGACACTAGGGTGTGTGGGGTCGTTAGACCTTACTGCCCACACGATAAAGAATATTTTGGTCGGTACCATGTCGCAACGAGCAGGATGCACTGGCACATAAAAGTACCACATGAACGTTATAAAAGAATCACGCCCGCCTCATGTGATGTGATGTGCATTCGTTTTGGAACGCCTTAAAAGGCAGATGTGAGCTTAGGGCTGCTCGCGCTTATACTGGCTCTTTTACAAATATCTTTTAACCAACTTAAAAAAGAAGGAGGTTTTCAATTCGACTGTATGTTTTTTTTGTATGTTTTGTAAAGATAGTCAAAATCAAATCATTTATTCCAATTAGACCATTATAAGGCACTTTTGATCGTCAAAAAATTAAAACTATTTTATCTAGTAAAGTAGATAAATATTAAGATTATTTATTTGCCAAACACATACAAATTAAAGTATGCAACTGAAGTCCGAACATGTTTCACCTGTCGAGGCGTACACATTTTAATTTTACATAACATAACATATATATCTATACTAAATATGCCCATTTAGTATATTTATTTCAAATTATATAATTAACTTTAAAAAAATGACAGAATAAAAATTTTAAGCAATGTATTTTTGATGATTCTTATTTTGTTTGGTAGGCCAGAAGTGGTTTCATATAAATTTTATCGAAATCGGCTAAGTGATGTCTTGTTAATTTACTTAGTATTACCGTTCCTTAATTAATTTAGATGACAGGAACCACATACTTGTATATACTAGCAACATAAATATGTATAGAAGCAAAAAAAAACATTAACATAAGGTGATTGGTTTTTTCTTTATTACATTATTAGTTTCTGCCTGTGTAAAATTTAGGAAAAATTTATGTCACCCGCTTTAAGTTACGTCTTTGTTTACTGCTTCACTCCCATGAGTCATAGCGTGATGTTATATAGCGTATGTTACTCAAGAATAATGTAGCAATCTATTGGTGAAAAAATGGTTAAAATCAGTCCAGGAGTTTCGGAGCATATTCGGTACAAATAAACACAAAAATCTTTAGGTACTCTTTATAATAATATAGTATACCTAGATAGTAATATTATTTCCAATGTTAGATGTTACGGGTCAGCCCTGCTGCAGTATCGTGTTACGCAACATGTTATGGCGTGCAGATGTCGATGTATTTCTGTTCCGTGCGTTAGACTGACAAGTTAGTCCCCATTTTGTAGGGGGGAAGGGGGGTGGGGTGGCACGGCTTTTACACCCAAGTTTGATGAGTGTAGTGATTACATACAACATACAATCACGCCTGTATTCCCCGAAGTGTTAGGCAGAGGTGTACCAATGTACACCCACAGTTCGCCGGTGTGTTTTTTAGGTCTTAAGTAATAGGGGGCGAGCCTATTGCCATTTACCGGGCACAAATCCTAATTCCGAGCTGCTACTGAGACAGAAAAATCCAACAACACATTTTGCTCGAACTGGAAATCGAACCCAAGACCTCAAGCGTAGCAATGGCGCTTCGGACGACTAGGCTAACGAAGCATTTAATAGTAGTAGAGGTAGTTCTTTGTCTTATTATGTAAAATAATGCGTAAACTTAAGAACACATTGTGCAATATATTTCCATTATATATGAGTTACTTCCACGTGTTTTTCCATGAGATATAGTTATGTAGTAAGCCAGAGAAGTTCCAAGTTTTCCTGGATATCTATTGGTATGCTTTGCGTATTTGTGTTTTGTAGTATTGTGATGTATTTGGAAATCATGTTTTCTAAGAACTATTGCGGCGGTGTCTATTATCCTCGTCCTGTTCAGATTTCCTTGCAATGTTTTCTTTCCCATTTATACAAATAAATAGGCAATAGGCTCGCCCCCTATTACATGGGACCTAAAACATATCGACGGAGTTTAGGTCGTGGGTGTACTGTGATACACCTTTACTTAACCTTTAGGGGAATACAAGCGTGATGGTAGATGATCTATACTAATATTATAAAGAGGTCACATTTGTTTGGAAGTTCGTATGTAGGGGGTAATCTCGTGATCTACTGGACCGATTTTGAAAATTCTTTTACCCATAGAAAGCCAAGTTATTTGTGAGTGTCATAGGCTATAAAACATCACGCTTCAACACACGGGAGCGGAGCAGTAAGTAAAGATGTAACGTAAGGAGGGTGAAATTAGCCATGTGGACGAAATCGCGGGCAGTTTGCTATTATATAATATACCATCACGCCTGTGCGAAGGGTTATGCAGAGGTGAACCAATGTACACCCACAGTTCGCCGGTATATTTAGGTCCCATGTAATAGGGGGCGAGCCTATTGCCACTAACCTGGCATAAATTTATAAATTAATTGGTCTTGAGTCGGAATCTTTAGTTCTAGAAACGTTATCATAATGCATCTCGATTACTATTCTTCATCCATCAAGTCTGAGTTACGAGGTAGTAATAAAATAAACATTGTTTGTCACTCTGTTTGTTGAATTCTCCGCAACGCCTGATTATATCTGCCATTGGAATGTTATTGTTCTATGATTCATGTTCAACGAAAACTTCGTTCATTTCATCATTGGGGAAGTATGGGTTCTGAGAATGTTAGGAAAATCAGCTGTTTACAAACTCACGGAGAGACAAAGAAAATTGAATATGCCTAAAATATTACAAATTGAAAAGTACAGTACTGTCGTAAAATAAAAAAAAAAAACATAATATTTCGGACTAACTCGTTAGCCTAGTGGTCCTAAGCGCGACTGCTACGCTAAAGAGCTTGGGTTCTATTCCCAGGTCACACGAAATTCTCAGTCGCAGCTCGGTGTTAGGATTTGTACCCGATTAATGGCAATAAGCTCGCCCCCTATTACATGGGACCTAAAACATACCGCCGAACTGTAGGTGTATATTAGTACACCTCTACCTTATTACCCTTCGGAAAATACAGGCGTGATGGTATGACGGTATGTTATGTAAAAAAATGATTAACTAGTTGCTGCCCGCGACTTCGTTCTCGGTGCTTTTGTTTTTTTGGCTTGGCCAGGAACCTTTGTGTGTCTACGCATAACAACTTGTCAAAATTTCATCACAAACGGATCAATGAATTAATGCATGCATAGCAGACAAATAAACAAACTGAATTTTTTATTAATATACATAGATGTATAATTAAGTAAATAACTGCTCTGGTCTGGTGCTCGCAAGCGCGATTGATGAGCGTGGTCTTAGGTTAGATTCCCAACTTAGGAAAAAATTGTAATTGAGTTTTTTCCTCAGGAATTTCACAGTTGCAGGCCAGAGTCTGGATTTGTGCCCGATTGATCAATGGCAATAAGATTGAACTGTTATTACTGGATAGTGAAGTGTTAGCATATTAAGTTAGTTAGAAGTATTTAATTGAATGATTGAGTGATTGAGGGTTGGCTCCTTGTTGCAGAGCTAAGCTCGATTGTGTCCAGTTGACAGATCGATAACTTATCAGCGATAGTACTAGTATAACGTTACCTATGCCGCTGGGGGCCGGTACAGGTGCACATACAAGTGTTAGTAAATGTTTAGTAAGTAACATATCATTTGCGATAATACATCGTGGTAAGGGACATATTATAAAGAAAACATTTCGTCGGTTATAAAAAACAAAATCAGCTGTTCCTTACTTTTCTTGATACCTATGCCTACGTAACATAATATAACTGCCTCGTTAGCCTAGTGGTCCTAAGCGCGGTTGCTACCCTAGAGGTCTTGTGGGTTTTTTTATGAAATTCTCAGCAGCAGCTCGGAGTTAGGATCTGAGCCCGGTTAATGGCAATAGGCTCGCCCCCTATTACATTGGACCTAAACTTATCGGCAAACTGTAGGTGTAAATTGGTACACCTGTGTCTAACCCTTGGGGAGTACGGGCGTGATATAAATGTTTATTTCGTTTTAGATACTCACTACTCGCACCAAATCTATCTAAAATCTTCGAAATATTGAAACTCAATCAGCTATTTCACGATATCATTTATGTGAGAACCAGTACATTCCTGGCCCAGTCATCAGGCCCGATAACACGTTGAGTTATGTAAATATAACTGAAATGGCATTCCATACTAGTGGCGCAGTAAGGTAGGTACTTGGTTATATACCTGTAGGTTATCACTGACTTGATTCGAGAATAGTAAGCAAGTGTGCAAGAATTGCTACATCTCTTCTATGAGTATGAAATTATAACTGAATCAACATCATAGTATTTTTTTTTTTAGATGGAAAATCATCAAATAACTTCCCGGCGGGAGGGAGTGTCAGACTTTACTGACTAAAACCCATTTATGTTCCTTCATGTGCCCTTTGCGTTCCGGGGGCGCGGTATCTCTTTCGAACAACCCGCAGCCCCGGCCGGCATCAGCCCTTAGTGGCCCTTCCAATGTTTGCTGACATCTTTTTGAGGCGCGCGTAGAACACGAACGCGCCGTCGACACGGTCTGTCGTTAGTTAACGTACGGACGGTGAGCTACCCATTGCTCACCGTCCACAGACTCGCGTCTACGGTGGCCGGGAGTCATCTCGCAGCTCCCGACGCCCGGAGCGTCTCCCGCGGCGAACATCATAGTCTATGATGTTGATTTGGTAATAATTTCTTCAATGGACATTGAAGCTCATACCTGTGCGCATACACAGTGCCGTAACTAGGGAGATATCAGCGGTACCCAGCCACACAGCGCAGATCCTGTAGGGGCGCAGAAATGACCAGACTAGGACCAGATTTTTTTTCGAGGGCGCAAATTTAGAATCTCACGCCGGGCGCATAAAGGTCTAATTACGATACTGCTCATACGACTTTTTCTTTTTCGAAAGGTATTTTTTTGTGCCTGTAATTACACCGGCACTCATACCTACCCTTGAAACTTTCCAGTTTACGTTAGTTAGTCTTTCCACAGTAACGCTACTTCGCGCCAGAAATAGGTATGGCAGAAGTACTTCCCGGGACGAGCTCTTTTACAAATAAATAAAATTATAAGGCTTGCAAGTGGGCAATGCAAGACACTGCGTAACATTAAACACATTTATTGTAATCTATACTTATTAATCTAAAGATTTTTTTGTTTATTTTTATCACAGATTACAATTTTTTATGTTTGTAACGCATAGGATCCGAAACTACAGGACCGATTTAAAAAAAATATTCACAAATATATAGCTACATTATTCCTGAGTAACATAGGCTATATAACATCACGCTACGACACACAGGAGCGGAACAGTACTCAAAAACGTAATCAATGCGGGTGAAGTCGCTGTCAGTTCGCTAGTACATAATAAAGGTATAATAAATGTACTCAATAACGAACCCTATTAATTAATAAATTAACTGCTTGAATGATAGATCACGTGTAACTGCGCATGCGTAGCTGATGCAAATGTTAATTAACAATCAACTGTAATTAACAGGCAGATTTGTATGAAGCATTCCGATTGGTCAGTGTTTACATTGCAGATGAACTTCATAGTTGGATCTTTCTAGAAATCTAGAAGGTCGGTAGGAGCTTGGGACATTTTTGTAAGACTTTTTCTTCTTTATCGTGTTTCTTTTTTGTTTTTTAGAAATGGTAAAATCATCAAATGACCCCCCCCCGTTCTGGGCGGGGCGGGAGGGAGTGTCAGTCTTTTACTGACTAAAAACCATCTATGTTCCTTCGTGTGCCCTTTGCGTTCCGGGGGCGCGGTATCTCTTTCGAACAACCCGCAGCCCCGGCAGGCATTTGGCCCTTAGTGGCCCCTTCCGATGGCTGACACCTCTGTGCGCAGAACATGTCGTTATCGTGTTGGCAGTAAGGTCTAACGACTCCACGCACCCTAGTGTCAGAGTTTCTAAACCGCCTCAAGGGCCTCTGACATGGTTACCGATGTCAGTGATGTCCAAGATACACTTAGAAAGTACATGATATGAATTAGAAAAAGTTACATTGGTTCTTACCCGTGTTTTTGCGAACCCACAACCTCGTGCATGAGAGGCGGGCGCCTTAATCACTTGGCCATCACGACCATTCGCCACATGGCGGCTAATCTTAATGCAGACTAGCCACGTACGCAGGAGATATTATAGTGCACAAGTGTGTGCGCAAACACAGGTGCACTCCCTCTTCCCTAACTCTCATAGCCCGATGGGACGGCAATCCGACACGACCGGAGAGAGATCACGCGCAAGACCAACAGCTTTACGTGCTTTCCGAGGCACGGGGGAGTTACACCACCAACTTCCAAACTCCGGGCTGCTACTGAGAAATTCCTAATGGAAAAACCCAATAACACTTTTTACCCGACCTGGGCATCGAACCCGGGACCCCTTGCTCAGCAGTCGTGCTTGCGACCACGAGACCAACGGGGCAGTCAATACAGTACACGACACCTAACTCCATGATAAAATGATAAGTCAGCCATTTTAATATTAGCATGAGAACTTGCCCCATGTATACATCCTCGTTGCAACTGCATACAATTAAGTGTGATTGCGTTATCTGACACATGTTAAGTAAACAGATGAGATCACAGCGTACAGATGTGTGGCGCCCTTTACAGATAGGGCTCCGAGCCCCTTGACTTTGATCTTGAGTGCTTTTTAATTCATTTTGAATAGAGCTTCTTTATTCGTAGCAGAATGTTTCTTTTTATTGATAACTAGCTACTGCCTGCGGTTTCGTTCGTGAATGTTGGTTATCGGTGATAAGTGGTCGTAAGAACGACTGCTACGCTAGAGGTCCTGGGTTCGATTCCCAGGTCGAGCAAAAAGTGTTATTGGGTTTTTCTATGAAAATTCTCAGTAGCGGCTCGGAGTTTGGATTTGTGTCCGGTTAAGGCTCTAGACAGACGGACTGCATTTCAACTGCAATCCAACTGCAAATTTGCAGTTCGGATGCAGTTTGAATGCAGTTGACACGACTGCAACAGAACTGCAAACCAACGTGCAGTCCGATTGCAGTCGGTGTGCAGTTCACATGACATGTTGGTTTGCAGTTCTGTTGCAGTCGTGTCAACTGCATTCAAACTGCATCCGAACTGCAAATTTGCAGTTGGATTGCAGTTGAAATGCAGTCCGTCTGTCTAGAGCCTTATAGGTTCGTCCCCCTTTACATGGAAAGAAAGAAAGAAAGAAAAACCATTTGTTCACGTGAAAGCGACGCACATAGCATTAACATACCGGCAAACTGTGGGTGTACACTGGTACACCTCTGCCTAAACCATCGGGGAATACAGGCGTGATGGTATATATATATTTTTTGTGGAACCGTATTTTAGCAGCCTATCTGTCAGTGAAAGTCTCATCAAAATCGGTTCAGCGGTAAAGTGCATAAATAACGTTACCTAAAGACATATCTATAAAATTATTCCACTGAGACATGTATTTATAATATTTTTTTATTTTTTTATTTATTTTATTTGTTTTATGTTTTTGCAATTTAATGAAAACCTCAAAATTTCTTGATTTTGGAGGTTATTCGATACAACTTACATTGCTATTTTGAACCTTATTGGTCTTGCGATGCGTTTTTGTCTTACATATGCGCAACCGCCGCATCGGCGACACTTTATTATAATGAATGGGCTCTGATACCGCCGTGATGTGTTATATATTGTTACAATTAATCTGTTTGTTTGTTTAGTCTTGATTTTATTTTATTGCGAATAAACTTTAATGGTTGGCGGAGTGGTTGAAAGATTGGGGATTTATGCTTCGTTATGTGGTCAATGCGTTCGATTCTTGCTTAGAGTAAATGTTTGTATACATACGTCGACAATACGTAAAACCTAGACTATTTAGCGCCTGATTAGTAGATAATAGTATAATTAAATATGTATTGTAAAAAAAAAAAAATTAAAAGAGTAGTAAGTACCTATGGAGTTTCTTCTCATTTTTCTCCTTTATTTCTCCGTCCGGTGGATATCATCTTTTGGATCATTATTACTTTTTTATTCCTGTTAATTCTTGGGTTTCTCTATAAAAATCTCAGTAGCAGCTCGGAGTTAGGACTTTGTGTCCGGTTAATATATAGGTTCGTCCCCCTTTACATGGGACCTAAACTTACCGGCGAACTGTGGGTGTACATTGGTACACCTCTGCCTAACCCTTCGGAGAATACAGGCGTGATGGTATGTATTACTGATTTCGATTATTCGCTTATGCATAAATATAACATCAGCTGCTTAGCCTTTTTCCAACTACGTTGGGATCGGCTTCCAGTCTAACCGGATTCAGCTAAATACCAGTGTTTTACATGGAGCGACTGCCTATCAGACCTCCACAACCCAGTAACTGGGCAACACGATACCTCTTGGTTAGACTGGTTTTCACATTTTTTTGGCTCCTGACTATCCGTAACGACTGTCAAAGATCCACGAATGAAAGCCGGGACTAACGGCTTTACGTGCTTTCCGAGGCACGGGAAAAATATAACATAACATACATAAATAACATAACATAGATTTTTTTATTAGGTTAAAAAAACTATACAATCATGTTCGACCAAAGATGAGGCACCAGGTAATTGCGAACTAGTCCATTAGTACAAATGAGTAGTTACTAGTTAGACGTTGCCGCGTGGGTGCGCCTGCGTCGCGCAAAAACTACCAGTGTGGGAGACGAATCTCTTTATGGAGTGGTAATGGTGGTATGTGATAGGTTGCCAATATCGGTAATAGATAACATACCATCACGCCTGTATTCCCCGAAGGGTAGGCAGAGGTGTACCTACACTAGGGTTGCCAACTTTTTGTCGGTCAAATATAGTAGTTCTAAAATTATTCCCCATAAAAATATAGTAGTTAAGGGAATATGAAAAAAATATATAGTAGGTTCCAAAATAGGTACTTTATTTCTTAAAAGATTTATTTTTGCTACTTTCAGCCTTTATTAATACATTTTTATTTTTAAGGAATGCCTCATAGCTATTATTGCAATTTAAATTTAATAACTAATAGAGAAAACTATCCCACATGTATTGTTGTGCATTTTCCATTATGGATATTATCTGGATCGCGTGCTACCCAATCGTATTTGGACTCCCACCCGATTTAAAACTTTTGCAGCCACTTTGTTTTTTTTCGTGGTGGCGTTATAGAGCCAACGTGCATAATTTCACGATCATCATTATTACTATTGTTATTCATTTTGGAAAAGGAAAATATTCAACTTCAACTCTTCTGTTGAATAAGTAGGTAGTTACAAAAACACAAAGTCGAAAGATGGCCGAGAGTGCGAAATCGAAATTGACAATCTGTCAAACTATCTATTGAAAGTAACTGTCAACTTTACAGTAATGACATTCCGGAATCGTTATGAAGTAGATTTTGACGTTTCGTTTTATGCTAAGACATTTTGAAACGAATATTTTTGCTTATAAGTTTGATGCCTTTAAAATATAGTAGTTTCGCCTACTATATCTTTTTTTCAAAAATATAGTAGGTGGGCCTCCAATATAGTAGGATACTATATTATATAGTAGGGTTGGCAACCCTAACCTACACCCACAGTTCGCCGAAATGTTTGGTTCCATTTCCATGTAATAGGGGGCGAGCCTATTGCCATTAAACGGGGCACAAATCCTAATTGCGAGCTGCTACTGAGAATTTCTTATTAAAACTTAATAACACTGCTCGACCTGGGAATTAACCCAAGACCTTTAGTGAAGCAGTCGCGCTTAGTACCGCTAGGCTAACGATTAGATAGATTAACCTCATAGATTACACTTAACTAACACAGCAAAGTCAAAGTCAAAAGTTAAAAATAACTTTAGCTTTGGAAGTCGGTTACTTACTATACAAAACTACAATCGGATCCAAAGCCGCTGACCTCCAAAGCTAAAGTTAATTTTCACTTTTTAGTTTTTGAAAACGGTTGTCTTTTTTGTTAATTTTCTTTTTTGCTTTTTAGTTTTTATTCGGCGATTTAATTTTTTTTCTTTGGTTTATAGGCCTGCTTGGGTGCATAGTCTATTGAGCGCTTTCCACTGCAAATTAGAGCCACGTTTTAAATTTACTATAACCTTCCTACTATAATATTAGTTTGTGAAGATGGATCATGGATGAATGAACGGGTGTTTGTTACTCTTTCAAGCTTAAACGGCTGAACAGATCTGGATGAAATTTGACACTGAGATAGATTGTAATAAAACACAGGAAACTTTTCATCCCGAAAAAACAATATGGTTTCCGTGGTATAATATATCAAATTTGACGCGTACGAATTCGCGAGCAGTAGATAGTTCATTTATATAAACAATTAATGAATGCTTCTGTTTCGCATAAAGCTTTTAATATAATGAATAGCGCGCCACACAGACGGTCCACGCGTCGCGTCTAGTGTAAACACTTCCTTATACGATCCTCAGCTAATTGTTTATAATGTTTATGCGCACGCGCTTATGCAGAGCTTCATTTAAATCATGTTTATGTTATTATAATGAATGATTCTGTTTGGCTTTGATTAAAATTATTGGCACTGCCAATGTGATTTTTTCAATTAATATAATATGTTGTTTTTAAGTTTATCTTGGACATCGGTGAAAGAAAATATCGTGAGGAGATCTGGATTTATAAAATTGAAGGGTCTGTTTGTAATTTTAAATTAACATCTTTAAAGTAGAAAGAAGTAGGAAAGTATATACAGTACCTACTTGCATCATAAAATCAATTTTTTTTTGTCTGTCTGTCTGTCTGTTTGTTCTGGCTGAGCTGTGAAACGGCTGGACCGATTTTCACGGGACTTTCACTCGCAGATAGCGAATATTATAAGGAGAAAGTTTATTTAAAAAAGAACTTTATTCTAGCTCGGAGTTAGGATTTGTGCCCGGTTGATGGCAATACGCCCCCATTACATGGGACCTAAAACATACTGGCGAATACAGGCGTGATGGTACCTATGTGTGTGTACATTGTTACTTCTCCATGCCCGGTTGTGAACCCACAGCCACGTCACGGTAATATAATAATACAGTAGTGTAACTCGGCCGCATGACAGAAATAAATGCCTACAGCCGCGCGGTACGTAAACATGCGTTAGGGGCTGCCCGTCTCCAGTATTTTAATCTGTCTGCACCGCGCGCGCACCCCAGGATCGAGGCGCGTAGGTATAGCTCGCGTTTCGTCCGTTTGTATGAAGTTGGAGTACTGTATTATAATATTACCGTGGCCACGTGTATAAGAGGCTGGCGATTTAGCCAATAAAAAAGGGGGGTAAGTAATTGACGTCATAGCCAGTACCTCAATTTTTTTATTTATTTTAACGGGCGCAGCGATTGCGGCAGTCAGTTTTAATACCTACATTACCAAATGCTATGGTAATGAAGATGTCCTCCAGGCTAGCAGTATCTCGACTAGATCTGAGCCACGCAGCCTGTAATACCGGACCCGACTTGCGAAACCGCAAGAATGCCATCAGACACCCACGGGGATTTGCCACTAGGCAGACAACGTGGAGAAGTATAGCTATGTATTATTTTGACCGATAGAGTGAGGAATGAAATTATACGTCAACGTTGCAGTTTAAAAGAGGATGTAGTGACAAAGGTTGAAAAGAGTATGCTTAGATGGTTTGGTCATGTTGAGCGGATGAGTGAAAGGCGACTAACAAAAGGGATTTATATGGCAGATGTGAGTGGCAATGCCGGGACGCCCTAGAAAGACCTACCCTGACCTTATTGGTGAGGTTCTTCAGAAAGGTCAGGTGCGCAGTACTCGGCATGCTTGTATGACCAGATGTATGAATGTGGAGGAGGCTAACAGAGTATCTAAAGATCGTAGCATCACCATGGGAAAAAGGCGTGAGTTTATGTATGTATTATTTTCCCGACTAAACGGTCATGGCAGCCAACTTCAATAAAAACAAACCTAGTAAATTACGCGGGGGATATTATGAACTAGTATGTGCGCAAACACCCCCGTGCCCCGGAAAGCACGTATAACCGTTGGTCCTGGCTGTCATTCCTAGGTCTTTGGCAGTCGTTATGGATAGTCACGAACCCAGTACCCAGGAAGTCTGACAACCAGTCTTACCAAGAGGTATCGTGTTGCCCAGTAACTGGGTTGTGGAGGTCAGATCAAATTGGAGCACTTACGGCGAAATAACAAAACTAAAATGGCAATTCCTTAAAAAATCTATGGGCACATGGACCCCGCGATTCAGCTTCAAGTATAAGTTCATCTGCGGGTTGTTCAAAAGAGATACCGCACCCCGAAAAGCAAAGGGCACAAGAAGGAACATGGATGGGTTTCAGTCAGTGAAAGTCTGACACTCCCACCCGCCCTACCCATGGCGGGGGCAGCCATTTGATGATTTCCCATAGGTAAAAAAAAAGTATATAAGTTCATATTAATTGATCTCCAGATATCTACACATTTACATCTACACTAATATTATCATATTATAAAGAGGAAAGATTTGTATCTTTGTATGTAACGAATAAACTTAAAAACTACTGAACCGATTTCAAAAATTTTGACACCGTTAGAAAGCTACTTTATTACTGAGTAACATAGGCTATAAAACATCACGCTGCGACCCACGGGAGCGGAGCAGTAACCAAAGACGTAACTTAAAGCGGGTGAAATAAGCCACGCTGGCAGATAGTTTGCTAGTCATCTTACTTGACCTACTGTTACTTGTCTCTCACTGGCGGTCTGCTCTGACCATATCAGCGGTACAGTGGGCGCCCTAATATCCCCGGCGCGCCCATAACACTCTGTTTACTTGTGCGCACGTGACGATCCGCGAGATACGATGAGCTTTAGTAGGGGAGCCATCTCGAGGCTGAATGTATTTCAAAATATTCATTTACTACTTAAATCCAATAATTTAATATTTAGTAAATATATAAAAGATAATAAAATAGGGAGAGCTAGGACTAGCAATAGGGACTGCTACAATTTATCTTGTTTTAGGGTTTTTTTTATGAATACGCAGAAAAGCAGTCGGGGTTCTTAGTTTTTTAAATTACCGTTTTAATTTTTTTACTTTTTTCGTTTTTTTTTTTACCCAGTGTCACTCTCACAGTAAATACGAATCTAACGACACCTCTCAAGTTAAAATCCAGCAAGCCGTTCAGGCTGCAGATCGTGCCAAACAATTATACATACATACATAAATACATACTGTCGAAAAAAACAGTCGGGTATAAAAAAAAAAAAAATATTAGGACGCCTAGCCTATGCAGCGATTGTTTGAGACTCTCTGAGACAATTTGAAACAGTTTCTATAGAAAATTATGAAAATAGAACGGGATATACAACAGTTGGAATAGTCGCAATAACAGCTAAAAGCGTTTTCTCCTACACAAATCTGGTGAAAGAAAAATATGTAATTCGAATCATCATCATCATCATCATCATCTTCCTGCCCTTATCCCAAGTTACTTGGGGTCGGCGCAACACGTTTTCTTCTTCCATGCCGTCCTGTCAGGAACCAATCCAATAAAATTCCCACTATATGGTCACCCTAACGCTACTCAGTGTGTCGTGTGCACAACTACCATTTTGATAGTTTCCAAAAACGTTTTGATTTCCAGCATCTTCGCAATTTGTGCCGAAATGTGCGCACAATATGTTGCAAATTCATAATTACGAAGAAACGGCCGAATTATATGGGACTTTGTCCGTTTGATGTTTATGTTGAAATTTAATCTTTTGAGCTTTGGTGTATTGTAACAAATCGCTGTTGCTTGTTTTAGTTATAAATTGTCAAAGAATAGAATTAATATATTTTTATATTAGTTAAATAAAGTGTCCTGGCAATCATGTGTGTTGTTTTCTAATAATACCTATCCTGTTGAACCTTATAAAAAGCATCTAATTTAATACAAATATTTTTTCCGTGCGGGAATCGAACCTGCGACACGCAGCGCAGAAGTCGATCGCTCGGCCACGCTTTATATTAGTAAAATATATGGCAATAATGTATGTTGATTTTTAACAATACTTATCCTGTAAAACATATAGGAACCATCTCACTTCACTTGAACTTAAGAAATCATTTAAAAAGTATTCTATGTGTTATTCCACTCTACAATCTATCTTAGTGTCAAATTTCATCCAGATCCGTTCAACCGTTCGAGCGAGAGACGAGACAAACATACAAACTTTCATCTTCATCATCATCAACAGCCTATCGCAGTCCACTGCTGGACATAAGCCTTTCCCAAGGTCCCGATCTTCTGCTCTCCGCATCCAGATCTTGCGCAGATCGTCGCTCCATCTAGCCGGGCGTCCTACACACTACGTTTGCCTAGACGTGGTCTCCACTTCAGAACTCCTCTACTCCATTCGTTATCGGTTCTGCGACATATGTGACCAGCCCACTGCCACTTCAGCTTGCTAATCCTTGAAGCTATGTCGATCACTTTAGTTCTCTGGCGAATATCTTCGTTTCGGATTTTATCCAGCAGAGATACGCCGAGCATTGCTCTTTCCATAGCTCGCTGAGCGACTTTGAACTTGATAAAACTTTCGCATTTATAATATTAGAAGGTTTATTAAGTTGGATGTAGGATTAGCAGGAAGGATGTTAGTATTGTCCTGCTTACTACAACATTATTTAAAAAGTAGCCTTATTTAGCAAACACAAATAATCGTAACACATTTTCAGAGAACTGATGACCAGGTATTTGCCTATCAAAGGTCTTGCTAACCTTAAAAAGTAAACAATCCGACCGTGTCATGAGTTGCAAGGAATGTGACCCACTGAGCATCGTATTCTCGTAATGAATGCGACACTTCGTCTGATGAATCATGCGCATATTGATGCCCAAACATAGTCGTACCTTGCGAGTGTCATGTCGGACAGTGCTTTTGAAAAAGTGTATCTGGCGCATTTGTATTCGGGGTGTAAAGGACATCTATCCTTAAGGTGGAACCTCCACGGTAGCCCGCGAAATTCAAATTTGCTTACGTTTTTTGCAATTTGCAAGTCAGTATTATTGGCCTCTGCAAGGCAAAGACCTCTTTTCTTACAGAGAAGGCACGAGCATTAACTGCCACGCTTGCTCAAGGCAGATTGGCTATTACAGGCTTAAATTAAATATAAGAGTATACAAAAATAAAAATGATAGTGTTTATCATAACATACTTCAAGTAAATACTTAAATACTTGAATGTACTGCCTGGTACGTCTAACGGGGTACTTGGAAATTTAAGGGGCTATGCGAACACAGGACACCGAAAACATTTTTTTTTGTCGTATAGTCTGACGGAGGCATTGGTACATATTACATGCCTGAAAAAAATTGAGTGTATAGTCAAGAGTTCAAAGAAAAAAAAAAATACTAAACACTAAATCTTTAAATATTTCATGAAAATGAAGGTGGTAATGATATTATGGGGATTTTCATGAACTAAAGACATATCTTTAAAATCCACGGAGCCGTGTTCATTTTTCTCAATATAATGAAGACCTCAAAATTTCTTAATTTTGGTGGTTATTCAATACAATTACATCGCTATTTTGAACCTTATTTGCTTACCATAGGGCCTTAACCCTCAAGAACTTTTCCAATCCACTAAAAAAGCATGTCAAAACAAGCAACACTCCTTCCCTAAAGATTTCCTTGCCGTGAAGTGTAATTGGCTGTGAGTCACGCAGCACTTGATGCCCAAACATAGTAGTCCAATGGACAGCTAGCTAAGGGCCGTGACCGCTCGGCATCGCTCGGGTACACTCGGCCATTTCCGTGATATTCGGTCAGAACCTTTGATTGTAGACATTGAACTTCTGTGAAGGTTCTTCTTTGATCCGTATTGTTAAGTCTAGGATGTGGTCTTCCTCGTTTCCTCTTCTTCCTTATTCTTCTTTTGGCTATTGTCTGTACTTGCCTCCATAATGTCAAAGTCTAATAATTTATTTCAATTAGACCATAGAAAGGCACTTTTGAACGACATTTACAAGAAGAAAAAAACTACTTATTGAATCTACATCTTCAATAAGTTGTATAAGAAAATGCATCATCTAGGAGCATGGGGCAACGTATTAAAAATTAAGTGACAGCCAAAGTCACGGGTTCTGGGGACCCTCTTTAATTTTGTATGTTCGTAATTTTTTGATAAAGCGACCAGTTACATAAAATTCATGCATCTATTGCAGTTCTAAAGCTACAGCCCTATGTGTTCTGTGACAGATATACAGACAGACGGACAACAGGGAGTCTTAGTAATAGGGTTCCATTTGGCAACCCGTCGGTAAATGACCTTATATAATGTACACAGTCTAAAGTGCATGCTTACTTTCAATCGATCCCGCGATCCCTCATTTTTTTTTTTTTTTATATCTTGGTACAACTCACACACGGCTATCTGATCCCAAGCTAAGCAGAGCTTATGTTATGGTAACCAAAAAACTGATATACATACTTATATAGTTTATAAATACATACATATTATAGATAAATCACACCCAGACACAGAACAAACAATCATGCTCATCACACAAAGTTTGTCCTGGGTGGGAATCGAACCCACGACCTCCGGCTTAGCAGTCAGGGCCACTAACCACTAGACCAACAGGCCCTTCATATATTCATATTTGTATATTCATAGGGAACCATAACAAAATTACACAAAAAACGTTAAATGACAAAACATTACCATCACACCTATATTCCCCGAGGTATACCATTGCACACCTACAGTTCGCCGGTATATTTTAGGTCCCGTGTAATAGGGGGCGAACCAATTGGCATTAACCGGGCACAAATGCAAACTCCGAGCTGCTACTGAGAATTTCATAGAAAAACCCAATAACACTTTGCTCGACCTTGGAATCGAACTCAAGACCTCTAGCGTAGCACTCTCGCTTAGGATCACTAGGCCAACGAGGCAGTGAAATGAAATATAAACTTCATTATAATCTGTTGCCAAAAGCAGAGCGTCAAGTGTGACAACTTAATAATTCTTGTTTATGAGCAGCGCGTGCGCATATGGTCAGTGACAGCGACGCGCCGGCAACATGGCGTTAGTGAGTATTATACTTTAATACGACACATTTGCTAAGTATTTAAATATATCTTCATCTTATTTACTAACGCGATCCTTACTTAATATTATAAATGCGAAAGTAACTCTGTCTGTCTGTCTGTCTTTCTGTCTGTCTGTCTGTCTCTTCTTCACGCCTAAACCACTGAACCGATTTCAATGAAATTTGGTACAGATATAGTCTGGGACCCGAGAAAGGACATAGGATAGTTTTCATCCCGGAAATCCCACGGGAACGGGAATTATTAATCCACGCGGACGAAGTCGCGGGCAAAAGCTAGTAATATTATAAACGACTAGCGGACTACCCGCGACTTCGTCCGCTTATTTCACCCGCGTTAAGTTACATCTTTGGTTACTGCTCCGTTCTCGTGGGTCGTAGCGTGATGTTTTATAGCCTATGTTCCTCAAGAATAATGTAGCTATGTATTGGTGGAAAATTTGTCGCTTGTGAAAATCGGTCCAGTAGTTTCGCAGCATATTCGTTACAAACAAACAGACTTACCAATATTCAAGTCAAAGTCACAACATTTTTTTTTTCAATTAGACCATTTACAGGCACTTTTGAATTGTCAAGAAGTTACAGTTTAGAATTGAAGCTAGTTGCTCGTTTCAAAACGTAAGACTCTATGGAGAAGAACGAGTAAGAATCTCCACGGACACTGTCTATGAAGCTTGGTACCGTACCTACATATGTGTACAGATACTGGTTTGTCCCATACGGTCCGTTGCTTCGCAGAAATGCCAAATCTTATCAAATCTAACGTGCGTTGACCGCGGCCAATCACCTCTATGCAAGCTCAGAAGCTGAATTCAAACTGTTGTGAGTTTGCTTACTACCATACCATCACGCCTTTATTCCCCGAAGGGTTAGGCAGAGGTGTACCGATGTACACCCACAGTTCGCCAGTATATTTAGGTCCCATGTAATAGGGGGCGAGCCTATTGCCATAAAACCGGGCACAAATACAAACTCCGAGCTGCTACTGAGAATTTCATAGAAAAACCCAATAACACTTTTTGCTCGACCTGGGAATCGAACCCGACGGACGGACAGCGAAGTCTTAGTAATAGGGTCCGTTGTTCCGTACCCTTTGGGTACGGAACCCTAAAAAGTAGTAGAACTAATGGTAGTAACTGCCTCGTTGGCCTAGTGGTACTAAGCGCGACTGCTACGCTAGAGGTCTTGCGTTTGATTCCCAGGTCGAGCAAAAAGTGTTATTGGGTTTTTCCTATGAAATTCTCAGTAGCAGCTCGGAGTTTGGATTTGTGCCCGGTTAATGGCAATAGGCTCGCCCCCTATTACATTGGGCCTAAATATACCGGCGAACTGTGGGTGTACATTGGTACACCTCTGCCTAACCCTTCGGGGAATACAGGCGTGATGGTAATCAAAACCGTCGTAAAAAGACAACTTATAAATTAAAAGGCTAATCGTTTCAAGTTTCCAAATACACTTAGCACTATACCATATGAAGTAGGTATATAAAAGTATGTTATCAGTGCGTCGTATCTGATACTCCCACGCCGTGTCAATCAGACTTGCCGCGTTTGGTGGCAGCCGTACAGTGTGGGGGAAGTTGGGAGATGTGGACACCATCGGGTCGTGATGCTGTTTTCTTTGAAACGTTTTTTTTTGTGGAAGTAATTGGGTAGATGACACCACTAATCAATTGACGTACTTTTTATGAGCTGTCAAAACGCAATTCCCCCATAGATTTTGTATGACAATACTCAAATATGACGTCACTTTTTTGACATCTCAATTCACTAACTATTTATTGATTTAAAAGCAAATAAAAATCGAATTTTATAGCTATTTAAAAATTCATCGTGTTTTCGGGGCTAAATTAAACTGCTTTTTTTTGTGAAGTTGTTTTTGGAATTATTATTTAAGGGTGTCATCTACCCAATTGAGTATATACTCGTACTATATTGAAAATTTAAACAGAATCGGCGTTGGGCTACCTCACTTCATTCTGCTGTATAAGAGAGAAAAAGTAACATTTCGTTTTTTTTTTTATAAAATACTAACTTCTTTGATGTAATTTCGTGCACGTAGAAATTAAGTATATTTTATATCGGTTGGCACTCAGCAATAACGCTATAATAAATGTAATGACTGAGATAACATCGTGATTATTCCTAAAAGTTGCACCCCAGATTAGCATTTCCAGATATTACGTAAACCATTTCATACGCAAACATGCAGTTGAAAATAAAAAAAAACACAGTAAATCCAAATTCTAAGCAAAGGTACACAGCATTTCAAAGCTTTACTCATAACTCGTTTCCCAAAAAAAATAAAAATCCTTCCCTTTGTCAATCAGTTCCACGTCCATATCTCCCCAGCCCACTCTAATTACATAAAACACGCTCGGCACGTGACTCAGTGTGGACAGTACGTAGGTACTGTTTCTACTTACAGTTACACTTAATCAATTGGATTACTGTAAACAATTGACTAATCTAGGTCGCCAGTGGAGGGGGGGCAATGACGTAGTAGGACATTTTTATGTTAGTGATTTGATTATGTCGAGTTTATCCATTATTCTGAGGAAATCTTACGCGGTGGATTGAGGTGAGTACCCATGAGGTAAACGGTTAATGGCTCACTTCAAGCTCACATTACCTAAATACACTAAAACAAATAAAAAAACTAAGTATGGAATAATTGGCAAAAACCATTTTTGAAAGCATTTGACATTCATTAAGAGCATTTTAGCAATAGGACCTAAACATACCGGCGAACTGTAACAGGACCCCAAAAAATGTATTAGTGAATAAGTCGTTGGAGTGCCGTAATTAAATAAATAAATAAATAAATAAATAAATAAATAAATAAATAAATAAATAAATAAATAAATAAATAAATAAATAAATAAATAAATAAATAAATAAATAAATAAATAAATAAATAAATAAATAAATAAATAAATAAATAAATAAATAAATAAATAAATAAATAAATAAATAAATAAATAAATAAATAAATAAATAAATAAATAAATAAATAAATAAATAAATAAATAAATAAATAAATAAATAAATAAATAAATAAATAAATAAATAAATAAATAAATAAATAAATAAATAAATAAATAAATAAATAAATAAATAAATAAATAAATAAATAAATAAATAAATAAATAAATAAAAAAAATAAATAAATAAATAACTGTGGATGTCATTGATACACTTCTGCCTAACCCTTGACTTCCTTGACTTGTCCCTAACTTTGTTTTGTTTCCAGTTTGCTATAAAGTAAAGAGAATAGGTGTTATGGTTTTTATAATTCCTCTATTATTATTTTCTGATTAATTTCGTTGCGGGATCCAAGACAGTTGAATCGTTTCTCCGGGACTCGTCGAGCTTCATTGTCTCGACGCTTTTCTGGCGGTCTCCACTGTTGATTCTGGCTTCCAGGAATTACAGTGGTTGGAAAGAGAGTTGCGGACTCGTAAATACCTACAGGCAACACGTGACCTCTTGGTTAGTCTGGTTGTCAGACTTCCCGGCTTCTGACTATCCGTAACGACTGTCAAAGATTTACGAATGACAGCCGGGACCACCGGCTTTACGTGCTTTCCAAGGTATGGGGGAGTCACACTACCAACTTCCAAACTCCGGGCTATTACTGAGAAGTACCTAATGTAAAAACCCAATAACACTTTTTGCCCGACCTGGGAATCAAACCTAGGATCCCACGCTCATTAGTCGCGTTTTCGACCACGAGACCAAAGGGCAGTTCTCGGGGGTCTTTTTAGTCTTTTTGTAGTCGGGAAAAAAAGGCGTGTTGTTTTGTTTTCCAATAGAAAAACACTAAAGCTGATGTAATCACCTAACAGTGTTAGTGACGCAGTCATTAGCGTCGTATTGATTCACAAGAATCCTGTTAATTAGAACTATTTTTAACTAGTCACACCTTTTGAGAACCGCTGGTGGTTCATGTATTGTTTTAGAATACATAGAACTTGACCTTCGTGATTAATTGACCTTCATAGGAGCAGACGATGTCATCGGCAGAAGCTGGTAATCAATACTTAATATTATAATGTAGTAAAGATTTGTTTGTTTGTTTATAACGAATATGCTACGAAACTACTGGGCCGATTTTAACATTTGTTTCACTAATAGATAGCTACATTATTCTTGAGTAACATAGGGTATATAACATTACCGTATGATCCAAGGGAGCGGAGCAGTAACCTAAAAAGGTACCTTAGGTGAAATAAGTCGCGTGAACAGTCGGTAGTACCTATGTTATACATTGGTAGTATAATATACCTAGTAGTAGCCTAGTAAAGCAGCTAAGCATTTATGCTGAGAAAAATATCAGGGTTTAACATTCTCAACCCTGATATTTTTACACTTTTTTTTCTAGAATCTTAATATATTTTCAGCCATTAATAAAAGTGTCAAGTGCGTTCATTAATCCGCCACATTGTGTGCGTAAGAGAATGCGTGCATGCGTGACTCACGGGTGGGTAGGATGGCCAGCGCCCGCGCCGGGTCAAGGTGCAACGCTGACCTTCCGTGTGTCACAAGCTGCTGTCTAACGAACGGCTGTACACGTAAGCGAACTGTCGGTCACTGGGATTATTTTAAACCGTATGGACATTGAGGTTTACTTAGAAACTGGTTTAGGTACTCGTAGTTACTTTTAGTAGTTTAAAAATAGTATAAAGCATTGCCTCACACCTCTGCCTAACCCTTCGGGAAATACAGGCGTGATGGTATATTATATACCGATCTTCCGGGTTAAGCCACGCTTGCCGAGGTTGGTCTGTGGATGGGTGACCATTGACCATAGCGAGTTTCCTCCGTGCCTCGGAAAGCACGTAAAGCCGTTGGTCCCGGCTGTTATTTGTAGATCTTTGACAGTCGTTACTGTTAGTCGGAAGCCAGAAAGTCTGACAACCAGTTTTACCAAGAGTATCGTATTACCCATTACTGGGTTGTGGAGGTCTGATAGGCAGTCGCTCCATGTAAAATACTGATATTCAGCTGCATCCGGTTCGACTGGAAGCCGACCCCAACATAGTTGGGAAAAGGCGTCACGATAAAGAAGAAGAACGCGGGTGATATAAGCCACGCGGGCGAAGTTGCGGGTTTCGCTAGTCTTACATACATCCAGTCGACATCCGCCGATAACTGTATGAACACACGCTATGTGGCGCAGGAATGCAATTAGCGGACAATTTTAGCTTGTCTCAAATGAGATCAGTCAATAATCGGTGGATAAGGAGATGTTATAAATAAATCAGCAATGACTCTTTGTGTGGACGGCCGTGTCAACGCGTGGGTCACAGCGGATGGTAATGTGCAGGGGAGGTACAGAAGTGTCACTCATTTATCATATCATCTTTATATCTTCATATCTACGTCCACTGCTCGACATAGGCCACCCCCATAGATTTCCAAAAGAGCCGGTTGGAAATCATTTTATTTAATTACTTACTGCCTCCTTGGCCTAGAGGTCCTAAGTGCGACTGCTACGCTAGAGATCTTGGGTTCAATTCCCAGGTCGAGCAAAAGCGTTGTTGGGTTTTTCTATGAAATTCTCAGTAGCAGCTCGGAGTTTGGATTTGTGCCCGGTTAATGGCAACAGGCTCGTGTTACTACATGGGACCTAAAAAACATAGTGGCGAACTGTGGGTGTACATTGGCACACCTCTGCCTAACCCTTCGGGAAATACAGGCGTGATGGTATGTATGTATGTTAATTACTTATTTGTCTGGAGTAATTTTGGCTAAATAAACTTAAAGGACTTTTTTAGTTTTGATATGGTTTAGTAATATAAAATAATGCTATTATTTGCGAAACATGTTCTAATTTGAAACTTATTTTATGGGCAATCGCCGCCTCTGGCGTGTGACACTGGGTAGGTATGTATTAACTGGCGCTTATATACCTTCAAAACTGACTTCTCCTTTTCGAATCGATTTTAAGTAACATACACAAATCTTAAATCTCAAATCTTTATTCCATTCCATAATGTGAACATACCATCACGCCCGTATTCCCCGAAGAGTTAGGGAGAGGTGTATCAATGTTCACCCACAGTTCACCGGTATATTTAGGACCCATATAATAGGGGGCGAGCCTATTGCCATTAACCGGGCACAAATTCTAAACGAACAGAACGCGCGGCGGTATTCGTGAACGAGGCGAAAGTAGTATGTAAGGATCGTAGCAGGTGGCGTTCTGTGGTTTCTGCCTACCCCCATGGGAAAAAGGCGTGAGTTTATGTTATGTATGTAAATTGTAACTCCGAGCTGCTACTGAGAAATTAATAAAAAAATCGAAACGAGGCAGTTGATGATGAAACTGACTCCATATTTTCCACCTACCCTTCTGCCGATCCCCTGCCGATGGCCCCGGCCGCCGGCGCCAGCCAGCAGGTCAACTATGCTCACTGACCACACACTGATGACTTACCTACATGATCATTAACTGATCGACTTCCTTTGTTGTGACCAGTTCGATCAGTAGCTTGGTCTGTATGGGCGAATGTTTTTAGTCATACTCATAATTATTAGTCAACCTATTATTGGCGACTGTGTGAGTCCCGGACTTAATAACCAATACTTATATATGTATCACATAGAAGCTGTTGGTGGACCTTTTTTAATAAATAAATAAATAAATAAATAAATTAGTGTGGTTACAGGGACGCTTATCCTAAGTTCGCTGGTTTGTTAAAAATTTAACTGCCTCTTTGGTCTCGTCTCGTTTTACCATTTGCCTCTCCGAACGCGACCGACAATTATTGCTATCGAACCGATTTAAAAAAAACATAGTTTCATGGAACCGATTTTTTATAGGACGTGCACAATATTAAAAATCATAATAATATGTTTCATTCTAGCCGACAAAAAATCGGCCACCGATTGTGTAACGTGGTCGGGCAGCGTTAGGCATTACTCTGTAACAGCGCGGAGTTTGGAAGTTGGTGGTGTAATACTATAGTGCCACGAAAAGCACGTAAAGCCGTTAGTCCAGTGCCTGATGTGTCCCCGGTTGTGTCGGATTGCCGACTCATCGTACTTAATATAAGAGTGAGGAAACAGGGAGCGTAACTGTATTGGCGCACACAATTGTGCACCAAAATATCCTTACAAGTCTACATTGAGATTGTCCGCCAAGACAGAAATTCGTCGTTGAAATTCATTTCTTAGTCTTTGATTGTATGTGTATGGGATTCGAAACTACTTAGTACTTGTAACAAATATTTAGAACCAATATGTTCGTAACAGATGGACGTTTTTTTTATTTATTTTTTCCTAAATGAAATAGTACTTATAGCCAACACGCCTGTGTTCCCCGAAGGGTTAGGCAGAGGTGTACCAATGTTCACCCACAGTTAGCCGATATATTTAGGTCCCATGTAATAAGGGGCGAGCCTATTGCCATTAACCGGGCACAAATCCAAACTCTGAGCTGCTACTGATTATTTCATAGAAAAACCCAATAACACTTTTCGCTCGACCTGGGAATCGAACCCAGGACCTACCTAGTACTTATAGCTTAACCAAACAAATTACTACTCGATTTTTGCAGTGTACGTAACTATTAATTAATTATCTCTTTGATCATAAACCTTGCCGCTTGGAACTGTAGCAAATTGATGATTGCTGTGAACCTGTGTAACTTACTTATACCTGTGCTGACCCACTGAAATTACTAGTGCACCTGTTACTCTAGTTTTAATTACAGTTATTTATAATACTGCCTCTCGACTGCGTTTCTAGCTACCTAAAAACCTAATTGAAATTAAAAGTATAGATCAATTTAAAAAAAAGCTTTACGAATTTCTAGTTGCGAAATGCTATTATAATATCAATGATTATTTAAATGAAAGATGCTAGGCCTACTATATCCGATTTAACACATGAGGGTTTAAAATTATTAATAATGATCCAATATTGTTACTAAATTAATTTATATTTCAATTTGTTTTTAATTGTTTAATGTTCTGACATATAAATATTATTTATTATAATTTATAACTGTGATTGACAAGGCTGACATAATTAATTAATTTACAGTTTTAGAATAGAATTTTTGCATACCCATGTGATGGTTAAACATGGAGAACTCTAGTATTTAAAGAAAACATCAATGTATATTCCACCCATGTTTGCAAATAAATATATGATTTATGATTTATGGTTTCATCTTGTCTCATACTAGCTTATTCCCGTGGATTTTCTCTACATAACCCTATTTTTTTTTGTACTTAAATAAATTAAGCCTATGTTACTCCCTGATAATATAGCTTTAAATAGGTAAAGGAATTTTGAAAATCGGTTAAGTTGATTTTGAGTTTTTCCTTTACAAACAAAAATACAAATCTTTTCTCTTTATTATAATATTAGTTTAGAACAGCGAAAGACACTGAATAAACACGAAATCTCAAGAAACTTGACATATTTTATGAAACTGAAATTTTGGTTCGGCAGTAACTAAAGACATTACATAACGCCGGTAAAAAACCACTAACCACCACCGAAGCCGCAGGAAGAAGTTATAGTGTACTATAAAATGCGAGCCTAAAATCCAGAATCCATGCTTTTAGCTTCCAAAGCGCCATCTTTATTGGCGAAAGAAACTTATGCCTATTTATTATCCCTCTATTCTATAGTATACTTGCCGTCCCATCGGGCTATGAGAGTTAGGGAAGAGGGAGAGCACCTGCGTTTGCGCACACACTTGTGCACTTTAATACCTCCTGCGTACGTAGCTAGTCTGCATGAAGATTAGCCGCCGTGGCCGCAATCGGTCTGGAGAATTACATACATTTATACATAGTATACTATAAAACAAAATCGCTTCCCGCCGTTTCTACGCTTAAATCTTTTAAAGTACGCAACGGATTTTAATGCGTTTTGCATCAATAGATAGAGTGATTCAAGACGAAGATTTATATGTATCATCACTGTTGCTGCGATCAAAGGGAGCGGAGCAGTAACCAAAGACGTAACTGAATGCGGGTGACACCGCGGGGTATAGGTATATAGCTAGTACGATATAATTATTTACTACTAGCTCTTGCCCGCGGCTTTGCCCGCGTGTTTCCGAAAATATCCCCCGAGAACATACTACCGGGATTAAAAGTACCCTATATGTGCGGCGCGCGGATTGATACTACAAAAATGACGATTTTCCATACAAAGTTTCATCCCCTATTTAACTCCCTTAGGGGCTGAATTTCAAAAAATCCTTCCTTATTCCTTGTGTACATTATAAAGGGAACCTCTGTGTAAAATTTCAGCTTTCTAGGTGCAAGAGTTTGGGCAGGGCGTTGATGAGTCAGTCAGTCAGTCAGTCAGTCAGGACTTCTCTTTTTATATACAGGGTGGAAATTTATTATGCTACCTGGAGGGAAAGTACTCTAAATACTTGAGTTAGCAAATTTTACTGAAAGGAAACATTCCTTTATTTTTAAAAAGAAACAAAACTGCATTTAAATAATTTTGAAAATATTCTTGCCACACCCAGGAATCGAACCGACTACAATTCGAAAAAATTGCATCCTGTACTTTTATGGCACTAATCGATAGGGTCAATCATAATCAAATCCCTGCAAACATGGTAAATTAAAATAAAAACATGCAATTTTATTGTAAATTTATTTTATTCGGACGAAACAAACGAGTAAATTCACTAAGTAGTTGCTGAAAATGAGCTTCATTTCTTGGATGCACGAATTTATTCCTTTAAAAAAATCATTTTAAGTAACTTTTGGTAGCGTAGTAAAATTTTCAATATTCACCACAACACCCTTCTAAAAGTTATTCAAAATGAATTCCTTCAAATAATGAATGTGTGCATCGAAGAAAGTGAAGCTCATTTCCAGCATGCAATTAGTTACTGTACTCGTTTTTTTCGTCCGAATAAAATAAGTTTAGATTGAAATTTCATGGTTTTTGTTAAATTTAGTTTACCAGGTTTGTAGAGATTTGATCCTTGTGATTGACCCTATCGATAAGTGCCATAAAAGTACAGGATGCTATTTTATCCGATTTTAGTCTGTTCGATTCCCGGGTGTGGCAAGCGTATTTTCAAAATTATTTAAATGCAGTTTTGTTTCTTTTTAAAAATAAAGGAATGTTTCCTGTCAGTAAAATTTGCTAACTCAAGTATTTAGAGTACTTTCCCTCCAGGTAGCATAATAAATTTCCACCCTGTATATAGATAGATACATACCATGTTGTATGTTTTTTTTATAGTTTATAAACTATTGGGATGTTTTCATTAGATCGTAATATGCAGTACTGTAGTTGTGTTATGTAAATAATTCAATAGTTAATCAACAGACCGAGATGAGATATTACTACTTATTAATAAATAAATAGTTGGATTACTATGTAAATTTTGTGACTAAGATCGTCATAAAGATTAACATTGTGTGATTTGCACTTATTAAAATTTTAAGTAATTTAAAAAATGCTGAAGAGTTTTTTGTTAGTTTGTTTAAACGCTTCTGGAACTGCGAGTTGGAATAAAAAAAACATTGTATATGATCCAGGTCCGTCAGGAATTGTATAGACTGTATAGCATAACGCTACGACGCACGGGAGCGGAGCAGTATCCAAAGACGTTCCTTAATGCGGGAAAAAAAAAACACGCAGAAGCTAGTCCTACTATCCCACTAATCCTACTGATATTATAAATGCGATAGTTTGTGAGGATGGATGGATGGATGAATGGGTCTTGTTATTCCTTCACGCCTAAACGGCTGAACGTGTATGGATGTTTAGCACTGAAGTCAAAATCAAAATCCATTAGACCATCAAAAAGCACTTTAGAACGTCAATTAATTAAAAATATTGAATCTAGCTGAAATAGATTGTAGTGTGGAATAACACATAGGATAGTTCGAAAAATTATACAGTTACCGTGGGATAATTATATCAAATTTGACGCAGACAAAGTCGCGGGCAGTAACTAATAATAAATAAATAAAGGGAGCTAGAGAGTGGGAATAAAAAAGACAACTGTTGTAGTTTTGTATTGCCACCGACTTCCAAAATTTCTGATTTTCCAAATCGGTTGATAAATGAAGGAGGTCAGAGGGTAAAAAACTTAAAAAAAAAATTAAAACAAATTGAAAACCTCTATTCTTGAAGTCGGTTCAAAACTAGAGCCTAAAATAGGAGTCAATCTTTAAAAATAATGTTGATAAACATCACCATACCGTCTTATTCCCCGTACCCAATACATCAGCACACTGGGGTTAAAGTTTTATTACCCAATAAAAATTTTCGGAGAAAAAAAGTTAAGTAAGTAAAAGGTAAAGTTAAGTAAAAGGTAAAGTTTTTCGGGGGTAGGTGTAAAAAAATACTGACGTGTTCTAAATTCTGAATTTATATTTAATATTAAAATAATTATTATTATATTTTATATTGGAAATTTGCTGTTTCTGTTCCTTTTTCTTGCACCTTCTATGTTTGTCTCTGCATCACCCTAAGGTAGACTGGTAGAAAATGCCTAAGGCATTAAGTCCGCCTTTGTACAGTGTATTTTTTACATTTGTGCATAAAGTTTTAATAAATAAATAAATAAATAAAAAGCATGTACGGAATTAACTTAGTTGCCCCCGAGACCACCCGATCCCTCGGCAAATAGATCGGGTACAGTCGGCTACCATCGGGATTCCAACAGAATTTTTAATGTGAAGAATATCATACTCGTACATAAATGTAAAACGAAATTATGGCAATAAACTAGTTCTTGGGAAAGATTTAGAAATGGAAAATTCAACACTATTCTGTAAAAAATCTTACCTGGTGATTTTTTACAGAATAGATCGATAGGATTTAATTGATAAGTTAACATAACAGAAAACCTTTTTGTTATGTTAACTGCCTCTTTAGCCTAGTGGTTGTAAGCACGACTGCTACACTAGAGGTCCTTGTTGTTCTTGAAAGTTATTAAATACCGGGAACAAAATCGCGGGGAGTAGCTATTTCCGTACTTTTCCGTACTAATATTATAAATGCGAAAGTAACTCTGTCTGTCTGTCTGTCTCTCTGTCTGTCTGTCTCTTCTTCACGCCTAAACCACTGAACTGATTTCGATGAAATTTGGCACAGATATAGTCTGGGACCCGAGAAAGGACATAGGATAGTTTTCATCCCGGAAATCCCCCGGGAACGGGAACTATTAATCCACGCGGAAGAAGTCGCGGGCAAAAGCTAGTAATATTATAAAGAGGCAAGACTTTTTTGTTTGTTTGTGATGAATAGGCTCCGAAACTATAAGACCATTTTTTCACAAATATGTAGATAGCTACATTATTCCTGAGTAACAAAGGCTATATAACATCACGCTACGATGTACGGGAGCGCAGCATTAACCAAAGACGGATCTTATGGTAGTTATGGTGGGTCAAATAAGCAACGCAGACGAAGTCGCGGGCAGTTCGCTAGTACCTAATGAATAAAACATCAATAACGTTTGATTATTTCCGAATTTTATTGTAGATTGAAAATTAAAAAAAAAAAAAAAAACTTTAAGTATTCAAAAATTCAAAAGATAAAATACACAATAAAACTAAAAATAACAGTGTAGGTAAAATAATGTTAGATGCCTGTACTAGGATAATCCTGTGTCACAGGCTGCAGGAGCTCCAACATATGCTAAACTAGCTTTTGCCCGCGGCTTCGCTCGCGTTAAGAAGTATTATTATTAATTGGGTATTTTGTTCCATTAGGTACTGATAGGTTCAAACTAATATGTTTACATCCTCCATCATCCCTTATTTTAACCCCATGGGGGTTCAATTTATCAAAATCCTATTTAAGCGGACGTCTTCATCATAGTAGCTCCAATCATTCATTTCAGTTCAATCAGTCGAAAATCTAAGAAAATTTATACAAACTTTCATCCCCTATTTTATACCCTTAGGGGATGCCTACGTCATGGTAGCTTTAAGCATGCAAAGTTTCAGCTCGATCGGTTTAAAATTGACAAAGTTTCGTACAAACTTTCATCCCCTATTTTATCCCCTTGGGGTAGAATTGATGAAAATCCTTTATTAGCGGATGCCTATGTCATAACATCTACCTGCATGCCAAATTTCAGCCCGATCCGTCCAGTGGTTTGGGCTGTGCGTTGATAGATCACTATCTCAGTCAGTCAGTCAGTCAGTCACCTTTGAATTATATATATTTAAAGATATAGGACAGTACGTTTTTTTTTTTTTTTTTTAATATCTAGCTTTACATAATGTCTAATTTATTTATTTAACTTAAACTCTACTAACTTACAACTAAAACACATAATTATAGATAGGTATTTTTTTTTCTTTAGAAGCCATTATTCTACTTGTGTGGCCGAGTGTACGATCGCAGCCGCCGACCATCGCCCGCATCGTTACAAACTTAGTGACAAACAAACACGTGTTCTTATTAGGGGAACATGTGCGTGTACGCATCTCCACGATATCACTTGAAAATGTACTTTATGTCCCACTCAAAAGGGTTTGGTTTGCAATCACTGTAAATGAGACTGTATTGTCAATGAATTTTAAACTGTAATACAGTAAGTATTGAGTTGAAAATTGTTTGTTAATTTAATAAAAGCTGCGTAATAAGTTTTCGTCTTTTATGCTTTTCATAACAAATATTACATCAATTAATTTCTTAATGCTCTCTTCTATATTGAACGTTATTTTCAGCTGATTAAGATTTAAATTTCTTTGCATGTTTATAATTTAAATTGCGCCGAAGTTTAGGTTTTCTTTGAAAAAAATATCAAGCAATTTTTTACCTTATTTTTGTCTGAATTAAGTTCGAAATGCTTTTGTTAAGTTGTGTTAAGACCACGGGCGACATAGGAAGGGTGTCATAATAGGTTAGGCAAGGGTTATAGTTATTATCAAAGCGTTATGCGCATGCGCGGAGCGACTCAAGCGCATGCAGTTGATAAATGTTGCTTAAAAACTGTTATGATTGGAATTACACATGTAAACTTATTTAGTCATTCATTAAGAATAATTTGTTAAGAGAGAAACAGAGAGAAAATCTTTTTGTACAAAAAAAAATGTAAATTATCCTCAAAAGTAAATAAAAATCTAAGTAAGTACTTAGATGTATAGCAAAATGCTGTTTTTCATTTAGCCCAGTAGGGTTAGGTATCTACCTTTAGCATAAAATATGAATATTAGGGCGAAAGTTGCAGAATATCATTCTTGTATTTTCATTTTTCATCATTAAGAAGGAGCTCGTGGCTAAATAATTACAGCCGCATAGACCGATCTTCCGGGTTAAGCCACGCTTGCCGAGGTTTGTCTGTGGATGGGTGACCATTTACCATAGCGAGTTTCCTCCGTGCCTCGGAAAGCACGTAAAGCCGTTGGTCCCGGCTGTCATTTGTAGATCTTTGACAGTCGTTACTGTTAGTCAAAAGCCAGAAAGTCTGACAACCAGTCTTACTAAGAGTATCTTATTACCCATTACTGGGTTGTGGAGGTCTGATAGGCAGTCGCTCCATGTGAAATACTGATATTCAGCTGCATCCGGTTCGACTGGAAGCCGACCCCAACATAGTTGGGAAAAGGCTAGGCAGATGATGATGATCATTAAGAATTTCTCCTGCTTCGTGGTACATATTCATATACAAACATTTGAACTCACAAACACAAATAACGTAAATATGAACGAGTCGATTATCTGCAGGGTTTAAATTAATTCTCTAAAATAAAATTACCTAACCTTAGTTATTTCTGCCGTTGAAATTTCGTCAAAATAAGCCCAACAGTTTTAAAGATTAGTCGGAACGCACAAACAGACAGATGAAGAAGCAACAATAGTTATTTTTAAGTAACCGTGTAACATTAATATTTAATTTTCAATCATTTACACCGGCTATTTAAATATACCGGCGAACTGTGGGTGTGCATTGGTACACTTCTGCCTAACCCTTCGGGGAATACAGGCGTGATGGTATTTTTTTTTATTTTTATTTTTTTTACAAAAAAAATGGCCATCAACCGCTAAACAGCCGTTGCACAAAAACCACACACATGACCATCTAAAAAAACTGCCCCACAAAACCAAACTTGGTAATCCCACAAAAAATCCAGGAGTATATGTAGCAATCATCCAGCGGGTATCGAACTCCCCCCCTGGTAGTAATGAGGTCACAGGAACATCCACACGAATCGAGGAGCATTGTCAGCCACTTGTTCGGTCATTGACATCTGATTAGATAAGTGTACATGTGTGCCCTGACCTATATCTGTACATAGATAAAGCTGCAGATGTTGACTTTCATTATTATTATGTGAAGTCGCCGGCTTCGTCCGCGTACATTTTGGTTTTTATTTTTTGGCGTGGAACCCTAATTCTTCATCATCATCATCATCATCATATCTGCCGCAGGACGTCCACCGCTGGACATAGGCCTCCCCCATAGATTTCCAAAAAGACCGGTTGGAAGCGACCCTAATTCTTATTGTAAAACAAAAATGGACTAAGTTACTCTTTATAATATCAGCTATTTGCTAGTGAAAGACTCGCCAAAATTGGTCCAGTCGTTTCGGAGATTAGACAAAACAAACAGACATACAGACAAAAATTAAACTAAAATCAAAGCAGACTAAATTACTCTTTATAATATCAGCTATCTGCCAGTAAAGGTCTCGTCAAAATCGGTCTAGCCGTTTCGGAGATTAGACAAAACAAACAGGCAGACAGACAAAACATTTAATATTGGTTATGTGGTGTTAGTACCGTGGAAACATTAATATTTTATGCATTTTGTAAAAAGCTGTTATTTTAACACTACAAATAATGATGAAGATTGTATGTGTAAGTATGTAATATGTGTATGTAATATGTGGGGTGTGCAGTACTCGTAACCGGCTCGGCGTGCTTGTATCACCATGTATGAACGTAGACGGGGCGAAAGGAGTATGTAAGGATCGTAGCACGTGGCGTTCTGTGGCTTTTGCCTGCCCCCTTGGAAACAAGGCATGAGTTTCAGTCAAGGGAAAGTCACAACGGATTTTGCAGTCAGCCATCATTATTTCCCCTAGTGGTATTTTCAGGGATTAGTCTAATAGTGCGTATCTCCACCATGCAAATTGGAAAACATATGCAATCAGCTTGGTGATGAAATTAAAGTCCCATAATTTAAGTAATTTATTGACAGAAGCAATGGCGCCGATGGGGGGCTAGAAATAGACCACTCAAGCTCTTCCGTATGTGTCGCAAGAAGTAATTAAAAGTGTTAAAAAAACACAAATTATGAGTCAATATTTTAGGAGGACGGCGTTGAACCAACGAATATAGATAATATGGCTAATTCCTTGAAACATTGAAGATGTTGATGAAAAAAAAGCGTATAAAATGCCATGTCTTGGAAGGGACTTAAACATTGGTTGTAAACAAACAAACAAACAAAAAATCATCAATGGTGTTTTGGTGAAACCATTTTTAGGGTTGGGAATCGAACCCAACACCTCTAGCGTTGAAGTCGCGCTTAGGACCACTAGGCCAAAGAGGCAGTCCTCTATTTTCAGTAGTGCGATTCTCTAAAATACAAACTCGAAAACGAGTCTCACTAAAGTGATCGCGCTCACTCCGATAACGAACCAACTTGTCATTGGTTTAGTATTCGTTCGCCGTGGTGACGTCACCGGCGTGATCGTGTTTAACAGAATACCATTTTGTAATCTCACTGCGGATTCTGCTTTCGAATTACGAAGTGAGGCTTAGAGAATCACACTGTAGTTCTCCAAAAGTGTCAAATAAAGGAAATATACCCTCTAGCCATAGCGATGCTTTGCCAAAATATTCTTTATAGAGGGGACACCCGATATATTGAGCGATTGATAGCCGGATGTGTGTCGTTTGTCCCGCTTTGAGCTCGGAACGCTCACCGCTTGTGTAGCGACACACTGGTTGCCTTGTGCGATTGACAGTAAGGATTTAGTTTCTTATCTCGTTGAAGCAAGGCATTCATTAAGGGACATTGATTCCTGACCCAATTTTTTTTAATAGATATACCATCACGCCTGTAACCCCGAAGGGTTAGGCAGAGGTGTACCAGTTATTATTATCAATTTATTTATTCAAACAAAATTTATAAACAATACAACTCAGAAACTATGCCGTACAAAACCGTTAATAATGTAAACACCCACAGTTCGCCGGTATGTTTAGCTCCCATGCAATAGGGGGATAGCCTAATGCCATTAACCGGGCACAAATCCTAAATCCTGAACGCAATTTCTTTTTGCAGGACCTGGGAATTGAACCCAGAACTTGACACTCAGACCACGTGACCACTGCTGACCACGAGACCATAAGGTCACTCTACAACTTATATGCAACCTAGTGAAATTACAGGTAAGTACATAAAACTTTTTAATTTTTCATAAAGTTACATACGGGCGCAAGTCAGTTTCACAACTTTTCAATGGACTTCTAACTACCCGTAACGACTATTAAAGTTTATTTTTCGCTTAGTATCTACTTCCTGTCATCCAAGTCCATGAAGCAACGGTAATACTACGTAAATTAATAAGACACCACTAAAAAACGGTAATTTAAAAAACTAAAAAACCCGACTGCTTTTCTAAGTATTTATGAAAAAGCCCTAAAACAAGAAAGCCGTTATACCGATTGCATTTAAAATTGTAGCAGTCGGGACCCATTCTAGAAATGGAGGCTTAGAGTATTGAGAGCACATACCTATATTACATTGCAGATGGTCCAGAATGGGTCCTGACTGCTACAATTTTAAGTGCAATCGGGTACATCGACTTTCTTGTTTTAGGGCTTTTTCATAAATACTTAGAAAAGCAGCCGGGTTTTTTAGTTTTTTAAATTTTATTTCCCTTTTTTTTAATTTTTTAAATTACCGTTTTTTATTTTTTACTTTTTTTATTTTTAATTTACCCATTGTCACTTTTACAGTAAATACGAATCTAATAATGACACCTCTCAAGCTAAATTCCATCGAACCGTTCAGGCGGCAGAGCGATCCCAACATTTGAATTTGGCGCCAAAAATCAGCCATTTTGTTTTTTTTATTTTGATATACCCAGTGTCACTATCACAGTAAATACGAATCTAACGACACCTCTCAAGCTAAAATCCATTGAGCCGTTCAGGCTGCAGAGCGTGCCAAACAATTATACATACATACATACATACATACATACATACATACATACATACATACATACATACTCTCGAAAAACCTAACCCTCCTTCTGTCGCAGTCGGGTAAAAAGTCACAAGAAAGCAGAATAATTATGTAATTTCGTTTATTTGGATGACATTCTTTTTCAGTTACTTATATTTATTATTAGATAACATTTATTATATGCAACCACTTCTGAAGTATGACCTGCCAATCAAAAAAAATTATCAATTGACGAAGATATCACGTGGTAACAAACATACAAAAAAAAAGAAAAAAATACTATACAGACGAATTGATAACCTCCTTCTTTTTGAAGTCGGTTAAAACAAAGCATACAGTCGAATGAGAACCTCCTTCTCTTTTGAAGTCGGTTAAAAATCTCCGAATGACAGTCAGGACCAACGGCTTTACGTATTTTCCAACACACGACAACAAGTAGACCTAATAATAATATTACCTTTTAGGGAACTTGACCGTACCTCCGGGATTGTCCTGATAGCCTTGAAATACCTCTCCACTCCTCGAGCACCTCAGTCTGTGTTGCCCTCTTGTCGCTACGTCACTACGTGCTAGCGGCCGTTTTAGGGGGCCCATTTATCGAGTGTGCTAGTCACCCCCTGCCATTGTATCTGTGTCATAAAAACATTGATTGGCAGGGGCCATAGTCCTTCCATAGTGTCAGGTAACCAGTCCATTTTAGCCACCCAAACCCATAGCCGTATTCTTAGTTTCCATATTCTGTAATAGTGCTGCGCCAGCCGGGGATTGTCCTTGGGTGCATTTGCATAGTGCAAACAGGGATAATATTGTCGGCTGGTGTTCCATTTCCTTGTAAAGCCATGTAAGGGGCCTCTGCGAGTTGGCTTCGGCTCCTCGTACGCCTTCCAAAGGTCCGGGACCCTAGGGTCCCGAGATACATTACCAAATAATAATATTACCTTTTACGAACATAATAATATTGATATTTTTTGCTGAACGTTACTCAATACGATCAATTCAGTTTTTGCAGTCAATGTGTACAATACCGGTGGATGAGATCACCATGTACACCTTCCTAGTGTCTCGGATGTTTCGGCTGTCGATCAAACATATGACTAAGTTTATCATGCGACTTGCAAGTTTTATTAAGAAAATAGTTTCAGAAGTAATCATTTAATTAGGGTATTTTATTTTGTCAAAGATAAATAACTTATTTTTATTAGACGATTATAAAACCCTTTTGAACGTCATTTATAAAAGAAAAATATAATTCATCATCTGCGTTGGGGTCGGCTTCCAGTCTTACCGGATGCAGCTGGATACCAGTGTTTTACATGAAGCGACTGCCTATCTGACCTCCACAACCCAGTAACTGGGCAACACGATACATCTTGGTTAGACTGGTTGTCAGACTTCTGGGCTTCTGACTATCCGTAACGACTGTCAAAGATCTACGAATGACAGCCGGGACCAACGGCTTTACGTGCTTTCCGAGGCACGGGGGTATCACACGACCAACATTCAAACTCCGGGCTGCTACTGAGAAATTCCTAATGGAAAAACCCAATACCACTTTTAAAAGAAAAATATAATTGAATCTATATAATTGCTTCTTCCAAACAATAGTTTCGTATGGAAAAGAATTAGCAAGACCTTGTGACGTTTCATTATTATATATTAGAAACAAGTTAATACTTTCATACAAATTCCATTCATCTGATAAAAACTGTATATTAATATGTAGTGTACCCTTTAATAACTGCCTCGGTAGCCTAGTGGTTCTAAGCATGACTGCTACGCTAGAGGTCCTGGGTTCGATTCCCAGGTCGAGCAAAATCTGTTATTGGATTTTTCTATGAAATTCTCAGTAGCAGCTCGGAGTTACGATTTGTGCCCGGTTAATGGCAATAGGCTCGCCCCCTATTACATGGGACCTAAATATACCGGCGAACTGTGGGTGTACATTGGTACACCTCTGCCTAACCCTTCGGGGAATACAGGCGTGATGGTATATTTGTACCCTTTAATATTTTCTAGCTCAAATTCTAGAATCAAATTTCAAAAGACATCGATAATGAAATAACAGACAAACAAACACCCAGATTCTTATCAATCTCGACACGATCTGACAATGGCCTTCTGACCTTCTTGAAATGAGTGAGTTTTTGTGTTCAGTGTCACCGTTTGATCACATCATCTTGTGTTGAGCTTCGTTCGACATCATTTCGGATTTGTTAGACATATTTTTTTAACTAGGATATGTTTAAGTCACGAATTGATGAAACTTGTGTGGGTACTTAATGTTTTAAAGGGCCTGTTTGACCTCTAAACTATACTAGCTAAATTATGTAAAAATACACATCATATACCCGTTAATTACACATACTGTATTTTAAAATAACACAGTAAAAATTACTGCTGTTTATGTGTGTAGCTTTTTGTATTTAGTTACTTTGGGCATCCTTTTTAATTTTTAAGATATCTTTTATTTTCAAACACATTCGCGCTTTATTATTTTTTATCAAGTGCCTACATACAAAGTTTAATGGTTTTATCTTTAATACTGACGAACCTTTTTACACAGTTTCATCCCCTATATCAACCCCTTTTGTGATAAAAGGTACCTTAGCTTAAATTATTCTCTAAAGTCTAACCTATCTCTGCAATAAATTTCATCAAAATCGGTTCAGCGGTTTAGACGTGAAAGCATAACAGACAGATAGACAGAGTTACTTTCCCATTGGTATTTATATATTTATATTTTTTTCGCTAAGTATGGATAAGTATTTTTTCTTTTTACTTTTCTCAAAAGTGCTATGACTCGAACACAACTAAATACTGACCCTAATTTATCGAGTCAAAATGATTGCCTTTTATGCAATGCATTCAATAACAAATCACCCTAAATACGTTTTCTACTTCATGAATCCTTGCCAAGACCTTATAAGTCTCTGAAAGGCTCGTTGGCAGCTGCAATACAGTTCCCGTCCCCAATATAATATTCCATACACCCAGACAATAAATTATTGGTAACAAAAAAGCTATAAACTTCGGCCTAGACCCGATTACGTTAATATCGCAATAACTCGGCCACTGTGTAAGTTATAGTGGGCCAGCGTGGGCGACTGTGTGCGGTGTACTTGAACCATTGTAATGCAAACTCTTGTATCGAAGATAGCGATGGATGAGGATGAAGGTCGGTGGGAGAAATATGAAGATCTGAAAAGAAAGAAAGGAAAAATTGTTGTCATTCCATCAATTCGCACTAAGAATTTCTGTCTCCTGCTTGACGGAGGGAAGAGGAAATTATGTTTTTCTTACTCCTCCGCTAATCTTTTCTGATTAATTTCGTTGCGGGATCCAAGACAGTTGAATCGTTTCTCCGGGACTCGTCGAACTTCATTGTCTCGGCGCTTTTTTGGTGGTCGCCACTGTTGATTCTGGCTAACAGGAGTTGCAGTGGTTTGGGAAAAGTGGGGCTTGCTCTTACCAAAAAAAAAAAAAAAATACAGGAGAAATTCCTAATATGGGACAATGTTTATAAAAAAATACTTACAAAGATTTTTACAGTACAGACCTGGCAGATAATAACCAATACGTCGATAAATGTTAGTCGTTATCTTACTATTTATTAATGTCAAATGCAAATAACAAATTCCTTTCACAGAATCCTCTTTACACGTTAAAAAGTATGAGAAATAGTAGAAAAGTCGGACATTCAAGAATAGTAAAGTATTAACGTGTACTTAACCTCAGAGTTATTTGTTTGCAAACCAAAGGACTGACCGTCGGTCACGCCGGGTAACGGTTCAAGGACTGGAAGGTTTTGGTGGCACTGTGAGCGACTAGCGGTAACATTTTTGAAAAAGAATGATTAATATATTAGGTATAATAATATATACTTTTTTTAAGAAACGTTGCCCGACACTAGGAATTTCTCCTGTGTCGTGGGTGCGTTAACAAACATATAAACTCACATACACTAACAGCCAGACCTGGAACAACATCAGTAGGTCATACAAATATTTGTTCCGAGCGGGAATAAAATCTGCGACATGCAGCACATCTGTCGATTTTTCGGTCACTGCGCCAACCGTGTCGTCACACATAAGCATATGTATGGACATAAAAATAAAGACTTTATTGCTAATTCTTCTCCATACGAAACTAGATTTTGGAAGGGGCAACTGGATTCAATTCTTTTTCTTTTCAAATAAACTTGTGGAAAATATATACCATCACGCCTGTATTCCCCGAAAGGTTAGGCAGAGGTGTACCAATGTACACCCACAGTTCGCCGGTATATTTAGGTCCCATGTAATAGGGGGCGAGCCTAATGCCATTAACCGGGCACAAATCCAAACTCCGAGCTGCTACTGAGACTTTTTTTTTATATATAAACTTGTGGAGTGTTTTGCTAAAATTTCGTTCGCGTCTTTCCGGAATCCTATTTGTTATTCCACACTACAATCTATCTGAGTGCTCATCCGTATTTATAATATTAGTAGGAAGTAGGATAGTGAGAAAGATAGTAGGATATTGATGGAAAAATTATCACTACGTTTCAAGACATATTTGTTCCTTGGACCACTGAGGTTTCCCAGACTCTACAATCTCCGTATACCAGTTGCATCTTCCATCGCTCTCAGTGGCACCCCGCCTTACCGAAGTACAGTAAAGTTGTGCCACTTGTATCGCTAATGTCCACTCAATTCGCACTTCCTAACAGACTTGTCACATGTTGTCTAAAACATTCGCCGTTTGTCTAAAACAGTGTATTGTTTGTTCACTTTAATAATTATGTTTTAACTACTGGTTTGTTTTTGAATTTCTTTGACAATTTGGCAAATTAATGTTAAGGTGATTTGTGGAAAAGTACATCTATTTATAATAGAATAATAAAGCTGAAGAGCTTTTTTGTTTGTTCGTTTAAAATCACTAATCACTGGGACTAGTAGTTCCAAAATAGTATTATCACTACAAAGTATAAAACAAAGTCGCTTTCTCTGTCCCTATATCCCTATGTATGCATAAATCTTTAAAACTAAGCAACGGATTTTGATGCCGTTTTTTTAATAGATAGAGTGATTGAAGAGGAAGGTTTATATTGTTTAGTATCAGCATTGCACCCGTGCGAAGCCGGGGCGGGTCGCTAGTAGGCTATATAACATCATGCTACAGCACATGGAAGCAGGCAGTAAACAAATGACACCTTTCAAGCTAAAATCCATCGAGCCGTTCAGGCTGCAGAGCGATCCAAACATTTGTACCTATTTGGCGCCAAAAACCCGCCATTTTTTTTTTTTTTTTTGTATACCCAGTGTCACTCTCACAGTAAATACGAATCTAACGACACCCCTCAAGCTAAAATCCATTGAGCCGTTCAGGCTGCAGGGCGTGCCAAACAATTATACATACAAACATACATGTACATACATACATACATACTCTCAAAAAACATAACCCTCCTTCTGTCGCAGTCGGGTAAAAAACCAAACGGCCGAAGTTGTGGGCAGAAGGTAGTAACTGTAGTAAGTAATATCAGCAGTACTTGCTCGCGTACAGAATTTTAAAGCTGGTCTTCCACTTAGAGCGAACTCACATTAGAAGTTTTCTCAGTATTTTTAAGGGCACGTGATTTTGGACTGCTGATAATGAGCGAGTTTGACACCGAAAGATTCATTATTAAAATTCAAATACGTCCCGGCAAAACACCGGCGAACTGTGGGTGTATGATACACCTCTGCCTAACCCTTTGGGGAATACAGGCGTGATGTTTTTTTTTTCAAATGCGTCCTGTTATTTGGGACACAAGAACCAAAGGATCCTAAAGAAGAAAAACTGGCAAGAATTTTGTGCAAAGTATGAGTGCTACGTGTATCAAAAGCAGGAGGAACATTGTTTATCTGTCGGAAGCCATTTTTGAAATGGATGCGCCACACTGATCTGAACTTAAGCGCGGCAGACGCACTGGTAATGTGTGGCTGCCCTTATAGTGTGAAGGCATATGCTTCTGCCTCGCTACTGCCGCTGCTAACGTCCTAATGTGAAAGCGGTCTAATAATAAAGCACTTCTGTAGTGCTATTCTAAAAAGTTCATTTGCGAAATCACTTCTGATCCGCGGTGAGATTTTAGTTTCGTATTCTTAAAATGCGTGAGTTCGACACACTAGCGCCACCGCGTGATGACGTAAGTGAGAAGTATTATATCGAGTGAGTGTTATGACGTTTTTTTTCGATTTGGTATTCTGCGAAGCGAGCGTGACCAGCGAGATGACTCTCGAAGTGATTTACCTATTTCAAAATAGCATAGCTGTATAATTTTCTGTGACGAGTTCTCTCACTGTGGAAGCCGGGCTTAAGTCACAACACAAATGTCAAACTCGACCTTTACCGATCTCGTCTCAAATTCCTCCATACATTAGCATCTATCAAGCAGTTTGATTGCAAACCGATTGAATGATACAAGCTCATTACTATCTACAAGACAAGTCATAGGTCATGTGGGACCGCTCCGGATTAGTTGCGACAACAGTAATAGCTCACTTTCCATTCGAGATGCCATGTGCATACCTGATGGATGATGTGGAATTATTAGCTGTGATATGTGGCCTAATTACGTGTGGTGTGGGATGTGACAGTTGCTATGGCTATTGTTAGTAATGGCTTTGATGGCAGACTTTTTTATATCTAGGGTCAATGTGTCGTCCTATTTTTGTTTGCATGTATTAGTTTATTGTTGTTTCTTTTTCTTTGTTACATTAAAATATTAATTCTTTAAAATTCCTTCCAGATTTTAATCAAACTATACTAATATTATCAAGATGAAGAATTTGTGTTTGTTCTAGTTTAAACACGCTAATCTACAGAACTCCTAGACCAATAAATACATGAATACTAAGCGACGTTATCCATGATTGTTATAGGTTATATTTTGTTACCAAAAAAATTTGGGCTCCATAAGCAAATTACACAGGTGAAGTCGCGGGCAAAAGTTAGTTCTATAATAATGATTGTTAAAATATTTGCACGGTGTATAATAAAAGCCTGGACCCACAACTCAGAGAACCAATTTCTAAGCCTCTTGATTTTAGACCGCCTTAAGCAAAGTCTAGATTATAATTAACGATTATGATTGATTTAATTGCTTCCAGAAAGAAGTAATTAACAAAATATTTAAATAAGACTGCAGCTGCATTCACCTGGTGGACAGTCAACCGCACGCTCATAGCAGTTTTATTTCAAAAGCCTTTATTTCAAGGCCGTAAGGACGATTATCGTAGATCAAGTGTTACTACTGATGTGACTGTACATAATAAGCACTACATTCTGCAAAACAAATATTTTGGTAACACGCCAATGTAATAAGTTATGCCTGTTATGACAATTGAAACGATTGTGGCTCACGGAACGTGATTCATATGACAGCAAAAATATCGGGCTTTATTTTTGACTAGCATATGCCTGCGACTTCGTCTCGACTCGTTTTTATGATTTTCTGCTGCAACCTGCAGCGCTGTTGTGACAATGTCTCTCTTGGTGAATTTAGGTGAAGAGAGCTTTAGCAGAACCGGTCATTTTGGCTATCTCTAGGGGAGGCGTATGCCCAGCAGTGGACATCGTTCGGCTGATATGATGTTGATGACCTTGAGATGAGCTATCAACCCCTAGTGTGGTGAGATGACAACTCACCTCAAGCTCACTTCACTACACTACAAAATAAACAGTAGCAGTAGCTTTTGGGGTTGCATTTAGGACCAAAACGATTTTATTTTCTTTTTTCTTATATGTATTTTCTGTGCTTTGGAAACAAACGGTTAGCCTAAATAATCTAATATATAAAATTCTCGTGTCACAGTTTTCGTTGCCATACTCCTCCGAAACGTCTTGACCGATTTTGATGAATGTTTTTGTGCATATCGAGTAGGTCTGAGAATCGGCCAACATCTATTTTTCATATCCCTAAAAAAAATATATATATGGCAAAACAACGTTTGCTGGGTCAGCTAGTATTATAGAAAGAACTTTATTTCATCTTGCAATTTTGCATATACATTGTCAGCTGTACGGACATGGACGAAAAATACATAAATAAATCACTTGCTATCCCATAGACTCTATCTAAACCAACACGTAATGAAACCCTAACTTCTATTCTACCGTGTGGGTCAAAATCTAAATTAATTCTCTTACATTTTTGACCGCAGCCCCACTGTTACTTGACCCGTGGGAACGGTTGCAATTATTTAGTTTAGTCCATTGTCGTGACGGCTATCGGCTAAAGAATGAATGTTTAATGTATTCTTAAGGCTTATTATCTCAAAGGTGGGGTTCAGGTGTTGTAAGGAATGTCCTGACATTTGTTGCGACTGTTTACATGTTAATGTGATTTGGTTTAGTAGCTCGTAGCCGGGATTAACGGCTTGCCTCGGTTAAAAATTGGTTGGTCAAAAGGAATACTGCGAGTTTTCAGTTTTATGAGCTGTTTTTGAAATAGTGGCTCATTAGTCTAGTGATTATAAGCGTGACTATTACGCTAGAAGTCTTGGGTTCGATTCCCAGGCCGGGGAAATTTAATTTATTTATTTAATTCAGACAATAGTCGTATCCATTTTATGTATAGCTGTTGGTTTTCCATCTGATAAATAAATAAATAAATAAATAAATAATGCAGTCCATTTTGTTAGTAAAATACCATAAAAACTAGTATCTACTAGTAGTACACAGACAAGGTTAATAATAAAAGATAATAAAAACAAAACAATGAGGTAGGAGTAAAGTGTTATTGGGTTTTTCTATGAAACTCTCAGTAGCAGCTCGGAGTTAGGATTTGTGCCCGGTTAATGGCAATAGGCTTGCCCCCTATTAGGACATGGGACCGAAAACATACCGGCGAACTGTGGGTGTACACACCTCTGCCTAACCCTTCGGGGAATACAGGCGTGATGGTATATATGCATGTATGTGAAATTATGTATAGGCCATTGACCACAAAGTTAGATGTCAAAGAACCGGATCTTAAATGTTTTTATTATTTTTAAAGGAACTTTGTCTTTGAATAGGATTACGCAGATAGATTCTAACACTTACGTAAGAAACTAAAATATTATAAAGAAGTTTTTAACGTTTCAATTCATTCTAATCCTTAGGCTATATTACTGCGCGAAAATGCGCAAACTTAATAATAATGTTTTGACAAAAGTCCTATTAATAATGGTTAAGTAAAAGTGGCATTGCGCACAATCCCCGCGGGCGGTCATTACGCGAAATGACTGTTTGATTGATCACGTACGTTTATCGAGATATATTAATATTTCACTCTAGCTTATACTAATTTTATAAATAAATATTTTTGTTTGTTTGTTTACCGAATATGCTCCGAAAGTACTGGATCGATTTAAAAAATTTTTTACCTATACATAGCAGTGGCATGAACAGAGTTTTTAGACAGGGTAGACAGAAAATGTACCTAGCAAAAACACCTACTACATGTTGGTTTTGGTTCGTCGCCTTGTCGATTAAATAATGATGTATTTGATTTGCCACCTCAAATATCTATAGATTGGCTGATATTATAAACATATCAAAATAAAATAAGATAAATACGTATTATTTTATAGGGTAGACAATGTCTATTTGTCTATATGACAAACCATAAATATATTTCACTTTCACTCTCTCTCTCTCTCTCTTTTTTTTTTGTTTTTTTTTTATATCTTTTTTATGTTTTTTTTGTCTGTTTGTCTTTTGTTTGTTTGTTTGTTTGTTTTACTCTATTTTACTTGGTACATTACTTTTACCACTATATTTGTCATTGAAGAGCGGGGCCTCCTAGCACAGGTATATCTTTTACTTAAAAGGAGGTTCCTATGTAAGATTCACTGTAAAAGTTGTACAAGTTTCTGCAATAAACCTTTTTATTTTTATTTTTTTATTTTTTTTTATTTTATATGAACCGCACGCCACTGATACATAGCTACATTATACCTTAGTCACATTGGCATAATAACATGACGCTACGGCTCACGGGAGCGGAGCAGTAATTAAAGGCGTAACTTAAAGCGGGTGAAATAAACCACGCGGGCGAAGTGGCGGGGCGAAGTTCGCTAGTTTAGTATATTGCATTAGAGAATTAAGAATGTTTCTTATTATTTATCTAACGGGAAATTTCGCATAAACTTCGTGGGTTTAGTGAGTAAGTGAAAGGTAAAATTTATTTTGTAAGTCAGAAAAATTGTCGCCTTGACATCATTTTCTTGACCTTTAGGCCTAGTGCGAGTGTGCTAACGTTAGTATTCGATTTGAGACGATTTTTGAATTGGACATACGACATTTTGGTTTGATATTATTATGATAAGTAGTAATTCTGTCAACTCCAGTTGGATTACCGTCGTAATGTTGCTATAGATTTAATCTAATATTTTTTTAGAAAGATAATATATAAAAGCTGTACAGTTCTTTTCTTAACACGCTAATCTTTGGAACTTGGTAGGTATGGGATCAGAAAAATCTTTTAGTAAATGACAGTAAGATTTCTGAGGAATAGTGTAGGCTATATAACATTACGCTACGACTCACGGGAGCGGAGAAGTAACCAACCACGAAATCCCTAAAACCTTCCAAGTAAATAAAATAAATTTAAGGTGCAAAAATATTATACATACAGACGAATTGAGAACCTCCTCCTTTTTTGAAGTCGGTTAAAAACGAAGTATTTCCATTTTTGAAAATCGAACGCGCTTTACTCTTTTTCCGCGCTCTAGTGCCAGGCTTTCTTAAAAGTGTGAATTTTTGAATTTCGAACTCGACACTTCAAAAGAGACATTTTTTTTTTGATTTTGTCGTTTTTGAAACACAGCCGTGTTGACTCGCGGGTCTGTGGGCGGCGAGCAATGGGTAGCTCACCGTCCGTACATTAACTAACGACAGACCGTGTCGACGCGACGGTGCGTTCAAAGGGCACAAGAGGGAATGGATGGGTTTTAGTCAGTAAAAGTCCGAAACAAAAAGGCAGGAGAAGTCATTTGATGATTTCCTTGGGTAGAAAAAAAAGCCGTGTTGACTGGCCTGGTTGCTCCATAAAATCTGAATACTTATGCTGAACAAATGCTGGGCTGCGGCAAGGAAGTCGCATTAATGTGCGACTCACGACAAGTATTAATGGGGCTGGCAGAGTGCCAGGCCCCCGCGTGACCAGAGTGGCGCTATGATATGTAGGAAGTACTTTACTAATTATACGAATTACCTACATTAACCTAGCTAACTACTTTCATTAATAAGCAAATTTGTTTGTGTAGTAAAACATTGTCGAAAGTTTTTAACCGACTGCAAAAGGGGAGGTTCTCAATTCGAGCCATATTTTCTTTTTTCATGTTTGTTGTTCCGATATTATATCCCCCCCCCCCCCCCCCCTATCATACTTCAGAAATTTTGCCAACCGAATTAGATATACCTTTTTCATTTGGTAGGGTATACATTTAGTAAAGTCCTATTTAAATTTTGCCAGATCTAACGTAGACCTTCAGAGATAGACAACGGAACTCTTCAATATCGACCAGTGCACTCACTTATTGTGCTTTTAATTATAACGGCATTGAAAAGACAAAACTTCTGAAAACCAAAAGTATTTTTTTTGGTGATCCTCCTGCCTCCTCCAACAACTTTATCCTGTATCCATATTTCTGGCTAACACCCCATTGTTTTTTAAGATAGGAAATTATCAACTGGCTTCTTCCGCTCTGGGTAGAGCGGAAGTAGTGTCAAACTCTTACTGACTGAAACCCATCCGTGTACTTTCTGATGCCCTTTGCGTTCCAGGGCAGCGGTAACTCTTTCGAACAAATTCCGTAACCTGGCTAAGATCCTGCATTCCCATCTTAAGATCCCTATTCATTCCATCTGCTCTAGTTGCAACTAAAAAACGGTCACCCATCCCTGGTCTAACCGTTTTGAGAGCTGCTTAACCTCACAACTCATGTTCACCATATAATTCTCTCACCACATCAATGGTATCGTGTGACCATTACGCCAGGTATTAATGGGGCTGGCACACTGCCAGGTTAGCGGCGCTATGTCGAGTATGTAAGAACATTAAATGGTCAATGACTCCTATTTCGTCTAGGTGTTGAGATAGGTCAGGTAGAAGTACTTGTATAAATCATTGTTGATTTAGTGTTGCTCATTCTTAACATTACATAACATACCATCACGCCTCTATTCCCCAGAGGGTTAAGCAGAGGTGTACACACACAGTTCACCTGTCAGTATGTTTAGGTACCATGTAATAGGGGGCGAGCCGGGCGAGCCTATTGCCATTAACAAGGCACAACTGCTAACTCGGAGCTGCTTTCAAAAATTTTATAGGAAAACCCAATAACACTTTTTGCTCGAGTTGGGAATCGAACCCAGGACTCCACGTTCAGCAGACGACAACACAGACCAACAGCAGTCATAGTCGGGAATAGTAACGACCAGGTTTACCCCAATATACCAGGTGTATCCCATCACTTTGACTGCCTCGTTGGTCTCGTGGTCGCAAAGGGTCCCGGGTTCGATTCCCAGGACGGGCAAAAAGTGTTATTGGGTTTTTCCATTAGGAATTTCTCAGTAGCAGCCCGGAGTTTGGAAGTTAGTGGTGTGACACCCCCGTGCCTCGGAAAGGACGTAAAGCCGTTGGCCCTGCGGCTGATCTCTCCCCGGTCGTGTCGGATTGCTGACCCATCGGGCTATGAGAGTTAGGGAAGAGGGAGTGCACCTGTGTTTGCGCACACACTGGTGCACTATAATATCTCCTGCGTACGTGGCTAGTCCGCATTAAGACAGCCGCCGTGGCCTGAATCGGTCTGGAGAATTACCCATGACCTTGACTTTGCAATTTCCTAAATCAAAGTCTGGACTAGTTATCAATGTCTTATTTGATAGTCTCGAAAACAAGTCAGGACAGGTACACAGGCGGTTGGCAGAGCGCCAGGTCGCAGGCGCTAAATGAGAGCGCTATGCGTACGCGCATAGGATTAATACTAAGCAGTCAACGACGCGTCGCTTGTAGAAAGATTCCGATCGTGACGGAGAAGGTAATAAGGCTGATATTTATATATACTAACTAGTGGACTATCCGCGTTATGTTGCGTCTTTTGTTACTGCTCCGCTCCTGTATGTCGTAGCGTGATGATACGTACCCTATCATCATCATCATCATCATCTTAGCCATAGGACGTCCACTGCTGAACATAGGCCTCCCCTTTGGATGTCCACATATACCGGTCGGAAGCGACCTGCATCCAGCGTCTTCCGGCGACCTTTATTAGGTCGTCTGCCCATCTTGTTGGTGGACGTCCTACGCTGCGCTTGCTATTCCGTGGTCTCCACTCTAGCACTTGCCACTTGCACGTAGGTACCCTATGCCACTAACAAATAACGTAGCTTTCTATAGGTGTTTGTTTTTTCAAAATCGGTTCGTTTAGTCGCAATGGAAATCATCGGTAACCATGTCCGAGGCCCTTGAGGCGGTTAAGTAACTCTGACACTAGGGTGTGTGGGGTCGTTAGACCTTACTGCCCACACGATAAAGAAGAAGAATGGAAATAGCTTAATAATTCACTTAGTCTGCTGGGAACTACAGCGACAACATTCGAGAAACCCTATCGGAATTTGAAATAGTTGTGCATAGTCATCTCTTCTTAAGAAAAACACATCATTACCAGTCTTCACGACAGTCTTAACTAGGGTTGGCAGGACGCCAGGTGCTGGTGACAAGGTGCGAGCGTGCGAAGCGTGCACATAATGCGCAAACGTTCGGCCAATGACCGCCTGTTATGCAATTACTCCTGTGTTTGACGGGTGTGATGCATTGGGGTTATTTCAAGTGGTGTGCGGTGGCTCTTGAGCTTGAGTGGCAACCCTGCGTTAGAAAGATTTAAACACACATATTATCACGCCTCTATTCTCCGAAGGGTTAGGTAGAAGCGTACCAGTACCAATGTATACCCACAATTTGCCGGTATGTTTGAGGTCCCATGTAATAAGGGCCGAGTCTATTGCGATTAACTGGGCACAAATCCTAACTCCGAGCTGCTACTGAGAATTTCATAGAAAAACCCATTTTCACATTGCTCAACCTGGAAATCTATTTTTTAAATATTTTCTAATGACACAGTCGGCGCAGTGACTAAGCAATTGGCTGCTGAGCTGCTTGTCGCGGGTATGATTCCCGCACGGAACAAATATTATTATAGATTACTCATAGTTGTACCAGTCTAACCAAGAGGTATCGTGTTCCCCAGTTACTGGGTTGTGGAGGTCAGATAGGCAGTCGCTCCATGTAAAACACACAGTTGGGAAAAGGCTAAGCAGATGATGACTCACAGTTGTTCTGAGTTCTGTTTGTGTATGTAAGGTTATATGTTTTCTAACACACATACGATACAGGAGAAAGTCCTAGTATGAGGCAACATTTGTTTTTACTTTTGAGGATACGTTAAAAATTGCCATTTAATGGTCTAATTGATATAAATAATTTGACTTTAATAGTTTTGTTCAGCAATGAACATTGTTTATTCATTCATTTATAATGAAGATAACCATTATTCCGTAAAACACTCAACATTAACACGAAAATATTAGTAAAACTAATCATCCGATAGATAACAGAATGTGATATTAATGGGGAAAACCGTGGGAAGAATGAGTCAGTCGTGCGTGTGTGTGTGTGTGCGAGTTTTCACGGAAATGTTTTATGAAGCTATCGAGGTATGAGTTGTAGTACATTGCGTGCGATTTCCCCTTTCTTGTGTTGAAGTTGCAAATTGATGATTACATATTCTAATTATGTTGTGATGTAACTACATACCATCTATCTATTACGTGTGGGTAGTAAGGTCTTTTTTTTTTTTTTTTTTTTTTTATAGACGGGAAATCATCAAATAACTTCCCCCGCCCTGGGCGGGGCGGGAGGGAGTGTCAGACTTTTACTGACTAAAACCCGTTATGTTCCTTCATGTGCCCTTTGCGTTCCGGGGGCGCGGTATCTCTTTCGAACAACCCGCAGCCCCGGCAGGCATCGGCCCTCAGTGGCCCCATCCAATTTTGCTGACATCTCTTTGAGGCGCGCGTGGAACACGAACGCGCCATCGACACGGGGGTAGTAGGGGGTAGAAGGTCTAACGACACCCTCCGAACGCCTCAAGAGCCTCTGGCATGGTTACCGATGTCAATGTTGTCCAAGATAAACTTAAAAAGGACATAAATGAATTAGAAAAAGTCACATCGGTACTTTTGCCCGTGCTCGATAGCGAACCCACAACCTCCTGCATGAGAGTAACTGCAATAGTGGTGGTGGAGGCCACGAGGTTAGCTTAAGCACCAGTTTCCGACAATATACTTTATCATCATCATCATCATCATCACATCAGCCGCAGGACGTCCACTGCTGGACATAGGCCTCCCCCATAGATTTCTAAAAGGACCGGTTGAAAGCGGTCTGCATCCAGTACATACATACCTGAAAAAAGAAAGATTGGCAGGTCACATAGATCGTAGAGCGAACGGCCGTTGGCATCGTAAGGCTCTCGAGTGGTGACCACGCACCGGAAGGCGCAGTGGGGGAAGGTCCCCCATGAAATGGACTGATGACCTGGTGAAGGTAGCGGGAAATTGCTGGATGCGGGCAGCTCTGGACCGGGCATTGTTGCTATCTTTAGAGGAGGCCTATGTCCAGCAGTGGATGTCATTTGGCTGATATTATGATGATGAAAAAATAAAGAATAATAATAGAATGAATAATAGCCAAGAGCCTCGACCAACACCTGAGGAGGCTCTCGTTGGGCAGTTTGATCAAGGGCTTGATTCGGAAAGCGGTACTCCTAGACACGTTCCACACTGTTCCCGACGCCGGTGGGCTACTATTTTTTATATTTTTAAATGTTCTTTTTTATATTAATATTTAAAAATTAAAAAATGTAAATAATATGTATTATAAATAAATAAATGAGAATGAATAATAATGAACCTTTGCAGATGGAAATGTTTTGCCTATACATTTCGGATAATTTTTCTGTCATTTAGGCCAGAACAATGTCTATTTTCACGTCAAAAATAAAAGTTATTTCCCAGCAATTTTTATGCAGTTTGATGGGCAGTATGCACATATAGTTAAAGGCTATGTAATGGGACTTTTTACACGCCGGCCGTATAATACTATAGTAATAGGAAGAGAAATAACTATTATCAAGTTAAAGTTACACAGCTACACACACTAGAGTAAAAAAACTAGTTGATACATTCGGCGTCGCATGGCGTCGGCGTCCTCGGCATGTCCGCCCGCCCAGTTCTATGTATTACTCACCGCCGCCCGCCCTACTTATTACTACGAACTTTCAACGTATGAATACTTCATGAAGGCTTTCTTTATTACTGTTTTATTGATTTTCTAGGCCTTTGACTATGTTGTTCTTTGTTTGTACTTCTAGTAGTTGGTGGTATTGTGTTATTAAGCCTGAAGGCCAATAATTGGCCTTCAGGCTTAATAAAATATTTTAGTGATTCAAAACCTAGTAGCAATCTCATTTCAGTGACAATCAATGACAAAAAATATAATCTTATTTATATAAAATTCTCGTGTCACAATGTTACTATACTCCTTCCGAAACGGCTGGACCGGCTGGACCGAGTTGGAGTGGTTGAAGTTGTTCTTGGAGGAAAATCTTTAACAAACGTTCGCAATCTAACCTCTGTTTCAACCTGTCAAAAATGCCTCGGCGATCATTAATTTCGTAAGGATCCCGCGGGGGAAGGGGGGAATCAAAATCTCTTCATACCCTTATCTCGAAGCGGGGCGAGGGGTGGGGGGGGATGCAATCTTAAGAAAGAAGAGACAGGGGTTGGCCGAGAAATCTTATGTGCTACTTACATCGTGGTAAGGAGGGGGTCAATAATGGCCAAAATTCCATAAAATTAATGAATGACTCCTAATTTATATACGTACTAGCTGACCGGGCAAACGTTGTTTCGCCATTTATTTTTTAGGGTCATAAAAAAATAGATTTTGGCGGATTATCAGACCTAACCGATATACACACAAAAAAGGTGTTTTTTTTTTCAGATATTTTCATTTAAAATTATTTTCTAAATTAAAATTCTATGGGACTAATCTGAATGTAGATTAGGTAAGTATAATAATTGACCTTTAAAAAAAAATCTTTTTCAAAATGGTCGGCAAATGCCAGATTTAAGTGGTTGAAAAGATAAAAAATAAAGCACAAACCAATGTAGAACCTCGTTATTTTTAAAAGTCGGTTAAAAAGAGACATTACTGATAAAGGCAGGTGCTTCATAATTCTGCCGAGATTGCGGAATTTGCGCAAAAGGCATTAGGAGGAACACGGATGGGTTTTAGTCAGTAAGAGTCTGACACTGACTTCCGCTCCGCCCAGAGCAGAAGAAGTCAGGTGTATGATAATAACTCCCCCCCATAAACTGTTTACAATCATGTTTGTGTGATAAAAACCACTATCTAGTTCCGTATCCTTATCAAGTGTGCGTTGTGTATCGCGGTAGGACACGCCCTGGCGTTATCTCTTCTGCTTATTCCCTTTTGTTTTAGTCATGATAGCTCTCACACCATGCTTGGTCTACTATGTAACTAGTGTGGCGAGATGCGTCACGGGTAATGTCCAATTATGTGGCAGGGTATGACGAAATCTGTCTAGAATTTATATTATTTGTTTAATTTGAGAGCTTCTTTGAGAAATTCTGTAACTAACTTATTTAATACTAATAGCTATTTATCTACCTATCCTTTTCCTAACTATGTTAGGTTCGGCTTCCAGTCTAACTAGATGCAGCTGAACCAGTGTTTTACATGGAGGGACTGCCTATCTGACCTCCACAACCTAGTTACTGGGCAACACGATACCTCTTGGTAAGACTGGTTGTCAGGTTTCCCGGGTTCTGACTGCCGGAACCAATGGCTTTACCTGCTTTCGGAGTCACGGAATTCTAATAGCTATTCAACTAATATTGTGTTTCTAGATACTTAGATGTTCAAGTGTCTTTCAAAATAAGTTTCTGTTCCTGTTCTCATTAAAACAAAGATTTAGATACACCAGGTCACTTAAATATGAAACCGTAACTAAAAACTAATAATTACCCAAATATTTTCCATTAACTGTTGTTCGCGACTTCGCCCGCATGTTTTTTCATGCGCGTCTTTTGGTACTAGAGTCAGATAGCCTATACTACCAATTTCATTTTTTATTACTAGTTCCTGATATCAGCGCGTTGAAACAAACGCAAAAACAAAAATATTTTTAGCTTTATTATAGTATTCGTAAAGAACTTTTCAAAGTCAATTAGTCACCTTTTGTCTGTACATTCCTGAACGCGCCTGTCTGCACTCTTCACGACCAAATATAGCAATAACGTAAATAATGGAATGTTTACCAAAATAACAACATTACACATGTTCGAGTGCTTTGCCAAATTCCGTGAAAGCCTTGATTTGAGTCACCGAAGTACAGACAAAACCTTCAGGAAACCCACGCTGTAATCCGTACTAATATTATGATTGCGAAAGTAACTCTGTCTGTCTGTCCGTCTGTCTGTCTGTCTGTCTCTTCTTCACGCCTAAACCACTGAGCCGATTTCAATGAAATTTGGTACAGATATAGTCTGGGACCCGAGAAAGGACATAGGATTTTCATCCCGGAAATCCCCCGGGAACGGGAACTACTAATCCACGCGGACGAAGTCGCGGGCAAAAGCTAGTCATCTATATTTATATTAATACTAGCGATCTGCCCATGACTTCGTCCGCGTGGCTTATATCACCCGCCATAAGTTACGTCTTTGGTTAATACTCCGCTCCTGTGGGCCGTAGCGTGATGTTACATAGCCTATGTTACTCAGGAATAATGTAGCTATCTATTGGTGAAAAATTTTCATAATCGGTGTAGTAGTTTCGGAGCCTATTCGTTACAAACAAACAAAAAAAAAATCTTACCTCTTTTTAATATTAGCATAGATAATGACGCTGAAGAGTTTTTTTTTTGTTTGTTTATACGCGCTAATATCTGAAACTATCAGTTTTTGGAAAAATCTTTTATGTAAGATAGCCATATTCATTAACTGCCTCATTAGCCTAGTGGTCCTAAGTGCGACTGCTATGCTAGAAGTCTTGGGTTCGATTCCAAGGTCGAGGAAAAGTGTTATTGGGTTTTTCTATAAAATTCTCAGTAGCAGCTCGGAGTTAGGATTTGTGCCCGTGTTAATAGCAATAGGCTCGCCCCCTATTACATGGGACCTAAGCATACCGGCGAACTGTGGGTGTACTACATTCGTACTCCTCTGCCTAACCCTTCGAGGAATACAGGCGTAAAGGTATGATAGTAGGTTTTAATATATAACAAGTTGAATACATAATACTTGTTAGTTTCACATGCTCGTATGTGTCGGCGGTAACATGATAAAAAGCTGAACATTCGTGGAGGTAATCTTCCCACATGGCGAATGTTTTCTAATCGATGACAATGGTAAAAGCTCGGTGTTAACATCACAATATAATCACTGGTTATGTGCTGATCCGTCGGGTTGAGTCGCGGTGACAGCGATTAGCGATTAGATTATTTGATTTAAACTATAATGTTGCCGGGGCTGCGGGTTGTTCGAAATAGATACCGCGCCCCCGGAACGCAAAGGGCACATGAAGGAACATAGACGGGTTATAGTCAGTAAAAGTCTGACACTCCCTCCCGTCCCGCCCAGGGCGGGGGAAGTTACCTGATGATTTCCCGTCTATAAAAAAAAGTCCATAATGTTCTATCTGTAAAAATCAATTGCTGTAAAGGTATTATAAGATTACTTGAGAATAACTATCTCGTTATCTCGAATGTGAGACGCTAGAGGTCTCGGGTTCAATTCCCAGGTCGAGTAGCGTTGGCACGCTAGATGGTAATGTTAAAAAATAATTTTATGACAGTTTTTTTTTTTAATTCTCTTTTTAGTGGGGATGGCATTTTTATATGAAAATTTTAATTAAAAACATGTGACGTTTTTTGCATAAGTACGTATATTTTTTATTTTTTAAGTATATAATGTTGCTCTAGAACTTTATTTATGAGAAGATACTTTCACCCTATTTAAGAACGGTAGTTATTAAAAGTCAGTGGTTCTAAATACTAGACAAGAATGAGCCCGTTTTAACATAGGTAATTATTACTCTTTGTAATCCACACCTGTACGAAACACGTTAATTAAGAGTTTAACATTGGCACTAATTTTTAAATCTACTAATTACGCCTAGTTTTTCACCTCCAGACGGGGTCCATAAGGATCACGATCAACTCATGCGCACATGTTCAATGTTAATTAATTAATCTTTGCATATTCTACCAAGTGCAGTCCTTTTTATTTTTTTTATTTTTTTTTATAGACGGGAAATCATCAAATAACTTCCCCCGCTCTGGGCGGGGCGGGAGGGAGTGTCAGACTTTTACTGACTAAAACCCGTCTATGTTCATTCATGTGCCCTTTGCGTTCCGGGGGCGCGGTATCTCTTTCGAACAACCCGCAGCCCCGGCAGGAAGTGCAGTCCTGACGTAATAGTAGTTCATTATTACTAGCTTCTGCTCGTGGCTTCGTCCGATTGCTCCATCTTCTTCGTCCGTAGGACTCTAATCATCCAATGACTTCTCTAGCCCTGGGCGGGGCGGAAGGGAGTGTCAGACTTTTTCTGGCAAACCCCATCCATGTTTCTTCTTGTGCCCTTGGGGCGCAGTATCTCTTTCGAACAACCCGCAGCCTTCCGTAGGTCTTAGCGTGATGTTATATAGCCTATATGGTGCAGCGGGGCAATCTTGACAGCGGGAAATTTCAACTAATCTTAGTAAAATGTAGAAGTTATTAAGATTAGTTGAAATTTCCCGCTGTCGAGATTGTGTCGAGATTGCCCCGCTGCACCTTACTGTTCCTTATTATCCTGGCTATCATATACACAATTAATTTCTGAGTTTAACGCGTTCAAACATACAAAAACGTCTTTAGCTTGATTATGTTAGTATACATAGATTGATATCGCTTCCAGGCCCTGGTTTCCATACTAATTAGTACATAAGGAATTAAATTAAACAAGATACAAAGCTAAGATATCTTACATCATGTCTTCTTATACTGTTCACGTCATTCTCATCATCTTCACCTTCTTCTCTACCTACTACTGTCACTGTCTTAAAATTGAATAGATTTGACAAATTTTCCAATCCAAAAAACGAGCCATACGAATTGACAAGTGGATATATTTCAGTCACTCTTTACAAAAATGCTTAAAATATAGAATTATAGTAGAATATAATAAACTAATTCTAGCCTAAGTAAGTTTAATTAAAAAAGAGTGATTATTGTTGCTCGATCAAAAATGGTGAGTTGACTCCTGAATTTAAAATTTCCAACTAGTTTATGCCCGCCACCCCGTTTGCGTGAATATCGGTTACCATGCAGTTACCACGGTTTTATGTATTTTTTTTTTAATAAATCCGCATACCTTTTTGCTCCTTATAACATCAACTATGTGCCAGTAAAAGTCCCGTAAAAACGGTGCAGTCATTTCGGAGATTAACCTGAACAAACAGACAGATAAAAAGTTATTTTTGTATGTACCGTAAAAACATTTATTTTTATTTAGTAAAAAGCTGTCATTTCGATATTGCCAACAGCCATTTCTATTTTATCTAAAGTTTTTGAAGTCTGACGTGTGAGTATCTAAAGTTTTTCCACCCGCTGTCAGTGGGACCATAGCCTCCCACTCGGGAAAGTCATGCCGTGTTATTGTTTTCAATACCGTCTCCGAGGAAAAGCGTTCGCTGGGAAAAGGAAAATTTACTGTTACGTGTGTTTAGCAGAACTATAGAAATTACTGGAAAATGTTTAGAGGCTCACTGTTGCCGTAGCTAGTTATACAGGATAAGTTTTTAACCAGTGCGTAAATTTTTTTTGGTAGTTCAGTGTCAGTAATAGAACACATTTCCGTATTTAGTTAAAAAAAAAATTAAAAAAAATTTCATCCTTATCCGAGTTTGAAATAAGCAAAACATGGACATAATCTATTATCCATACTATCAATGACAACTCTTGGCCGCCGCCCGGGCGCATGGCTGGGGTGAGGGGGTGGGGAATGCGCTAGCGCCGAGTGACAATAAAATATGGTTTTTAAGTATACATGTTTCGTAAGCGATAACTTTTTTTTTTAGTACTAAGACATATCAAAATAAAATATACGTGTTTAATAAAACGTGTTGAAGTTTATTATGGCAAAATTTACGCACTGGTTAAAATTTTTTCCTGTATGTATGTTAGGTATTTGCCATTTGTAGGACCAATGTACTTAAGAGTCGTGATGACCCTGTAGTTAAGGCACCAGCCTTTGATGCACGAGGCTGCGGGTTCACAACCGGGCAGAGGCGAGAGGAGTTGGAGGTGTTGCGTGATATCGAGTTGGAACAATTTTTTGTTAAATAACAGACATTATGATTTAGTGCCGTTATATACGTATATTTTTCCGAAGAGTTTTCAATCTTCCCATTCATCGTACCGTCGTACGTACTAAGAGTACCGTAAACTTCTATATTCTACGATAAAACACCTTGTAGAGCACCCCAACCAGTAATAGACCTCTGCCCCTCCCCCCCCCCCCCCACACTTTGCATAGAACTCTTTTAAGAATACTTCATAACTTATGCTGACTGTAGAAGTAAAGGCGGCAAGAATGCAAAAGAAATCTATACTTGGAAAGCACTGCACTAAACGCATAAACTGAACGAACCCTAAGAGCGGTTTTGCGCTATGTCCGATCCGAATCCGATCTTAACCCGATCCGAACCCGTGAAAATATTGGTCTAGAAATCACGAAAGAAATCAGATGACGGAGATCGGATCTGGTGCGTAAATTATCATAGTAATAGTTCTACGGTTACTACGGACTATATTTTCGCGGGTCCATATCGGATTCGGATCGGACGTAGTGCGAAACCGCTCTAATGCTACTGCCCGCCCCGTTAGACAATCGACGACCGATTTTTTTGGAACATACGAATTCTAATATACCAACGCATATGTCCTACAAAAAATCGGTCAGACTATACGTTTTAAGTGAACGTGGCGATAATCATGGTTTCTCATATCTTAGTGTGTATTATATTTTATGACAGTGTGTGTGATATCACAAAGTGTATCAACCTCTTATCTCTGTGCATTAGGGCAAGGGGGCACACTGTTCCGCCATCAAGTTGTTTATGGGGCATGCACATCCTAAAAAACACGGTGCACCAGTGATTCGAAAATAAATAAACATTGAACACGACTTGTACAGAGTTTTTTAATAAGACAAAAACCAAATGGTGAAGTTTTCAGAATTTTTAAGTAAACAGCAATCCTTTTATGAATAAGTATTTATTTTTATCTCATTTATATACACGAACTAGCTTTTCCAAGCGACTTTGTTTGCGTGAATAAAAAAGTATGATAGATAGCTAAGTCCCCATAGTGAAAGAATTTAAAAATATTTTCTCATTTTAATATTATTTTTGAAAAATTGAATTTTGAAATATCTATATTGTATGATCATAATAAAATGCTTTCTAACTAGATTGAACATAAAAAATAATAACATTTCAAAGCAAAACTCATTAATTTTCATAATAAATAAGAAAAGGTACAATTTAAGATAAATCTCGTAATTGCATTCAAGGTTGCGCTGCTGACGGTACGGTGCGCACACGCAGCGAAGAACGCGCGCGGCGATGCGTCTGGCGTCAGTCGATCCGCCAACCCCGTGGAAGTCAGACGCGCTCGCTCGCGGCCTATCGACGCATCGATAGCACAGCGCAGCCCGCGATCAATTCGATAAAAAACCAGTGTTGTGTATTTTTTTTGGCGAAAAAAGGATTTTGTTATAAAAATAGTGGTGTGACGACTTGGACGAGGCGAGGCTTTTTTTTCTGTTAAGGTTCGTTTTTTAATGAATAGTGGTAACGGTTTTTTTATTGTGGTCTATGGTTTATTCAGTTATTTTATTAGTTTGTAAGGTTTTTTCTTTTATGAATAGCGTTTTTAAAGAAAAGGATACGTGCTGTTCATTTGTTAAATATTTAAATTCAGTCTCAGTTAATTTGTAAATTATAATTAGATTTTAATGACTTATTAAATAAACATTATTTTTTAGAATAAATACATTCTGAAAAGGTTAATTCACTCATTAGTGTTTTGCATAAATGCATTGCAAAATATTGAGAGTGAAATTAAATTAAAAACTAAATGAAAATTAATTCGTAGATTTAGCAACAGTTGCTATCCTGACTCCTTACGATAAACATTTAAACGAATTTTTTTTTTTGTAATAAAGGTCATTGCTGTTGTCACTTCTAATTACATTATTTTTAAGTTTTGACGAAGTAATATTCACATACCTCGTTTAAAGGCCCAAGCAGACCAGGACGGCATGGCAAGGGAATTAAAATTCAAACGTATTCATATAGAAATACGACATAAATTGCTATGCTTTAAAATGATCATCGAAAGGGATATTTCGATATTTTTTTGGGATGATTACAATTACTTATACAGAGCGTAACAAGATACAACAGATAGCAGTTAACTACACATTCTGTCCATCAAACTAAGTAATATTAGGCAAGAATGATTGCTAGAAAACTATCTACTTATTTATTTTGTTCCAACAATTCCAATTATCTGACTCAAACACGACCTGTATTACCCAGATATGACAAGCATTGTTTTAAGAAACAATTTATCTATAGCCAGAAACATCGATAATGCGGCAAACCCCACCAAAGGGCAACTAAGTAAGTAGCATAAAAAATAAGATTATAACAATAAAATGTATAACAACAGTACAATGCAACTGCAATACCTCTCACAGTGATGTTTCAAATTTTTTATCAAAATAACAATGACGTCTGAACAATTTATCGTATTTTATCTAATAAAACCGATAATCTACTTAAATACAATTGGACAGTTTTATACTACGTATTTGTTTATCGATAGCGTTTTATCGATAGTATTTGCGAGTAGTGACGTACCCCGTCTCTATTGTCGAGTGTCGATAAATGGGTAGTGAACGTTGAATTCCCTGTAGAGTATTGTAATGGTAGTCTTGGGATTTATGTTATAATTTCGCAAAATAATGCTTGGGGACTTGTTTGCTATAGTAGTCAGAGGTACTGGTAAAAGCTTCAAATCCAGTGTATGTAGGTATTTTAAGTTCTTACGAAATGGAACTAATCACAAACATGAAACTAAAAATGAATACATAAAAATAAACTAAATTATAACTAATATAATTAAAACAAACATTAAAAATCTAACTAATAACTGCATTATTTTATATTTTTAAATGTTTTTATTTTAATATTCATATTTAAAAACGTTATTTATATGTATTTAAGAATAAATGATTGAGAATAAAAAATGAATAATCTAACCTAAAAACTAAAACAAAATGGCGTCAAACCAAAAAAAAAACTAAATAAAAATAACGCAGCTTGACTTTGAAAAACTTAAATCAATATTCAAATTAATATAATAAACATAAAATGGCAATACGGCAGTGTTTGAATAATAAATCAAAATTCGTTTTAACGATCGTACGGTCAGAAGAAAAATAAACAAGAATATTTTATAAATATTATTATGATTTCGATAGCTATTAATATTATTCGCTCCATATGTTATGTTATTTATTAAGGAAAACTAGTTTATAGGAAAGTTCATAATACATAGTTATACCAATATGGACTTATAAATAGTTTTTATTTTACATGCAACTGAGTTAATCCTCAATTTCTCAGTAAACAAATACTCAAAGTTTTTTAAACATAAAACTTACTTAAATAATAATGATATAATTACAAACTACAGTTTATACAGAAAAGGAAGCTCAAGTGGCATCAAAAATCTCATCCGCATCGCTGTAAATGGGAGAAGTGCCCATAAGGCTGACAGTGTGGCAAACTATTTTAATTGGTCAAATGTCATTACTATCCAGCTAGAATAGTCCAATGTGATCAATGCATAACATCGACTTGAAATGAATCAGCGTTACAACAGTTCACTATTACTAAAACTACAAATGAAAATTATTAATGAAAAACTAAATTTTAAATCGACTTAGAGCCATTTAGTTCTAGACTTCCACACAAGCAATACTAAAACTACTTCCAAATACAGAATTCACTTTGCAAAAAAACAAAATTCTAATTATCAACTTCCCAGAATCAAGTTCAAAAAGAAACATGACAACAGGTCTTTAGGTGACTCGCACACTGCCCCGCATCACGGTGCGTTGCGCGGGAGTGCGTGTTTTTACGTTGTTTGCAATTATCTGTGTTTGTATAGAAAACACGCGTCATAGGGTGGAGCCAAACACGCAATCCGAGTGCAGTCAGTCCGAGCCAACTCTGACTATGATAACCCGGCTTTAGCGCTAAGAGTGAGGCCAGACGAGCGTAATTTTTTGAGTTGTGAGCCGCGTAATTTTTGCTGCATTCGGTTTCATACAAAACTCCTATCTCGTTCACACTGCGACACGAAATGAGATGTCAGTTTCGGTACAAAGTAAATTTCGCGACTCATTACCCAAAAAATTACGCTCGTCTGGCCACACTTTTAGCGCTAAAGCCGGGTTATCATAATCAGATTTGGCTCGGACCGACTGCGCTCGGATTGCGTGTTTACACAATACGAGTAGCCTCCAAGTAGACATCGGAATACCCTCGGTCCGAGCCAACCCTGACTGATAACCCGAACCCGGAACAACAGTGGCATTCCATACGGTAATTCCACCGTCACTTCGACGCTCACTTCGCACTTCAAAGTGTCAAATAAATCAATGTCATTTGAATTTGATTGAATATTTGATGTCATTGAATAGTGACTTGAGATGCGAGTTCATGTCTGAATTTTACAGAATCGACGTACTGATAAGTGGCCACGCACCTCGTAGCGTAGCGCGGGGCAGTGTGTGATTCACCTTAATGAAGCGGTGTCTTTACAAATACTTGAGTCTGGCACGGCGGCTGATAAAACGCAGCAGATGTTAAATAATTAAAGAGAGAAGCAACAAGTCCGTGAGGTATGCGCACTAAAATATCTTGAATGTCGCCTCTCTTGGTATTCAAAGGGAACCATTAAGACTCAAGTTATTTTAAGAGTAACCGTCTACGTGTTCAGAATGTTACATTTCACCAAAAGTCGTTGACATGGTCCAAGTTTTAGATTTTAAATTAGATTTCTTACTTGTTTGCGTTGACATGAAGATTTTAGTTTTGGTGTATTTACCATACCATCGCGCCTGTATTCTCTGAAGGGTTAGGCAGAGGTTTAACTAATGTATACCCACAGTTCGCTGGTACGTTTTTGAATCCCATGTAATAAAGGGTGAGCCTATTGCCATTCATCATCATCATCATCTCAGCCATAGGACGTCCACTGCTGAACATAGGCCTCCCCTTTAGATGTCCACGTATACCGGTCGGAAGCGACCTGCATTGCATTGCATTGACCTATTGCCATTAACCGGGCACAAATCCTAACTACGAGCTGCTACTGAGAATTTCATAGAAAACCCAATACCACTTTTTGCTCGACCTGGGAATCGAACCCAAGAGCTCTAGTGTAGCAGTCGCGCTTAGGACCACTAGGCTAACGACGCAATAGGTGTTACTTGAACTAAAATAGTATTCGAAGTCATTGTTTACGTTACTCCTTAGTTAGGGCTCCGAGCTATTTTAATACTATGCGTGAGACGTTAGTTTGGTAATAATTTTAAAGATGGGGAATGAATTTTAATAATGCCAAGTGGGCCATGTTTTGCTTGAATATTCCATATGCACACAATAAATATTTGTATGTTTATTTTATTGATGTGAGAACTTCGTTGTGTCAGCATAAGTAACTAGTTGGTCTGATTAGACATTGGTGCTGATTCTCTTGTTCACAAACTTAACTAAATTTAAGTTATGTTCATCTTTCTCTTTCCATGTCATTAAGAAAAGGACAGAAGATAAAATTTTAGTTAAGTTCTGTCAAATTTAGACACTCCATAGACAATTTAGACGCGATTAAAAACGTGGCGACTAAAAACACGCCAATTTTCTTCAGGCGCTGTCTAATTTGACGGGACTAAACGAATATGACATCTTCTGTCCTTTTCTTTACGAAATTGAAAGAGAAAGATGAACATAACTTAAATTTAGGTTAGTTTGTGAACAAGGGAATCGGCACCATTGGCTTAATTTTTTTTTATTCTTACTTCTGCCGGCAACTTTGTCCATTGTGGATGTTTTCACCGGTATTAAGTAACGTCTTTGGCAATTGCTCCGCTTCCATTGGTTGTAGCGTGATGTTATATACCTTATGATGGCACTCACAAATAACGTGGCTTTTTATGGGTAAAAGAATTATCAAAATTAGTTCAGTAGATCCCGAAATTACCTTGAGGTTGTAGGAGAACCTCACAATCTCACCTCTTTATATTATTAGTATGGAATCTTCTTTTATAAAATGCTATCCAACCCTGGACATTCATGGAAATAAGACAAATCTATGAATAAGTTACTGAGAATTTTACAAATGTGAACTATTAGCAAAACATGCATATATTGAGGCCGAATATTTCAATATTGCTCGGCAATCTTAACAGTTACGTGTGCCAAAATGAACTATTACCCTGATTGGTTCAAGGTTTACAATAAGTACCGACAATTTCAAATATTTCTACCTAACACTGGCATCACTAAACACTGTAATTACAAAAAATATAGAAACAATTTACGGATTCTAAAATAAACAATAATTTTAGTGCAATAGAATCAAAATCCTTCACCTACACAGAACTAGGGTTGTCAGGTGTCTAGATAAAGACGGACGTAGTCAGACTTTTTGGATGCAAGTCCGGCGAAATTAGTCGGTGTCCGGGATGACCAGCTTTTGTTATACGTTTCATTAAAATCATACATAAATCCGGTATCCGGCTGGTAATTCGGCTTTCCGGATTTATGATCTGGCAACCCTACACGTCATAACCTATGCTGTCGAACTTAGCAATTATGAAATTACTGAACCGAAAAATGTACGCTTTCCGGTTTTTTAGACAAATATGTATGATTCAATTCGCGGACACGATGACCGTTATAGAATTCGCGTTTTTGCAAATGTTTATTTTTATATGTCTGTATTTTTATACAAAACACAAATTATATAAAAAAAAAAACGACGGGTTGCACTCCGGGAGTGCCGGTACTGGCAGAACTGCAAACTTGAATATTAACGTTGTGCATTTTTGATATTTTGGAATGGTTAGGGAATAATTTTGCACGAATTGCTATAATATATAAAAGTACTAACATTTATGTGGTAGAATACAATATTTATTTATTGCGCTATCGTACACAAACATGACAATTCGAGTCAGGACACGTGACCTGATCGAAAATCTTACGAATTTTCGATCAGGTCACGTGTCCTGACGCGAGTTTAACATTTTATACCCATTACAAAAAATGTGTACAACGCCGGTAAAGAAGTTTTCACTTTAAAAAATTGAGGTTGATTTTTTGCTGTCCTTACTTTGAATGGTGTTGTGGTCAACTTGTCGACCATCAGTTAAAATAACTTTAAACGAAGAGGTTTTTGTTTGTGTGTATGTTTAAGCGGGCTAATCTCTGGAATTACCAGACAGATTTAATAGCCAGATTCATGAGAAATAGTATCCACTTTTTAATATCACTCTTCGACTTACGAGAGCGGAGTAGTAACCAAAGACATAACTTAGCAGAAGCTAGTCATTAACACACGCACATTTTAGTAGTAGTAGAGTCCTTTGTGAATGAGCTCGTCCGATTAAGTATGTACTTACCATACTATGTATTTCTGCTGCAAAGCAGCGTTGCTGTGTTCCGGTTTGAAGGGTGTAAGTGCCGGTGTAGTTATAGGCACATGACACATTTCATTTTTTTTTTTTTTTTTTTATTATTAACTCAATACCTTGCATGTCTGATTAATCAGTTTATGTAAACGCATGTTTGACAAATAAATATTCTTTCTTTCTTTCTTTCTTTCTTCAACTTTGTCTCTGGGATGGCAGCGCATTTGCAAGGTCTCTAGTATTGCAGGTCTATAGGCAGCGGTGACCACTTAACAACAGGTGGGCCGTTTGCTACCCAATGATATAAACAATATAATTTTTCATTGACGATTTTTTTACCATTCACATTCTCATAACTCACTAACACCATCACGCCTGTATTCCCCGAAGGGTTAGGCAGAGGTGTACCAATGTACACCCACAGTTCGCCGGTATATTTAGGTCCCATGTAATAGGGGGCGAGCCTATTGCCATTAACCGGGTACAAATCCAAACTCCGAGCTAGCTGCTTCTGAGAATTTCATAGAAAAACCCAATAACACTTTTTGCTCGACCTGGGAATAGAACCCAGGACCTATAGTTTAGCAGTCGTGCTTAGAACCACTAGGCTAACGAGGCTGTTATTCATAACTCAAAGTGAAAAATACCGTATAAAGGTTTTATTAGTTTTCTTTGTTATCAATATTATCGTGTTGATTGCTCCTTATCTATGGCCACGGCAGAAAGCCATTGTTATTTGTACATTATTTTCGTATTATTTTCACTTCATGCTCGTTCAATATTATCGATAATTCTGAATTTTGATGATAACGATTTCTGTCGCTGTATAGAAATTTTGCTTCATTTAAATATGCTCCTAGTTTGATCAAGTAGCTCGTCCGGGGAAGTACTACCACTATTCCTATTTCTGCCACACAGCAGTGCTGTGTTCCGGTTTGAAGGGTAATTACAGGCAAATGCGCGACTGCTACGCTAGAGGTCCTGGGTTCGATTCCCAGGTCGAGCAAAAAGTGTTATTGGGTTTTTCTATGAAATTCTCAGTAGCAGCTCGGAGTTTGGATTTGTGCCCGGTTAATGGCAATAGGCTCGCCCCCTATTACATGGGACCTAAATATACCGGCGAACTGTGGGTGTACATTGGTACACCTCTGCCTAACCCTTCGGGAAATACAGGCGTGATGGTATATATATATTACAGGCAAATAAGACATTTCAACTTCGTCACTAGGATGGCAACACATTAGCAAGACCTCTGGTATTGCAGATGTCTATAGGCAGTGGTGACCACTTAACATTAGGCGGGCCGTCGGCTTGCTTGCCATCAATGACATGAAAAAGAAAGATTCTCTACAGTACTGTGTTATAAAACCTAGTAGAAGTGTAATATGGATGCTGTTCATGATTTGAATATCAACAATCTGAACAAAACACTATCAGACGCCAAAAAGATAAAAAAAAATAACAGAAAAACAGATAAAAATATTCGTATTTCTTATTCATGACACGAACCCAGCCCATTTCTCTTAGTTGAGTAATTTTACTGAGAACTCCGGAATAAATACTATGTAGATAAGCAAGTACTGAGATAAAAATGATAAAATACTAGTATTAAAAAAATAGGAAAAGTTTGTGTGTTTAAAGGCGCTTATCTCTAGAACTGTCAGTCGGATTGGTATAAATCTTTTTGTATAAGATAGCTAGATTAATGAGGAATAGTATAGGCTTTAAAACATCACGCTACGACACACAGGTGCGGAGCAGTAACCAAAGACGTAACCCGCGGGTGAAAAAAATCACGCGCACGAAGTAGCGGTTGAAGCTAGTATTGTTATAAATCACTTTTATTTATAGTGTTAACAGTGAAAAAAAAAAAAAAAAAAAAAAAATATACCATCACGCCTGTATTCCCCGAAGGGTTAGGCAGAGGTGTACCAATGTACACCCACAGTTCGCCGGTATATTTAGGTCCAATGTAATAGGGGGCGAGCCTATTGCCATTAACCGGGCACAAATCCAAACTCCGAGCTGCTACTGAGAATTTCATAGAAAAACCCAATAACACTTTTTGCTCGACCTGGGAATCGAACCCGGGACCCCTTGCACAGCAGTCGCACTTGCGACCACGAGACCAACGGGGCAGCCGACAACAGTGAATCATTTATAATTACCGAAAATTCCTCGTAAGTCAATTAGTACAGTTGTTCCGGAGATAGATGTGCGGTGTGGGGAATTTGGTCGTAAATTCGTCGTTCAGCCGTTTTGATATCAAGAATTATGGGAACACCCGGATAGATAATGGCTGTGTCTTCTTCTTCTTCTTCGTGTGTAAAATATGTATTCTCCAGACCAATTCCGATCAGCCGTGCGATTCTCTAACATATTTCAGCGCTGCGCTCGACGTCGAGCTGGTTGACGAAACTTCGGTAAAATCAACTCTATGCGTTGTGCGTAAAGTTGATTTGACAGTAGTGTCGTCAACGAGCTCGACGTCGAGCGCAGCGTTGAAATATGTTAGAGAATCGCACGGCAGGGCAGCTAGTCTTAATGCAGACTAGCCAACTACGCAGGAGATATTATAGTGCACAAGTGTGTGCCCAAACACCGGTGCACTCCCTCTTCCCTAACTTTCATAATCCGATGAGACGGCAACCAGAACCGGGGAGAGATCAGGCGCAGGACCAACAGCTTTACGTGCTTTCCGAGGCGCGGGGGTGTCACACCACCAACTTCTAAACTTCGGGCTGTTACTGAGAAACGAGTGGAAAAACCCAAAAAGACTTTTTAGCCGACCTGGGAATCGAACCCAGGGCTCCACGTTCAACAGTCGTGCTTGTCACCATAAGCCCAACAGGGCAGTGACATTATACTATGAGTAATGTTATAAAGCTGAAGAATTCGTTTGAACGCTCTAATCTCCGGAACTGCTGGTCCAATCCTGAAAATTAATTCGCTAATATAAAGCTACGTTATCCCTGAGTGGCAATGCCATAATTAGACAAAGAACGGGGCAACAATTTAAAAAAAAAAGTAAATAATAATGTCTACTTTCGGATTTTTTATATAGATTGGCTTTAAGTCTCTATATTGAAGTGTCAAACGCGCCATTATCGACAATTACATATCGATAATCGTTGCTATCAGTGTATCAGGTGAGCTCAAGGTCGCATCACTTCCGTACTGCCATACTGCGTCACATACATGCCCTAGGAGCTAACTCTAACGGTAAACAAGGAAGTGTTAGTGTAGTTTAATGTTAGTTGTAACTTTGTACTCCCTACTCACACATAAGAGATCACAGATAAGAAAAAATTCTAATTGAAAACCACTATAAAACTTTGCCCGACTTAGGAATATAATCTAGGAACCTACGATTAGCAGACATGTTTGCGACCACGAGGATAATCACCATATTTTTTTCATCCTCTCAACGTCAAAGTTTTGAACCAGCAGAACAGTAGCATTACTATTTCCTATTTTGAAAATTGCTCGTGACTCACTTGAGTTAGCCGGTATCTTTTTCTTCTTGGGCGGCACACAGTGTCCCAGAAAGTTACTCATTTGATTTTAAATAAAAAAAATGGGTCGATGAAACTCAATGATTCACTGTAGTAAAAATTATACCTACTCGAATTTCTTCTCTATCTAATGGATGAAGGCTTGGATAAGCCTGTTCCGTTATTGTTTTATGAATTCTCCAACACGTAAAAGGTGTGGAATAAGACCATCTTCACAAAAAAATTACTATGGACTCTTAAAATTATTATAGGCTCTAGAAAGACCGATAATTAAAATAAAACAGCTGTTTTAGGACTTAGGCCTACGTCCGACTTTCTGTAGGAGCGATTATCGGACCGTCCAATAGATCCATAGTTTCGTGAGACTGACTTTCTGTAGGACGTGTGCGTTCGTATCTTGGTATATTAGAATTTATTTTCATTCTTTATATTTAAATACCATCACGCCTGCATTCCCCGAAGGGTAAGGCAGAGGTGTACCAATGTACACCCACAGTTCGCCGGTATGTTTTTAGGTCCCATGTAATAGGGGGCTAGCCTATTGCCATTAACCGGGCACAAATCCAAACTCCGAGCTGCTAGGTACTAAGAATTTCATAGAAAAACCCGATAACACTTTTTGCTCGACCTGGGAATAGAACCCAGGACCTCTAGCGTAGCAGTCGATTTTCATTCTCTCCGACAAAATATTGAAAATTCTTCAGTACCATATTTATTTTTCTAACCTGTAAATCAAAGTTCAAAAATATGAGCCAAGTCATTCAAAATGTGTGTGTTGAGTGGTAAACTCGAAATAAATACCGCGGCGACGCGTGTGATGCGCTGTAAACAGATTAGCCCACTAACTGTAGTGACAGCAAAACAATCAAGTGTTTACGAATATTTAACCCGTAAAAATATTAAGAAATATAAATATTGGCGAATTATCATCAATAATAATAATCGGTGTTAGGCGTGTGGCAGTGATTCACAATAGTATTTCTGTATTTTTTTAGGTTCTTTATTTAGAATAGGAATATAGCCGTAAGGCATATTGTTACAAACACGATAAGTCCTGTTTCTTGACATGAATAAATATTATTATTATATGAAAGTAGGTACTTTTGTCGGTAAAAAACTAGTTTAACAAAGAAATCGGTAAACAAAAGTAGGTATACCTTGTAGCGTATGTGAGCAGGTTTGTTCCCGGGAAATGAAGCAACTTTTGACACTGGTAAGTATTATTTATTTTTACTTAAGTTTGTTACAGGTTTTAGATGGCGGATGGCGGATGGCGGATGGCGGAAAGCAACAGTAGACAATTATAGACTTTGACATTGACGGACGCGAACGTTTTTCTCTCTTCACCGCTAGATGGCGTGCACCACAATAATGATCTCGCACTTAATTTATGTTTGGGTTTGCAGCTTCCCCAATAGATGGCGTAAACATTCCCCCGGCCTTGGAAGCACCAGCTTTCAAAATAAGTAGGTAAGTATGTAATCAGGAATCGTCGTTTGCCGATTGCAGTGGTAACGGGCAAATCTTGGAGAAGGCTCGTCTAATTGTTCCAGCACTTGTGTGAATGTCCGCTACTCGAGCCACACCGTCTTTTCCAGGAAATACGCGTACAATACGACCCATGCGCCATTTCAACGGCGGTAGGTTGTCATCTTTTATAAGGACAAGGCTGCCCAGTATGATGTCATCCTGCTTAGTCTTCCATTTTGTTCTAAGTTGTAGTTCCGACATATATTCTGTGGACCAGCGTCGCCAGAAGTGCTGCCGTAGTTGTTCGACTCGTTCATAGCGAGTTAGCCTCGAAGTCTGCTTGTCTGTGACGTCTTCAGAAGATGGAGCTGTTAACGGTCTGCCTATGAGGAAATGGGAGGGGGTGAGAGGAGTAAGGTCGGAAGGATCTGAGGAAAGAGGTGAAATTGGACGGGAGTTTAAAACGGCTTCTATTTGTATCAAAGCTGTGCAAAACTCCTCGTAAGTTAGTCGCGCGTTACCTACTATTCGCCTCAGGTGATGCTTGCACGAGCGTACCCCACTCTCCCATAGACCACCAAAATGCGGAGAATAAGGAGGGATAAATCGAAATTCAATGTTATTATCTGAAGCATAATTAACAATAGATTCTGAACCTTTCTTTAAAAACAAAGGAAATTCTTTCGCTGCACCTACGAAATTCTTGCCATTATCAGAATAAATGACGCAAGGTTTTCCTCGCCTACTTATAAATCTTTTTAATGCCAATATATAATCGTTTGAAGAGAGACTTGTAACAAGCTCCAAATGTATAGCTCGAGTCGCAAAGCAAATAAATAAACATATGTAAGCTTTAGTTAGTTGAGAACCCCTGCCTTTCCGGTTGAGTACGAACACTGGGCCCGCATAATCAACACCCGTACGCATAAATGGGAAGCCAGGCTCCAAGCGATCAGGCGGTAAGTTGCCCATGATGGGTACCAATGTCTTACCTTGAAAACGTGTGCACTTCACGCACTCATGAACTATTTTTCTTGCTAAGTTTCGAGCATTTAACGGCCACCAACATTCACGCACTGTAGCTAAAAGAAGTTGAGGGCCCGCGTGTAATAATCGGATATGTTCATACCTAAATAAACTAATAGTAAAAGGATGTTTACTACACAATAAAACCGGATGTTTTTTATCATAGGTAAAACTAGACGAATTAGATAATCTTCCACCAACTCGAATAATTTTATGTTCATCCATAAAAACATTAAGACTAGAAACCCTACTATATTGTTTACAAGTACGTTTAATAGGAATATTACTAAACAAATCATTATAAATGTCTGGAAATGATTTTATTTGCACTAATCTAATGAGCATTCTTTGCGCGGTATTCAATTCGCTTACTGATAAGAAACCGGTTCGACGGCCCTCTTTGGCAGTCGACTTGATGCGTGTGTTATCTATAAATCTTAGTATGTACGCACCTATTCGCTTAAGTTTAGAAAATGAGCTATATCTTTCAAAGTTTATTAAATCTTCGCACTGTGTAGAAGGTAAACATGTTTGTTTACATTTTAAATCTGGTAAATTACAAACATTATTATTTAAGTTATCGCAATTGATCTTATCGAAATTATGTGAATTGTTATGTAAAAAAGACGGACCATACCACCATAAATCGCAATCTTTTAATAAATCTAAGTTACAACCTCTCGACAATAGATCAGCTGGGTTGTCTTTGCTACTTACGTGTAACCACACTGAGTCGCCCGTGAGGTCATTGATCTCGGTCACTCGAATTTGTACAAATGTTTTAAGTAAGTGTGGTGACATTTTAATCCAACCCATAACTATTGTGGAATCCGTCCAGAAATATATTTTACTAAATTGTAACCTTAGAGACTCGACAATTTTCTTATATAACTTGGCTCCTGTTAAGGCACCACAAAGTTCTAAACGAGGAATACTAATGGCCTTTAAAGGTGCAACCTTACTCTTGGCACACAACAAACGCACGGTTACGTCCGAGTTATCATTATAAGTACGTAAATAAGCACACGCGCCGTAAGCGTCTTGGGATGCGTCGGTAAATATATGAAGTTCCGTATATTGAGTATGATCACCTTTAATATGGCGGGGAATACGAATATCTTTTAAAAATCTTAACGTAAATATAAAATGGTTCCAAGTGATAAGAATATCCCTAGTAACCGGAGTATCCCAGTCAATTTTACTTAACCATAATTTTTGTAACATTATTTTTGAAATTATAACTGCAGGAGAAAGAAGGCCTAGTGGGTCGTATATTTGTGAGATAACTGATAACATTACCCGTTTAGTTAAATTCGACTCGCTTCCGTTGTTATCAATATTCGTAACAAAATGCAACTCGTCACTAGTGTTGTGCCAACCTAACCCGAGTGTTTTAGTTTGCGCATGCTCGCCTATAAAATGTTCGGTGGATTTATTTGGTAATTCGTTATTAAATGTCCACTTACGCAAAGGAAAACATCCTGATTGTAGTACTTCTGAAGTTTTCTGACATATTTTAATTAAATTATCTAAATCATCATCACCCGTGATAAGATCATCTACGAAAATGTCTTGAGTGATAACGCGAGCGATATCGTTTTCGTTACACTCTAACGCTAACTGTCTGATACATCGCATGCTTAAATATGGAGCTGACGCAGTTCCATAGGTAACGGTATTCAGTTGGTAGGTATCCAATGGATCCGAGGGATTATCGCGCCACAATATTAATTGTAATGACCTTTGATCAGACTGGACAAGAACTTGACGAAACATTTTCTCGACGTCTGCACATGCTACGTATTTATATTGTCTGAATCGCAACAAAATAGAAAAAATATCATTTTGTAACGCGCGTCCCGTAAACTGAATATCGTTTAACGATTTATTCGAGCTAGTGACAGCACTAGCGTCGAACACTACGCGTAATTTTGTAGTCGTACTATCCTCTCTAACGACTCCGTGGTGTGGAAGATAATAGTTAGGCTGACTACAAGTATCTAACTTCGACATGTGACCTAAATCATTATATTCTCGCATAAAGTTAGTGTACATACGTTTAAATTCCGGAAAACGTTCAAGTTTACTTTCTAATGATAAAAAACGTTTCTTCGCTAACGTATAAGAATCACCTAGTGTGTCAGGTGCCTCTCTAAGCGGTATACGAGCCGAAAATCTACCGCTTTCTTCGCGTTTAGTCGTATTATTAAATAATTTCTCACACATACGTTCATCATCTGTAAGGATTGCAGATGGCGATGAAGGAATATTTTCAATTTCCCAAAATAACCGGAGCTGCTTATCAATGTCCTGATTAAAGTGACATTGAACGCGAGTAGGTTTCGGGTTCTTAACAAACACAGGTCCGGACAACAACCATCCCAATTTTGAATTTTGTAAGAATGGTCCACTAGCTAAACGTATTTTATCCGTTTCTAAAAGATCCCAAAACCTATCTGCACCTATTAGCAAATCAATATCCGAACTAATATTAAACGTAGGATCCGCTAATTGTAGGAAATCAGGAATACGTATATGACCAGCTTCAATATTTATCGTAGGCATACTGGACGTTATGCATGGCAAGACAATACATCTAAGCTTGGTATAATAATCGTTACATTTTGATCGAATTGAAATATCGCATAAATGGGTCGACTGTGCGACAGATTGTCCCACACCCGAGATTCGAACTGTGGACTGTATAAAAGACGCATTTATTCGTTTAGACAATTTCTCCGTAATAAAACAGTTCTGGCTCCCGCTGTCTAAAAGCGCACGAGCCGTATGATAAACGTTATCATTATCGGCTACTTCCACCAACGCCGTAGAAAGTAAAACCGTACTTATCGGTTTAAAATCACTGGTGATTTTATCGCATGGAAATGTGTTATTATAATTATTAGGTAAAGAATGCAACGCAGTTGTCGCACTGTGTGTAACGTTCGCCTCTCCGCGCGACTCGGTACGCACACATGCATTGTTACTGGCGCTTTGATTATTATTATTTTCTATATGTAACAAACTGTTATGTTTTCGCTGGCATTGCTTGCACGGTCCGAAAACACAGTCATCTAACGTATGACCCGCTCGCAGACAGTTACAGCATAACTTCTTATCACTAACAACTTTCATTCTATCTCGAATAGACATGTTAAGGAATGATATGCACGTGTATAACGCATGACCTTGATTGCACAAAACACAATTAGGTAAGTTCTTTTTAAAGTTATTATTATGATAGTTGTTACGAGTAGTTTTGATAGTAGATGAATAACTATGCACGCGGTTTGAACTTCGTTTATCACTGGTATGTTGATGCTTATCACTTTGAGGTAATTCCTTTGACTTTACGTGGTTTACACTAATCATTTCTAACGTATCTGCGCGGTTTCTGAGGAATGATATTAAGTCGTTCAATTTGACCTTATCGCGTGACCCTAAAGCCAAGGTACCTATGTGGTTCTCCCACTCCCGTTCCGTGGAAGAATCAAGCTTATTAACGACTAAGTAAATAATTAACGTATCCCAATTGAGTGTAGGTTCATTGAGTGACGTCAAAGCGCGTAAATTACGTAGGACAGTATCAATCAATTTACGTATTTGAGACGGTGATTCCTGTTTCACGGACGGAATATTATATAACGCTTTCACGTGATTATTTACTAACAGTCTTTCATTATGATATCGGCTTTCTAGCAACTCCCAGGCGTGAATGTAGTTGGCAGGACTGAACTCTAGGGCACTGATAACCTGTAACGCGCTTCCGCTTAAAGCCGAACGTAAGTAGTGAAATTTTTGTATTTCATCTAAATCGGTACGGGTATGGATCATGGTAATGTAGGAATGTTTGAACTCCAGCCAGTGGTCGTACGAACCTTCAAAAATAGGTAATTTTATGTCTGGCAACTTAATGTTGACTGGCTGGCGGAAACCGTCCCGAGCTGATACCATAGGGCGCTCGCTGCAAGCCTCCGCTTTATTAATCAAACAGTTAGCACTGGCCATAGCCGTAAAATATAAAGATTCTAACGCTTCAACATATTCTATATTAGCGATTAATTCCGATTCCGATAAAAGTAATTCTATGTCACTTTCAATATTATTAAATTTAGAAAATGTCTCGCTGGCGGCCTGAACTCGCAACTTCAACTCAGCTACTTGTAAGGCAGTCAAGGTGGCCCCTACAAACGAGTCAATAAAATGTTTAAATTGCGTTAAGCGGCCTTTAACACTACCCCTACGTTTTTTAAGTTCAGAAAGAATTTCCTCCTCAGATTTAACCGACATTTTGGCGGGCTACGAGTAAGCGTGTGTAGGTACTTACGTGAAGTCCCGGGCGAGCATCAACGAGCCACGTGTTCGCAACTCTTGCGTCGCGTAGATACAACAAAACTGTAATCGTATAAACACAGCGTTAACACAAATCCTTAACGTTTAGGGAAAGGACGGGAACAAAGACCTGACCGTTTTTCTTCTCTCGTAAATGTTTCAACAAATGGCTGCTGGTCCGACTCTGGCGTCGCCTTCGCGTGTCGGCGATCTTCCTTATTCGTTTCTCAGACTCACAGCCGACTCGAAGGTCCAAATTATGTAGCGTATGTGAGCAGGTTTGTTCCCGGGAAATGAAGCAACTTTTGACACTGGTAAGTATTATTTATTTTTACTTAAGTTTGTTACAGGTTTTAGATGGCGGATGGCGGATGGCGGATGGCGGAAAGCAACAGTAGACAATTATAGACTTTGACATTGACGGACGCGAACGTTTTTCTCTCTTCACCGCTAGATGGCGTGCACCACAATAATGATCTCGCACTTAATTTATGTTTGGGTTTGCAGCTTCCCCAATAGATGGCGTAAACATACCTACTGTATTCAAAATACGTATTTGAATTTTTGTATTATACAATTTGTTGTAGGTCAACAGTATGCTTTGAGAGTAGATTATAATATTTTATTCTACCATTTTTGCATAAAAATACGTCGATATGTCAATTTAGATATATCGGACGTATTTTCCCAAATTTTTTGTTCAATAAAGTAAATTAACAAGATACTTGATGTATTAGCATCAATATAGTTTCTTATATTTTTTCATTTTACAAAACGTGTGTAATCATGTGTATAGGTTTTAAATCGATGTCGTAAAAAAATACTATTGACCGATTAAAATAATATATCACTATATTACGCGCAATAATACTAAAGCAATTTCAGATAATTATTCAATAATTATCACGCATTTATCTTTATTCTGCTTACTTATTACGTGCCTAGAGAATACTATGATAATAAGTTTCTATGTATTAAATATAATGTGCAACAGTTCAGTGTGCGCTGCTATTTGTTCTGAACTTGGCTGACACACTTCTATGCATCTAGATTTTTTTACTTTTTATAATATTTTCGTCTTGCTTCTTTGTAACTTCTCCGGCATCGTGGGTGCGTTTTACATACATACAAACTCACATACACAATCAGCCAGACCCGGGACAACGACCTGTAGGCCATACAAATATTTGAGTCATGCGGGAATCGAACCCGCGACATGTAGCGCAGCACTCAATTGCTCAGCCACTGCGGTAAACGTGCCGTCTAGATTACGTATTTCGAAGACATCATAATATAATACAACAACAACAACAACATAGAATCACGGCTATATTCCCCGAAGGGTTGAGCAGAGGTGTACCAATGTACACCCACAGTTTGCCTGTATGTTTTTAGGTGCCATGTAATAGGGGACGAGACTATATTGCAATTAACCGGGCACAAATCCTCCGAGCTGCTACTGAGAATTTCATAGAAAAACCCAATAACATTTTGTTCGACCTGGAAATCGAACCTAAGACCTCTAGCCTAGCAGTCGCGCTTAGAACCACTAGGCTAACGAGGCAGTCATAACACACAACAGACAGACAGACAGACATAATATAAATTCAAACAATTTTTTTCTGCTGTCGCTACACCGCGGCGACAACGGAAGTCACCAGAGCGTGCGCTTGCGCAACCGCCGCGGATCTGCCATTGTCTTGCCGCTGCTGACTGTACCGCGATGTTTGTACACACGTGCATACTCATCGACCATTGTTTTCATTTAGGTTCAATTGTTTTTTCGACCTCCTTTCTGAATTTAGGAACGTCTTCGGGTTAGATGAGAAAAAATTGTATGAGCACATCTGTCATTCATTTATGTATGTAAATTATATTTGACGATGAGCATAGACATAGCAAGTTATACGTCCAAACAGTTCTTATTTGTTAATTGATAATGAACTAAGAAGCGACCGTGATAGAGTTAAAATTTGTGTGATTCTGAGTAAAATAATGATTTGGCACGGACCCTTTTTTTTTTTTAGACGGTAAATCATCAAATAACTTCCCCCGCCCGGGGCGGGGCGGGAGGGAGTGTCAGACTTTTACTGACTAAAACCCGTCTATGTTCCTTCATGTGCCCTTTGCATTCCGGGGGCGCGGTATCTCTTTCGAACAACCCGCAGACCCGGCCGTGGCACGGACCCTTAGATTGTGTTTCTAAACACATAGAGGGACTCTAGATGTCAAGACCACCCTTTAAAATGAATATTAACAATAAATCTTCATGGTCAAGCTTACCCCCATATACATATGACAGTGGCTGAGCAATTGGTTTCTGTACTGCATGTCGCGTGTTCAATTCCCGTACGGAACAAATATTTGCATGGAAATTAGAAGTTACAGATAATTCCGGGTCTGGTTGTTTGTGCATGTAAGTTTATACATTTGTAAAGGCACCCACGAGAAAATAGTATATATATATACCATCACGCCTGTATTCCCCGAAGGGTTAGGCAGAGGTGTACCAATGTACACCCACAGTTCGCCGGTATATTTGGGTCCCATGTAATAGGGGGCGAGCCTAATGCCATTAACCGGGCACAAATCCAAACTCCGAGCTGCTACTGAGAATTTCATAGAAAAACCCAATAACACTTTTTGCTCGACCTGGGAATCGAACCCGGGACCCCTTGCACAGCAGTCGCACTTGCGACCACGAGACCAACGGGGCAGTTAAAACTATAATCCCAGTCAAGTAGACTTCTATGACTAACAAATCCACAATCTTAATAAAACCATTCAAAATACCATTCTCTAATCTCGACCTAAAAATCAAAGTCAGCCTAAAAACTAAATCCATTTAATCCAGTAACCTAACAAACCTAAGAACAGGGCCATCAAATGCCTAAGTTAATCATCCAATAGGTATGCGAACAATTCAGGTGTTAGTAATCCTATATATACAACCTAGATGTTTGTGACGTATGATCTAGACACTGGAGTGAGACTACAAGGAATTTGTTTACGTCACAAATGGTGGTAAGAATTATTTCTTACAGCCTTTTTTATACTGGCCAGTAATTGTTCCATTGCTGGGCTTAAGAAAAATAAATTATTTTAATATGGAGTTGGAGTTGGTTGGCAATAGGCTCGCCCCCTATTACATGGGACCTAAATATGCCGGCGAACTGTGGGTGTACATTGGTACACCTCTGCCTAACCCTTCGGGGAATACAGGCGTGATGGTTTTTTATATTTTTTTAATATGGAGTGGTCTGTTTTCAATTTTTTCCAAATCTCCACTCATCTTGAAAAGTGCTCCTTTTGCGAAATGCACCAGTTAAGAAGTGCACCATTTGCGAAGTGTACCATATGAGAAGTGAACCAGTTTAGCAACTGGTGCACTTCTCATACTGGTGTACTTGTTCACCATTTGAGCATGGTGTACAAGTTGAGAAGTGCACCAAATGCGTCAAACCCATCTGATTTTATAATGCTAAACATCTATTCAAAGAAATAAAATAGAATATTTTGTGATGAAACTTTGGTGGATTATTCTGTATACGTCTGCAAAGGTTTCTGGCCAAAAACATACTAGTATTATAAATATATAAAAGCGAAAGGTCACTCATTCACCGTCTAAACATAAAATCTCGAGTATAACTTGATCTATGAAGCTGAAGTTTGGCAGGTTTATAGGTAAGGGACGTCAACTAAGAACGAATATTGCGACAGGGCCAAATGCGGAGGTCTGTGAATTCAAAGCTAACGAACTTGCAAGAAAAAGCTATAGTCTTACTAGGTAGGTATCTACCTAGTAAGACTATATATATAATCAGACTTATAATATTATAAATGCAAAAGTTTGTGAAGATACATGCATGGATGTTTGTTACTCCGCCACGCTTAAACGGCTAAACGGATCTGGATGAAATTTGGCACTGAGATAGAGTATTGTGGAATAACACATAGGATACTTTTTATCTCGGAAAATTTACGGTTTCCTTGGGACACTTTATTAAATTTGACGCGGACGTAATCGCGGGCAAGAGCTAGCAAATCATAAAAGTTATCTTTTATAAAGTTTACCAGCTTTGATCATCAAACTTCTTCTAACTGAACATGCAAACACACAACACTAATCAACATTCAACATAATCGATTGTATTATCGATACGTTAGATCGTCCACGGTCTGATAAGTACAGTTTTCACAGAACTACCGTGTTCTTGTGAAGAGTAATGGGTCGTGAGATATGCGCATGTAACGATTATGTATGATGATGAGCTGGTTAGCAGTAAGAGTTATGGGCAGTTGCTAGACTGGCTGGCGCCCCCCACTGGCACGAGGGGGGATGTATGCACGTAACTGGGGGAATAAGTAGACTATGTACCTAATAAGTAAGTAAGTTAAGTAAATTTATGTTATGTGCGTCGCTTTCACGCGAATAAATGTTTTTTCTTTCTTTCTTTCTTTCTTTCTAATGGAGAAATTGGTCTGTTCTGTAAATCTCACTCTCTTTTGATAAATACAGGTGTATTTTGTTGTCGGATGGGAAGTCATTGAATGATTTCTCCCGCTCTGGGCGAGGCGGGAGGGAGTTTCAGACTCTTTCTGACTCAAATCCATCTATGTTCCTTCTTGTGTCCTTTGCGTTCCGGTGGCGCGGTATCTCTTTCGAGCAACCCGCAGCCCCGGAAAATACAGGTGTTTTGAGGTTTGCTGCCACTTGTCAGGAAGTCAGTCGGAAAGTTAGTTGCCCATTCCGAATTGTAGGTTCCTTGAGAGAAGAATGAGCAAGAATCTATATTAAAATCAAAAAGTATTATAAAATACCTTCTGCCCGTCACTTCATTCGCATGGAAGTCAAGTCTCCTCGCGTCGTATTCCTTATTTCTGAGGGTCGTGAAGGTTCCCATGGATTTCGTTTTCCAAATAAAAAAATAGTTCTCTATAGAAAATTTGTATTTGATTTCATACTAAATAAATAAATAAATAAATATCTTGGGACAACTCACACACGGCTATCTGATCCCAAGCTAAGCAGAGCTTGTGTTATGGCAACCAGACAACTGATATACATACTTATATAATTCATAAATACATACATATTATAGATAAATCACACCCAGACACAGAACAAACAATCATGCTCATCACACAAAGTTTGTCCTGGGCGGGAATCGAACCCACGACCTCCGGCTTAGCAGTCAGGGCCGCTAACCACTAAACCAACAGGCCCGTCAGTACTATTACTATTAAAGCTATGGGTATAATGTGAGAATAATATAACAAATCGTGCAATTTAAAAGAGGTTTAGACTAAAAAATAACAGTAATAGTATACACAAATACAAAATAAAATAAAAATAGCCATGACGCCCGAAAATTAGACAGCGCCCATTCACAAACGTTACTACAATTTCCCCACTACACACAAGAGTCTTACTACCACAAAACATTCATAATTATGAGTCTAGAATTTCCCCATCAGACACAGCCCGAGCTAGTATTTACTCGTCTCGGGACTGGAACCTGCGAAAGCGGGCAGTGAGCCGCGGAACGCGACCGAGCGTGTGGGTAAATGAACTGTGTCACCACTGTGTACACGAGTAATGGCCATCTATCACCACTGCGCACCATTAATGGGTATAGTTAGTTTTATAGACAATAATATAAAAGTAAAATGAAGTGTCTGTTTGTAATCTAAATATATATAACTCAAAGGTGACTGACTGACTGACTGACATAGTGATCTATCAACGCACAGCCCAAACCACTGGACGGATCGGACTGAAATTTGGCATGCAGGTAGATGTTATGACGTAGCCTTCCGCTAAGAAAGGATTGTGATCAATTCTACCCTCAAGAAGATAAAATAGGGGATGAAAGATAATATTTCTTAACGCGAGCGAAGCCGCGGGCAAAAGCTAGTGACAAAATAATAGCTTTTTACGTGGTTTATTTCACCCGTGTTATGTTACGTCTTTGGTTACTGCTCCGCTCCCGTGTATCGTAGCGTGATGTTATATAGCCTATGTTACTCAGGAATAATGTAGCTATCTATTGATAAAAGAATTTACAAAATCGGTCTATAAGTTTCGGAGTCTATTCTATACAAACAAACAAATCTTTCCTCTTTCTAATTTTAGTATAGAAATATGGATGTTTACACGGAAATTAAACGAAAAGTCATTTTCTTTTTATATTTTCCTATGTGTATGTTGTCTGTCTGTATGTATATCTGTCTGTCTGTTCATTCTGGATAATCTCTGAAACGACTGACCTGATTTTGACAGGACTTTGACAGACAGCTGATGTTATAAGCTACTGCTTATAACATCAGCTGTCTGTCAAAGTCCTGTTTTTTATAAAATAAAAAGTAGGTTAAGTTACTACTTAACCTACTTTTTATTTTATAAAAAGAATAAGGGTTCCACGCAAAAACAATTAAACCTTGGACACAAACGAAGTCGCGGGCATCAACTAGTGGTTGCTAGTACCTACTGCGTATTTAGTAATCGAGGATGTTATAAACTTTGAAACTTTTTGTTGTCTTTTATGGTGTAATAGTTATGGCGCGTTCATGTCGTAAATTAATGAGCAGACAATGGCGGAATTGTCCGCAAATAGTTTCTTTTGGTTATGCCTGAATGACATACTAAATCCTTTTATAAAATGTTGTGAAGTAATAAAGTTATATACGTATTTAATTTCGTGTGAAAATGTAAGTTTTAGTTTATTTTTTAAATTGAGCATTAAGAAAAAGAATGGAGTTGTGAGATTTTCATTTACCTACATTTATAAAGTAGGTATGTATGCCGAAAAAAGTGTGTTAGTTTAAAAAATAACTTGTAATTACTTCTTACAACATAATTATAAATGAGATTAGTAGAGCTCTTTGTGAAGGTGCTCGTCCGATGAAGTACTACCACTATACCTATTTCTGTCGCAAAGCAGCGTTGCTGTGTTCCGGTTTTAAGGGTATGGGTGCCGATGTAATTACAGGCACTTGAGACATTTCAACTTTGTCTCTAGGATGACAACGCATTTGCAAGGCCTCTGGTATTGCAGATGTTTGTAGGCAGCGGTGACCACTTAACATCAGGTGGGCTGTCGGCTTGTTTGCCATATAGTGTTACAAAAAAACGATCAAAATGGTTTTCTACGATGAAATTATCTTATTCGTTTTTTTGGTCTTCAAAACTTTATAAGAACTAAGCCGCTTAGTTTTTAGCACCTAGATTAACAGTAAAATTAATTAATTTCTTGTAAACAAAATAATAATAAATAATAAAGTGATTTATATTGATTAGAAATTAGAATCGCGCCATTATACAAAGTGGTCAAGATCATTTAATTCAAAATTAATACTTAAGTACCTTATCCTACTACTATTATAAAGGCGAAAGTTTGTAAGTATGGATGTATGGATGTTTGTTACTCTTTCACGCTTAAACGGCTGAATGGATCTGGATGAAATTTGGCACAAAGATAGATTATAGTCTGGAATAACACATAGGCTACTTTTTATCCCGGGAAAATGTACGGTACCCGTAGGATAACACATCAACTGTGACGCGGACGAAGTCGCGGGCAGAAGCTAGTTAATAATACTTTTCCAATATAATTTAAATTTTGATCTTTGGCAAGGAACATTATTCATGTATTAGGTATGTATTTATCTTGTGTTTTACAATCTCTCTATACTAATAAATGCGAAAACTCTTGTTACTCAATCACGTCAAAACGGCTGAACGGATCTGGATGAAATTTTGCACAAAGATTATATAGCCTGAAATAGCACATAGGCTAATATTTATCCCAGAGAAATGTGTACTATTTTAAAATATAGTTGCCTCATAAGGAATTGCTCCTGTATCGTAGGTGCGATTACAAACATATAAAGTCACATGCACACAGAGCCATCACACGTTCCAGTGAGATATTGTATTAATTTTGACGTGGTCAAAGTCGCGGGTGGGAGCTAGTATGATTACGTACGGACTACGCAGTAGGTACATATAAAACAAGCTTCACTTTAAGCTAATTGACCTTTCCAAAGGACACACATAAAAAGTTTACTACAACCATTTCAATTAACTTTACAAAGATTAATGCTCGCATCAAAATCATAATTACTCTTTTTGCCCCTCAAAACATTCGTCTAGACAAGTCAGATTCCTGACAGGATCAAATAGAGTCGCCTATCTAATTGCAAACAATTGCCTGTTGCCTGTCAAATCACCAGCCGACAACCAAGGATGTAATATTTAAAAACGACAGTCACACCAAAAAGTCTTAATTGCGGCGAAATACGGAACTAATTTAAAATGTACTGAATTTGACATGTATTTGACGTTTGCGTTCGCTAGTGGCGCCACTTTGACATGTCAAGTTAAATTGGGCATGACGTACAAATTAGGTGACATTCAAAGCATTTATCATAGTTATGTGGTGGTTACGAAATCTGTAATTGGGATAAAAAATATAACGTTTGTTTTATGTCCAGGGTTAATAGGTTATATTTTTATGGGCTCTTTCGATTGACGGAGCAATTTTTAAGATTATTATCACAAGTTTTATTGACTTGAGTATGATTTGAGACGACACGAACTGTATCGACATTGAATGCCATACATTGAACCAAAGACTGTAGTTAGTTACTGTATTAGTTAGAGTTATTTCAATTAAAGATTGCACTCTTCTACACGAAATTTGGAGGGAAATGCAATCTTACTATTATTATAAATACAAAAATTTGGATAAATGTCTGTTACTTAATTATACCAGAACGGCTAGACGAATCTGGATGAAATTTGACACAGAAATAAATTTTAAGAGCTACTTTTTATTCTAGAAAAAGTTTTGAATCAATAAAAATTACTCTTCGAGACAGTTCAAACCATACTTAACCCATCAATCCATAAATCTTTTATCAATCCATTTAAAAGATATTTAAGACAACAGGACCGCAAAATGAACCTTTTACATTCGAAACTTTAACTTTACACCATAAACTAACTTCTATTCTCTCTTGTTTCAGACCAGTAATGTCCATCTAGCCCTAAATCCTTCCACAATGGCGAGCGCAGGCGCAGTCCTCCTGGAGGCCCGGCCTTTTAGGCCCTTCAAGTCCTCAGAGGAGTACCTGTACGCGATGAAGGAGGACTTGGCAGAGTGGCTGACTGTCCTCTATCCAGAACTTAGGATTACTGCTGACAACTTTTTGGATAGGTTGGATACTGGCGTTGCATTGTGCAGGGTGAGTTTTCAAAAGTTTGTTTAAGCTTTTAAATAAATAGTTATAATTTAGGTTTAGTTCTGTCAAAAGGAATCAAGCCACATATTTTTGATCACTTAATATTGATTTATATTTTAATTTATTCTAAGCATAAATTTTGGGTATACATGGATGTATTTTTGCTGGATAGTAATGTAACACGTTTGGCATATTGAATTTGTATGACACAATTAATATAAAGATTGTGGGTTGGCTCGTTTTCGCCGAACTGAGCTTATATCCCATAATTTTTTATTTTTAGGTTACTAAACTGGTTTAGGAAAGCCTTTTGTTTTCCCTAAACCAACAATAGTTCGAACACTTATTCTTAACTTCGCAAGAGCATTGCTAAAGTCTCAAAGAATATTGTCTTCAAACTTTGTAAATATAAGTCTTTATAGGTATTTTCGTATCTAGCTTGCGCCTTTCATTTTTCGTTGATGCTTTTAAATCTTACTTTCAAGGTCAAAGCTCTTTTTTTAACTAGTTCATTTACAAGCACTTTTGAACTGTCAAGAAGTTAGACAAAAAGTTAAATCTAGTTGCTCGTTTCAAAACGTAAGTCTCTACAGAGATCAAAGATCATAAATACGACAAAATAATTATACATATTAATTAAAACACTTTTATCACAATTATTAGATACGACCAATCGATAAGTTTATTACAAAAGAATTTAGTGTCCACTATTTTATTAGATTAGTCTATCTATATCTATACTATGTAATATTATAAAGATGAAACATTTGTTTGTAAGTTTAAGTAAGGTAATCTCTGGATCTACTGGACCGATTTTGAAAATTCTTTTACCCATAGAAAGCCACGTTATTTGTGAGTGTCATAGGCTATAAAACATCACGCTACGACACACAGGAGCGGAGCAGTAACTAAAGATGTAACGTAAGGCGGGTGAAATTAGCCACGCGGACGGAATCGCGGGCTGTTAGCTAGTATTAGTGGTATTAGATAAAGTATGATGACACTACATGTTTTTACATTTATTAGTTTCTGAATAAATTAGGTGTTTTTACCTGTTTATATCAAATGTTTCCTCGAATGGTTATGCAGTAATATTTATTTATTGTGTCGTGTGTAATAGTAAAGTTCAATGGTGGTTGACGTCATTTGTATAAACAGTATAGGGCTGCCAGCGATGTAAGTTACGTCTTTGGTTACTGCTTCGGTCCCGTATGTCGTGGCGTGATGTTATACAGGATAAGTTTTTAACCAGTGCGTAAATTTTTTTTGGTAGTTCAGTGTCAGTATTAGATCACATTTCCGTGTTTAGTAAAAAAAAAAAAAATTAAAAAAATTTCATCCTTATCCGAGTTTGAAATAAGCAAAACATCCAGGACATAATCTATTCGCCATACTATCAATGAAAACTCGCGGCCGCCGCCGCCGCCCGGGCGCATGGCTGGGGTGAGGGGGTGGGGAATGCGCTAGCGCCGAGTGACAATGAAATATGGTTTTTAAGTAAACATGTTTCGTAAGCGATAACTTTTTTTTTAGTACTAAGACATATCAAATAAAATATACGTGTTTAATAAAACGTGTTGAAGTTTATTATGGCAAAATTTACGCACTGGTTAAAAAATTTTCCTGTATAGCCTATGGCACTTACAAGTAACGCGGCTTTCTATGGGTAAAAGAATTTTCAAAATCGGTTCAGTAGATCCAGAGATTACCCCCTACAACCTCACAAACTTTACACTTCTTTATTATATACGTATAGATTAATGATGTAAGTAGGTACCTGTAGAGTTTTTTTTTTATATTTCGGAAATCATCCAATAACTGGGCGGGAAGGGAGGCAGTGTCAGACTTTTACTGACTAAAACCCATCTATGTTCCTTCATGTGCCCTTTGCGTTCCGGGGGCGCGGTATCTCTTTCGAACAACCCGCAGACCTGTAGAGATATTATGATCACCAACACCATCTCTTTTGTCTCATCATTTAATTAAAGACTAATATTTTACTGTTTCAACAGTAAATAGATGTTATAGATTCTACTCCCTCTCTCTACAAGAAGATAATACCAATTTTAGACTTCTTAGCAGTCATAACCCGGCAGGATATCCTGCACCATTAGGACTAATACTTACTCTAAGTAAACAAATCACGTGCACGAACATCCAGGGTACTTCGGGAGTTATTGCAAATATGATTACTACATATCATAAATTATCTAGCTAGATTATTATGTCATGGGAACTGTATGATAGTAGCGCTCTATACAAAAGTAGCCCTGGTCATATATTTTGGTAATCCATACTTCCATCACTACATAGTATAAAACAAAGTCGCTTTCTCTGTCCCTATATCTCTATGTATGCATAAATCTTTAAAACTACGCAACGCATTCTGATGCGGTTTTTTTGACTAGATAGAGTGATTCAAGATTCACGCTAAGACCAACAGGAGCGGAGCAGTAACCAAAGACTTACCGAAAGGCTGGTGAAACAAGCCACGCGGACGAAGTCGCGGGCAGTTCGCTAGTAATATTATAAATGCGAAAATAACTCTGTTTGTCTGTTACGCTTTCGCGACTAAACAACTGAACCGATTTTGATGAAATTTGGTACGGGGTAAGCATAAAGTTTAAAAATTGAAGGATTGTTAAATGACCCTTTATGTGCGAGTCCGTCTCGGCCTTTGCCAGTTTTTCATAAGTCTGTGTGTTTCTCTTTCCTTCTTTTCCAGATTTTTAAGTCACTTATTATTCTCCTTCTCACTTTGTCTTTGGCATTTAACTTTGTGTGTGACTAAAACTCTCAAGAAGGAAAATGATATCATTAGTTTTTCACGTCACCAATACCTAGGTAATGAAATAACTTCCTGAAATATTATCGCAGCGAAGAGGCCAATAATTTATTATCAACGATGAATATTTTAGATTAGCTGTGTGTACTAATAAATGGAAATATTGAAGTTTATTGTGCGAAGATATGTATAGTGTGTTGTGTGTAGATGTTAGATCGTACCGTGCCTAATCTGATACTATTGCTGTCACCTTGAATTCGGAAACCCTCGGAGTTTCTCGGAAATGTTCGGGAATTCTCGGAATTATTCGTATTTTTTTCTAAAATTCGAAACATGAGTCCATTGCATAATCTGTTTGATGATTACCTATTATTTTCTGTTTTCATGTTTTATTTCTCCATTAAGTCTCATAAAAGTACAAAATATAAATAGACTTGATATTGTCTAAATGCTGTAAAATAGCGAAATTATTCAATTCATATCTAATAATTGCTGCGCACCCGACCTTTCTAAGGAACCTTATCAATAAGGTCTGTGTAGGTCTTTCGATGGTGCCCCGTCACTGCTTTGCCGCAAACAATGAGTTTCAAACAATGTAATCTTCTTGCAAATAAATACAACATAACATGTTGTTACAAAAACTAAAAGGATTTTTATCATATTCTCTAGAATTAAATTAATAGTTTAAAAAACACTAAAAAACACGCCGATATTTCATCATGGAATGCTAGTGCCTATCTTCCGGCTTCATCATCAGACCTTGAAACCTAATCATGGTCAACGTTCATTACAAGACCTTTCTAACAAGTCCAAACACGGCTATGATACGATCATCCATCATGAAGTTCCAGTTCATATCTTCCGGCTCCATCATCAGATCAGCTCGACACTACCATGTTATTGTATTGTTATCAAAATCACATACAACTGCCAATTTTCATAACGCTACGATCTTTAGAAGATGGTTAAATTAGTTTTCTTAGATTTGATTACATAGTTACATACATACAGGTTGTGTTAAAAACAAGATATATTCAGACCATATTTAAAACGTTGTTGTAGTTTTCAGTAAAGCTCGCAGCGTCGTCTTTGCCTGGGTTCACTGACCGTCCGATACCGCATAGAAAGGATAACGACTTGTCACCGAACTAGTGCGACAGATTGTTTCGCGACATTTTATTACATTTGCACGTTTTCCGCAGTCTTGCGATTCGCTCTCATGGCCGCTGATATAAATATGATAAGAAATGGAATAACAAGATTTTCTTTTTACATACATAAACATACCAACATGCCTGTATTCCCTGAAGGGTTATGCAGAGGTGTTCCAATATACACCCACAGTTCGCCGGTATGTTTAGATCCCATGTAATAGGGGGCGAGCCTATCGTCATTAACCGGACTCAAAAACTTAACTCCAAGCTGCTACTAAGAATTTCATAGAAAAACCTACTAACACTTTGATTAACCTGGGAATCAGACCCAAGACCTCCAGCGTAGCAATCGCGCTTAGGACCACTACGCTAACGAGGTAGATGCTATTGCCTTCTCTGTATACGAAGAGGCTTTTGCCCTGCAGAAGCGCAATAAAAGGTTGGTATTATTTCCATAAATAAACATAAAGTACTTAAACAAACATAAACATGTTTTCCACAACCGCGACGGTTACCAATCGTTGCTGGTTCGCAGGTAAACAGAACGTTATCAGACTCTCGATTGATAAGATTAGGTCGTTACAGACTGACCGACTAACTGAACTGAAGTGGTCGGTCTGTCTGTTTAGTTTGATAAGTGTGATTCAATATTATCATCTACTTAAGTAAATATGGGTATTTCAACATGGTATGTATTGAAATTTAGTCGTAGATTTTTGTCAGGGTGTGATTTTTTTTGAAAGAGTTACCGCGTCCCTACGCAAATGGCATTAGGAGAAACACGGGTTGGTTTTAGTCAGTAAGAGTCTGACACTCCCTTTCGCAGCGAGCAGAAGAAGTCGTTTGATGATATCCCATACTTAAAAAATAAAGTGTGTCCTTACTGTCCTCCGTCAAAGACGAGTATCTCTTAACGTATCCCCTCTTAGATTTCATAAGATTTAAACTCTCCTTGGAGGCCTTAATATTTAAGGTAACCTACCATAAGAAAGTCCTAGATCACTTGCATGTAAATGTAAATGTACAACATAATGTAATACGTTTTTTTAAAAGAGTATGTATGGAGTTTCTTGCCCGTTCTTCTCCATACGAAACTACGTTTTGGTATGGGTAACTAGATTCAATAGTTTTTAATTATTTGACGTTCAAAAGTGCCTTTTAATGGTCTAATTGAAATAAATGATTTGACTTTGACTTGCGAGAGGCCATTCCGAAAAAAATGTTTAATGCCCTATGAGGTATTTTATATATGTATATGTACATAAACTCACGCCTTTTTCCTATACAGGTAGGCAGAAACGCCACCAGTTATGATCCTAACATACTCCTTTAGAAATCGAACAAGACGGTTTATTATGTAAAAATCTAAGTAATTTGAAAATTAATAGGGCTGGATAAAAGTGTTTTTTTTTAATAATTTAAGTCTTAGAATCATTGGTAAATGGTGTCAACTGCCCAATTGATCGTGTTGTTGTAATAATTTGCTGTCAGTCAGCATTTGTGACGTTACAAATCGTCAGTAAACTGCGTGTCAGATTAGCGTCTCATATAGTAATGGTTACTAAATTCGTTAGGCGTATTGTGAAACAGCGTTTATGTTTTTAATTAGATACATAAGCTAGTAGCCGACATCTTTACCAAAGAAATAAAAATCAAACAGACACCTCTGGAATGGTTAAATAACATCCTAATTAGGTGATAGTAGCCATAGGGCTAGTGTAGGCTCTTGGCTCTATAGTCAAGAGCCTAAACTAGCCCTATGGCTACAGAGTTTGTTCGAAAGACTTACCGCGACACTGGAACGCAAAGGATATTAGGAGGAACTCGGATGGGTTTTAGTCAGTAAAAGTCTGACAGACATCGAATTTTAAACCCCGAAAAAAAAGCGTCTAGGCTAGGTGCATATCGTGCACATAGCAGCAATTTTCATTAGCAGGTGTCATTGGTTACTTGAAAATGAACTTAATGTAACATAGAGTCGAAAACTGCTTAATTGCATGCAAAATATTAAATACTGCGCGTAACTTTCAATTTTCAACCATATTTATAATAACATTTAGTTCATAATCAATTGATAAATGACAACTGTTCAAGAATCGACTGCTCTATTTATGCTGACTCTCACATTACCAATATATCGTGAGTTTACAAACCAACTAATAAATAATTTCTATTGTCACAACAACCTTTTAATAAATTAATTAACCGATTTTATCTGAGTTACAACAATAGAAAACTTGTAATTAATTTCAACCCACATTTATTTTAAATGCAAGGTTAGGTTACAAAATCAAACAACAGGTTAGTCACGAATTAAGATAAGCCCTATTTATAACTGTACTTACATGTTAATTAATAATTAGTATTTGAATTTATTATCAGTATAAAGTTTCCGTTCAAATATATTTAACGGAAAATAACTGAATTACCGTTTTAATGCAGAATGCAGGTATCCAACAAGATATGTATTAAAAAAATGGTTTACCTTTAGCTGAATTATTTTTCCTGTAGTTTATAGGTAGGCGGCTAAGAATTAATTTTAAGGGGGACGCGGACGAAGTCGTGGGTAAAAGCTTGTATAAATAAAATTCTTAATTAAACATAATACGCTAGGTACCCGCTAGGTATCCGCTTGATTATTGGGTAGTAGGATAGGATAGTTATCCTATCCTACCTCAATTAAAAACGCAAAAGTTTGTGTAGATGGATGGATGGATGGATGGATGTTTGTTACTCTTTTACGCTTAAACAACTGAACGGAATTAGCTGTAGGCACACATGTAGATATTTATCTAACTTAGCGCATACGATAATTGTATTCCGATTTTGAATTCCCGTGGGATAATTTAGAACTGGACTAATTTTAAAGTTTACACAGACGGCAATAGGCTCGCCCCCTATTACATGGGACCTAAATATACCGGCAAACTGTAGGTTACATTGTTACACCACTGCCTAACCCTTTGGGGAATACGGGCGTGATGGTATGTTATGTACACAGACAAAGTCGCAAGCCGAAGCTAGTCTGTTATAAATAAAAGTTACCTTAGAAGGAAAAAGTTTAAAACATCAGCAAATACGTAGTTCCCGTTGACCAATTTATTAGAGATAACATATCAGTTGATAACTACTTATTGCATTCCAAAAATAAACCTATTTAAAAATACATTATCAGTAAAGATGCATGACAGTATACCTATAAACTTACATAATTACAGAAATATTAATAAAGTGTATAAAATTGTGTGTGTATAAATAATTGAACAGAATTGGTATGAAACGATCTGCCTAGTCTATTGGTAAATCGGTAAAATAGACCCTTAATCTAAATATATATAACTCAAAGGTGACTGACTGACTGACTGACATAGTGATCTATCAACGCACAGCCCAAACCACTGGACGGATCGGGCTCGGATCGGATCGGGCGGGCATCCAGGTTGATGTTATGACGTAGGCATCCGCTAAGAAAGGATTTTGATCAATTCTACCCCACGGGGATAAAATAGGGGATGAAAGTTTGTATTAATCTTCTTAGGTTTTCGACTGATTGAACTGAAATTAAAGATTGGAGCTACTATGATGAAGACGTCCGCTTTAATAGGGTCCTTGTAGGTTAACGCGGGTGAAACCGCGGGGCACAGCTAGTATCATAAATAAAACCATAATAACTATTAGCCCAGCCGTTTGCCTAAAACTGTTAAATACAGACATATTTATTGAATGAGTAGTAAATGATAATACGACTACTATGAAACTACAGTCATATACTTAGTGACTAAACCATAAAACTATTTATTATCCTGTTTATACAAATGTTGTTACATTTTGTTGTACATTCCCAATACATGTAACTTGAGTATTTGGAAAAGTTACAGTATAGTGATTTTCAGAAGTGATTTTTTGATATATATTTTTTTCTATAGAGTAGAGTTGCAAATGGGATCATCACCATTGTCCTATAAAGGTAGTTAGTTTTACACCGGAATTGCTAAACCTGTAAGCAAAAATGTTATTGGGTTTTTCTATGAAACTCTCATTAGCAGCTCGGAGTTTGGATTTGTGCCCGGTTAATGGCAATAGGCTCGCCCCTATTACATGGGACCTATTACCAGCGAACTGTGGGTGTACACTGGTACACCTCTACCTAACCCTTCGGGGAATACAGGCGTGATGGTATGTATGATGGTATGTTGTTATACCTTTCACACCAAATCTGCCGTCATAATATCCGATTTCCGAAATAACCGAATTCAGATTAATAGTTATTATCTTAAGGTCGGAAATAGGTTGCTTTTTTGTGTAATTACGTTATTTTTTCTTACAATGACCTGCCGTAACCTAACCGTGTACAACATGGTTGATACAGTGACTGAGCGATTGGCTGATACACTGTGTCGCGGGTTCGATTCCCGCACGGAACAAATACTTGTACAATCTATAGGTAGTTGATCCGAGTCTGACTGTTTGTGTATGTAAGTTTATATGTTTGTAAACGCACCCACCGTGGGTGCGTTTACAAACATATAAAATTACACTTACAGGAGACATTCCTAGTGTGAGTTTTTTTAAGCTAACGATTTGGATAAATTACCTCAAGTAGTAGTAAATATGTTCAATACTTCAAGACCTTGGTCAAAAGTAGTGTTGTGACACCTCATTAGCAAGTCTCACGAGCTGGCCGTGGTTGTCGCAAGCAACCTTCGAGGCACACCTCTATGCAACAAGGAATTTCGCAAAAATGTATAGAAATTGACATTATTTTGTCGTTAGAGTTATTTTTGTGAGGATAATTATTCTGTTGAGCTAAAGTTAGGATTTATTTTTATTTTTGGTAACAATAATAATTAACATAATATATTGCTGTAAGTTGTACTTATAAATATTAAATAAAACGTTTATTTAAACATAGTAAAAGTAAGTAGCTGTGGGTGTACATTGGTACACCTCTGCCTAACCCTTTGGGGAATACAGGCGTGATGGTGATGGTAAAAGTAAAAACACATATTAATTGATCAATTATTTCAAGAAATTTCTGTGACGCTTAACAAGTTCTTTCAAAGAAACGGTTAAGCGTTACTAAATGCAATTTTACTTGTAAATTTGGAAGGGTCAAAAGGGACCAAGATATTGAGAGACAAATTCAATTCACGAACACACAAAAAGGGTTCAAATTGACTATATTATACTACCAAATGAAACAATCTAAAAAAGTGACCGAACCCGGTATTATTCATGATTATTCACACAATTCTCAAGAGAATTATGAATGAAACGTTTCACAAACTCCTTTATTTTAGTTCCATGATTCACTCGGTTTGCTCGAGTTTCAGAGTATTAAGACTAAGCCGTTAGTCATGTGGCACTCACTCAAAACTTCCGCTCAAATGATTGCAAGAACATGTGTTTAATAACTCGGTATTGTTTTTAAGACTCGATTGAATCGAAGTTATTATACAAGGGTGATTCAGTTTGTCTTTAAGTGGGAGAGTTTTCTGAATCAGAATCATTTAAGTGTTGATACTTTCTTGTTTGATATTTCTTGATTGATTTTGTAATACGCGTGTGATTTTGTTTCAATTTAGCTCATGTTGTGTGTGTTCTGTCATCTTTAGTTTCTTCTGCAATGTATGCTAATATACCTATAAAGTTGAAGAGTTTTTCGTTTGTTTGTTTAAACGCTCTTATGTCTGAAACTCTTAGTCAGATTGAAAAACTCTTTTTGTATAATAATATGATAGCCAGATTTATGAAGAACTAGCGTTAGCCCGCGACTTCGTCCGCGTGGATTAATAGTTCCCGTTCCCGGGGGATTTCCGGGATAAAAACTATCTTAAGTCCTTTCTCGGGTCCCAGACTATATCTGTAACAAATTTCATTGAAATCGGTTCAGTGGTTTAGGCGTGAAGAAGAGAAAGACAGACAGACAGACAGAGTTACTTTCGCATTTATAATATTAGTAAGGATAGTATAGACTAACGGCACGCTTAGACTCACGGGAGTGGAGCAGTAGCCAAAAAAGTAATTTAATGCGGGTAAGAAAAAACACGAGAAGAAGTTCAGGCAGAAGCTAGAGGTCGATATACAAATGCCAAATATTGGAATTTATGTATGGAATAGCTCCATCAATAAATGGTTTATTGCAAGATTCTGCTCCGTCAGATGTACTCCATTAGTAGCTTTTAAGACTCCGTAGGTCACTTTACCCTTGGCTTAATAATTCCAAACTTATCATTAAAATGTCTGCTGTCAAGGTACACCCATGCGTTAGCCTTTAATGCAAAATTAATGGCTTCTTCTAAGAATATCATCATAATATTTTCGATAACGACGTCATATTTTAGGCTCACTTTGGGCCATATTTTACGGTCTTCAGTTTAACTGTGTAATTTGTTGAAGGTAATAATAATTTCCTTTAATATATTCTTTGGTAAGGTGTAATTGAAAACTTGCAATTTTGTTGCATGATATAGGCGGGTCGGTGGAGTAACAGGGATATTAGCATATTTATGTTGGAATAGGATACATGCTTGTTTTAACTTATAAAATACTAGTCTCTGTCCGCGGCTTTGTTCTCGTTTTTTTTCCACCTTCGTCAAGTTATGTCTTTGGTTACTGTTCCCCTCCTGCGAGTCATATCATGATATTATTATTTTAAATTATACCATACTATACTTAATCCTCATGAATCTAGCTATCATTTATAAAAAGATTTTGAGATTTTTTTACATTCATTGTTACTGATAGGAAATTGCGGCTAGAATTTGAACGTTTTTAATCAGTACAATGGCCTCCTCATGCTGGTAGTAAAGTTAAAACAAAGGTTCGAGATGTAGGAAGCAATTCGACCAAAACTCAAACAAAACTATTTAAAATGATCTAAGATCCCATCCTTGACAAAGTAAACGGTAAAACGATGACAGTAAATAAAGGAATTGCTACACACACATGCAGAAATATTAAACAGGTACTAATGCTAATAACATCAATACAATCGATTGGCATTACAAACGAGGTCAAGTAATAAAAACCTAATCATTATTCTACAATAGAAACACATAAAATGTTTATCTAACGATCTAAGTTCAACCTGATAGCCAAATCTAGAGATATAACTGTTTGTTGGATCGAGGTTCTTAGAAGTGAAAGGAGACGAAAGGGATTTAAGAGGAGCATATTGGGCTTTAGAATGAATCTTCAATATTTGTAGACGACTAGAATTTGGAACACCATTCAACCAACCAATCCCCTATGAACCCATAATGAAATGGGTTTACCATTCCATTCATCAACTCTCATTCATTAATTTATACATTTTTTCTCACACTTTTTTTTTCAATTCGTTTTATTTTTTTGAACCCATATCTGTAAGACCGGAATCTCGTGATATCCTAATTGTTGAAATCCGGGCAAGTATCGATGTGACATTGTCATTATGAACTTTCTAAGTTTATCTTGATCATCTGATCTGATGACATTGGTGAAAGAAAATATCACGAGGATATCTGGATTTATGGTTAATATGGGTCTGGAATCCACAATCTGCATTGAGCAAGCGTGGTGATCAATCCTAGTGCCGTCTCTGTATGAGAAGAGGTCTTTGCCCTGCAGTGGGGAAATTATAGGCTGGTATTATTTGCAAGATCTATTTCCACGTAAGTTTCCGTATTTATGTGGAGGTTAAGTCCTTTGGTACCGTTCTTGATAAAGAGGATCTTCACAAAGAAGTTTTTAGCATAGGTAATCAGTTTTATTGATTTTATTTCTTCATCAAATCTATTTTCCTGTAATTATTTTTTTTCATCAGAGGGAAAGAACTACGATAAGTTTTCATTTTAATATGCAAGGAAGTTCAAAACCTCTTTAGTTCGGCCCTGTCGCAAGATCATTTCTTAGATGATGTCTTGTACCTATAAACTATCTAACTACCAAAATTACAGCTTCATAGGTCAAGTAGTTATCGAGATTTCGCATTTAGTCAGTGATTAAATGATTGACAGATACATAAGCTTTTACATCTACAGATCAGACTAAAGATGAGCTAGAAATAGGTTAGCGGAGCTAAACAAGGAAAGACTTGTACTGTGTTAACAGTATGTATTTGTATGTCCAACTAGTACCTCACATAAGTACCGATAGCTATCAGTCAGTATTGATTGTAAATGTCAGTTAGTGTAACATTTACCTCGTGGATCGTGATTCATGTGCGTTTACAAGGAATTTTAAACGGTTTTGTAAGTTTAGTTTTAAAACGTGGAATATTTAGAGCTGGGAGTGGTTTGGTGACGGTCTGTCTGTTAGGTGTGGGAAACAGTAGATGCTTATAAAGGGTTTAAAATACAATTTAAAGTTATATCCCATCATTGTGATCATTTTTTGTGCTGGACATTGGTATTGATGGTTAAGGTTGAACTTTATGTTTTTTACGAAAATATTTTTTCTACCAAAATGTTATATGTTATCACTAAACTTTAAATCCCTCACGACCACTACGAAATACACCACAAAAGCAAACCTTTTTGGTGTAAGGACCCCCTCATTGTGGCCATAGTAAAAATTTCAACTCTCTTACGGTTCTTGAGATACAGACATACAGACCAACAGGCGGAGCAGGTTTAGTAATAGTGCTCCATTGGCATCTCTCGGGTACGGAACTAACATCAAACTAACCCTACACTTCACATTCGAATATTTACCTTCACAACCAATATCCCAATCCCACAACCAGTATCCCAATCCCACAACCAGTATCCCAATACCACAACCAGTGTCCCAATCCCACAACCAGTATCCCGATCCCAAATTCCCCTAACCACCATATTCCTGAAGACAGCTCCACTCAAGCGTATAATTACACCATAACCGACACTCCTAAACCAGCAGATATTACTATTGATCGCTAAACGAACTATCGGCAACATCGTCCTTGTCGATAGTCATCGGTGGTAATTACAGAGAACGCGGGCGGAGGCGCCGGCGCAGGTGGCTTAGCTTTTGTTGTACTGCAGGTGGTTAGCAGAAGGTGTAGTCTGTGTGGTTATTGGAGTAGTAGGATTAATATTGGAGGATGGTGAAGAGAAAAATGGGGTGACTATTGAAATTATGGTTTTTGGAGATGTAGTTTTGAAAGAATATACTAAGACGTCACAAGAGTAATGTAAAAGTTAAAATGGTAGTGCCACAAGAAACAAAAAAGGACTAGATCGAAGATTGAAAGAATAGATTAATTATAGCGACTAGCAAAAGAATACAAGTATGGACAACTGACAGATGTGTAGGTCAGAAAATATCGGACAGGACCTCTCATCATAGCCAAAACACATAACATAACAAAACAACTTGTCTTTCTTCTTGTACTTTTGTTCATGGTTAAAACAAATGAAAGTCGCTATAGAGCAAGCAGAGTTCATTTGCGACTTCTGTGTCTCCTATTATGTGGTAGTGTTATTAAGTTATTTACATACCAGCTTTATTGTTTGATTGCGTTTGGAACTGTTAGTTTAGTTTATGTCTTGATTTGTAGAGGAAAATAACGTTTAGCTTGCGTTTATTATATTATCCTGACCTTTATTACTGCGCAGTTTTTTTATATTATCCTGGCCTTTATTACTGTGCAACTTTCTTAGTATGTATTATACTTTTTTTTGGCTTATGACTTAATTTTACCAGATATAATCTTGACTTTGGTTTACTGGACGAACCAAAGTCAAAATTATATTAAAACTGTATTTTCCTAAAAAAATTGGCTCCAGTCCAAACTGCATTTAAATTGAAAAACACAAAGGGACATAAAAAATTGTGTTGGTACTAAATAAATACCAAAAAGCGATAAATAAACATATCATGTGCACTTTGCGAAAATATTCGATATACGACTTATGAAACAATGGACAAACATACATGAGGAATTCGTTAAAGGCATTCTATATGATTACGATTCCGTCCATGTTCCGATCACAATATTCGGTGTATCGGTTCAAATTCTGTGAGTCTCTCTCATTGCAAACAAAACGTGAAATGAATAAATAAAAAGAAAAAACAAATAAGTACTCTAGAATTTAAGTACTGTAGTCTAGACTTTCAGAGCCGGGACCCGCCGGGAAGCCGGTATATATTTTTACAACGACTTTTTAAAACGAATCTAATGACGTGTCACGTGTCATTTATCAAAACCGGTTTAGCCGTTGCGTAGTTACAAGCGGATATAGGAACAGAAATACATACAGGTCAAACACCTCCTATTGGGCTTTGCTGCAGTTGGGTAAAAAACGTCGTCCTCGTCGTGTGAAACATGTCATAAAATTTTTATTCGACGTGAGCAAAATCTTGAATCGTTTGGACAAAATCATTTGGGAGCATCTATTGGGATTGTGTTTTTACTATTCTAAGGATTTTTTGGGACACTGCCCGTTTTATTATCATGGAAACAACGTCTTACTGATTCTACTAAACCCTACTAAGTCCCTTTGAGTCTATTATTTAGCTCGATCGAACCCAAGATCTCTAGTGTAGCAGATACGCTTAGGACCACTAGGTTAACGAGGCAGTCATATCCAGTACTGTTTTTTCAATTCCACACATCATTGCAAAGAGATGTTTAAGTTAATAGCGTGACATCTTATCGCCCACACAACTCGTAAAAGAGGTATCAAGTATATAGGTCGCACAGGTGGTCCTAAACGATAAGGTTTACGATCGAATACCATACGTTAGGAGTTAGGAGTGGCTACACGGCTGTAGGTCAAACGTTTAGTGCCACAATCGACCCTATTGTTTTGTAGTATTGTCATCATTATTGATTGATTCCCAAGTGTGATTGGTATTTGGAATATTTTGTAATGGACTTTTTTATTGTCCTGAGTATTGAGTAAGGTCATTGGTGGCACTTCCATTTTCGAATAAAACAAAGTATGATAGACAAGATTTTTACTAGGCTTGGCTTCCTTCTCCGTGAGAAATAGTACGTATATTGATGATGATTCATTTTACACCAAATTTATTCAAAAGTGGCACTGCCACAAGTTACTCTTCGCTCCTCAATCGGCCAAACGTGTAATCATTCCTTAATTTACGCTATCTATAATTGCAGCAATTTTTCAACGAAAGGTCGAAAACCTTACAAAAAACACGAACCGCTAATTGCCAGTATAAATAATTAATTAATCAATCCGTATTATCTCGATCGATTTAATTATGGATCAACAAAATATAATTGACATTTTTATGCGAAAACATGTAAAAAGTGTACAAGTTGCTTACTTCCCCACTTTGCAAGCAAAATTGGTGATTTATTTGTCTTTAAGGGCGATTTACACGTTGTCGAATCGCAGGTGTCCGACAATTATATTATGGAAATTAAAAGTTATGTGATCACTTCCTACTCTTAATGGATGTACCTATTAGTGTAGTTATTTTTTAAACTTTATTTATGTGGATATTGTTATGTAAGTATTGTACCTACAAGAAATAATCTTTATTCTGTGTTTGATTGCCGATTTTTTTGTTATTTTGATTGTCATCTGTTTTAAATTAATAATAGAGACAATAAATTATATATTAGCATATCCTGGAAATATGTAAAAGTTTGGTAAATTAGTAAACTGCCTCGTTAGCCTAGTGGTCCTAAGCACGTCTGCTACGCAGGTCCTGGGCTCGATTCCCAGGTCGAGCAAAAAGTATTATTGGGTTTTTCTATGAAATTCTTAGTAGCAGCTCGGAGTTTGGATTTGTGCCCGGTTAATGGCAATAGGCTCGCCCCCTATTACGTGGGACCGAAATATACCGGCGAACTTTGGGTGTACATTGGTACACCTCTGCCTAACCCTTCGGGGAATACAGGCGTGATGAAAAAATCTATAACTCACAATTACATGCTCTCATTTTAATTCATAATACACTTATATACGATAAACTGACGTATTATGTTAAAAATATGACGTGTTCGTGACTGTATGTGTAAAATGTGCTATCAGAGTAATTATCGTGAAACGGAAGAAAATTATAAATATTTGTGGTATTTTTATTACCTCGTTCGGAACTATAGGAAAAATGTATGCGTGACTACTGTTATAATAGTAAAATACTTTTCTTTTTACTATTTAGGTGAAATATATGGCATAGCCACATAAAAATACATGGTTGTTTAAATGATTCGTCAAATATTCACAAAAAAATACCGATTATATAACATCACGCCTGTATTACCCGAAGGGTAAGGCATAGGTGCACCAAGGTACACCCACAGTTCGTCGGTATATTTAGGTCCCATGTAATAGAAGGCGAGCCTATTGCCATTAACCGGGCACAAATCATAAATCCGGGCTGCTACTGAGAATTTCATAGAAAAACCCAATAACACTTTTTGCTCGACCTGGGTATCGAACCCAGGACCTCTAGCGAAGCAGTCGTGGTTAGGATCATTAGGCTAACGAGGCAGTTACTAAAATACTGATTATTTTTAATATTTGTATCCAAAAATGCTTTAAATACAAAATTCCCGTGTCACGATTACATACGAACAAATGTTAATTGACCTTACCAGTACATTACCACGGGTAATGTGACATTTAATCGCAAGGAGTGTCAATCGTCTTTGAACTTTACTTTTTTGTAAAGCAATTGTAATTGGACTTAACTGTTTTTGAATAAGGTTCAGATTTGACCTTAACTTGTCAGCATTCAGTTTATAACGGCTTTAGTTGATTTAACATCGGAGAGATAACCGTCTAATTTGATGTTGTGTTCATTGTGTTCCGGTTACAATTGAATGCGTTGAAAGGAACGCTGCTATCATAAATATATATACACTCAATATAAAAATACTGGCCTACTATTGTCCCATAGGGCAAAGGCCTCTTCTCATGCAGAGAAGCAAGCTTGCTCAAGGCGGATAAGCAAATTCAGACGTGTATTTATTGAAGTCCATTTTTTATCACGATGTTTTCTTTCGCCAGTGGTGCCCAAGATAAACTTAGAAAGTACATTGGGTCTTGTCTGTGCTCGGTTGCGAACCCACTATCATGGGCAATAAAGACGGGCTTCATAAAAAATGAACCATAGCGATATACCATGAGTTTCTTAAATATTGTTAAGTACACATTTTTCGTGAACAAGTTAAGCATTGTATTTACTCTTATTTAACTCTTTAAACTTTGTATTTACAATACAATCCAAGATGGCAGACATATTTTTCAACGACCACCTTTTTTGAAATTAATCGTTAATTTAAAAGTTTTCAGCCTTGACAAATATGACGAATGTGTAATGATATGAAATTCATTTCATAACTACAATTTCTTGCGCTACCAATTATGAACGAAATTAAAAATAATTTTATTGCAATTAAAAAGGAGTTGGTGGCAATAACAATTGAAATAAAGTGTTGCAAATGAAAAAAATGCATAATTTAGCTATGACTTTTGAGGTAGGTATAGTGACAGTTAGGTGTTGCAAACAAAAAATACTACCCAATTGACTGCCCTATTTATCTTGTAGTCACTATTTCGATTTTTAGGCGGGCCAATAGATTATTGGGTTTTCCAATAGGATTTTTTGCAATACCAGCCCGGCCTTTGTAATAGCATAATATTATAGCCTTTAAGATTCACGGAACTGCCCCGTTGGTCTCGTGGTCGCAAGTGCGACTGCTGTGCAAGGGGTCCCGGATTCGATTCCTAGGTCGAGCAAAAAGTCTTATTGGGTTTTTCTATGAAATTCTCAGTAGCAGCTCGGAGTTTGGATTTGTACCCGGTTAATGGCAATAGGCTCGCCCCCTATTACATGGGACCTAAATATACCGGCGAACTGTGGGTGTACATTGGTACACCTCTGCCTAACCCTTCGGGGAATCCAGGCGTGATGATGGTTAAAATATAGAGAGTATGGATGGAAAGATCTTTGATTCATGCCGATGAATTTAATATTGACACATCAGCTTTCGCTTACCACAGAAGATACGCGACTATTTATATATTTCTTCACTCAATTAGCGAATTCTTCGACATAATTAAAATATCACGGCTGGCAACACTGTTACTTGAGAGATGTGACAGATCCCCATATTGGTGTACCATCGACAATTAGAGGTACAATAAAATGTTTTTAAAAGCGTAATTAATTCCTTATACTGCAGTCATTAGGGGTCATAATTGTAATTACGCAGTTTGAAGGTCTGTCAAGTGATGAATGAGGCTCAATTGTAAGGTTTTTGTGAACGAGTATGGGTATGATATGTTTGGGCCATAGGTTTTGATGTTAACGTTAGTCTTAATGCGCGGTAAGGAATATTTATTAAATAATAACAGGCTCGCTCCTTATTACATGGGACCTAAACATACCTGTGAACTATGGGTGTACATTAGTTACACCCCGGGCTAACCCTTCAGGTAATACAGACAAGATGGTACTTAAGTAAACATCAATTTTTTTATAAAATATTTTAAAAGTTAGTACTTTTTATTTCCATGCTTTTGGTCAAACAGTCGGTAGATTGGAATGCCTCTGTCATTTATTATGATGACAGCTAGAATTCAAAAATAGAATTCAACGAGTATTTCGAACCTGTCAATTGTCATTGTGATTATTTTAAATTTCGAATTTTAAATAAATATTGACAAACATGGGCGGTTATGCAAAATAGACAAATGGCTATTGTTTTAAATTATTTAAGTAAACAGGCAAAGGAATGTACCTAAGTGCACAAACAGAGACAAGTTGCTTATTGTTGTAAGATAAGTAGAATAACTGGTTTACCATTACTCTTAATACGACAGGAACCAACTTATGTAACTATAAATAACTAAAACGACGAAGCTCACACATTGGTACCTACCTAATCCTCTTTTTGTTTTAAAAATTTACATAAAAACGGCTAATCCTATTGGTATGCAATCTTCAAGGTCAAATTGTCTGAATGTCCTAAAAGAACTTTTTTACTGTTTCCAGGTAGATTTAGCTAAAAACCTTAATCAGTTTGAAATTATTATGGACCCTGTTTTTCACTTTTTAATTAACTTCGAAAAAAGAGGAGGTTGTCAATTCAGTTCTATTTCAGAACTCCGTCGTCATTTATCAACTGATTCGGAAAATATTATTCTTATTTGAAAAAAATATTTTTTTTTATTTGAAAAAAAAAATCCCATTGGTCCCATAGACATTTTCGAAGTAACTATAGACTTTTACCATAGACAATCTATTAAACTCTTTTTATGAAAAGAAGTTAGTAACTTTTCTTTTTCAAAATAAAAGGCGGTAACCAAAATCCGTCGTCTACTTAGTTTTGCATACAATAGCCAACAAAACCTGCCATTATCTAAGATCTAAACTTCAAATGTCTCCTACATTATAATGCGACAACCAAAATCGGATCCTATTATACTATTCAAAACTTATTTATCCTCACACTTAAAATTACACTTTATTTCAAGGATTCAAAGTACAACATTGATCGCAAAGGATTTTATTTTTTGCCAAATATGGCTGTCCTCCATCCTTATAGACCAGCGTAGTTTGGCCTATATCCTGGGAAAGGTTTGTCAACATTAGTTCAGTGAAGGGAGGTCAAGTTAAACTGGATAGTTGGTTTAGTCAGGATGTTCGTCGACATGATATGAATGCTTAGGGTCAAAGATTATTTATAAAGGATTAGACAGTCTATAAATAAAGCCGACTGGCACGTTAATATGGAGTCTAGTGATTCATTTCTTGACTGTATTTTTGCTAAATTAATTTTAATGTAGCACCTTATGGTTACATTAAAATTAACCTGTTAAGTGCCAAGATTAGGTATGGGTAACTACTTAATTGGACTTTATTTATTTGGTTCAGCAAATACAATATCATTCTGTTCACGATTTTAGCCGCGTGGTTTTTTACACCCGCATTTGCTACGTATTTGGTTACTGCTCCGCTGCTGTGAACCGTAGCGTGATGTTATATATCCTCATCTATTTGTAATGAATCTGGCTATAATATAGTAAAAGATTTTTTCGAATCTGACTGAAAGTTTCAGAGATTACCACGTTAAAACAAACAAACAAACCAAAAAGTCGCATTCTTTAAATTTGTTTCTATTGTAACCTTGCTGTATACTCGTAACTAATTAATAGTCTAGATTCTAGATACACCATAAATCTAGACTACTAAGCAAATACATCAGAGTTCCAAGTTCAAATATTTATCTTCACTAACATAGTCTATGACCTAATGACGTTTGTCACAATGACATAACGCACGACCCGTGCATATAAGTACAACAATAATATAATTATAATTATCTGTCGTTATATCCACGTCATATAACTTTGTTTGGTGCACCTACTTATTTAGGTAGGTCTATTTTATGACGTAAATAAGAGGACTTAGGGCTCATTTTTTAATCAGCATGTAAAAAAAGAATGTAATGTAATTCCCCAGACCGATTCCGGCCACGGCGGCTAATCTTAATGCAGACTAGCCAGGTACGCAGGAGATATTATAGTGCACAAGTGTGTGCTCAATCATAGGTGCACACCCTCTTCCCTTACTCTCATAGCCCAATGGGACGGCAATCCGACACGACCGGAGAGAGATCAGGCGCAGAACCAACCGCTTTACGTGCTTTCCGAGTCTTGGGTTCGATTCCAGATAAGCAAAAAGTGTATTGGGTTTTTCTATTAAATTCTCAGTAGCAGCTCGGAGTTACGATTTGTGCCCGGTTAATGGCAATAGGCTCGCCCCCTATTACATGGGTCCTAAACATACCGTCAAGCATGGATGTACGTTGGTACACTTCTGCCCTACTCTTCAGGGAATACAGGCGTGATGGTATGTGTGGTGAGGTTAAAAAAAAACTTCACACCAGACAGACAGCTGAGTTCCTATTGTTAATTACAATTTTCCATTATACACGTTATCTTGAACAAGAGACACTTAAGTAATGACATAACTACATCATGTCTAGGAAGAGGCAAATGTTTTCACACGGGAATCGAACCGCGTGACGATCGCTAGACAACCGTTTGTTTCAGTCAGGAAGTAATTACCTGTTATACATTAATAAATAAACCTTCAGGCTTTTTAAGAATCCTGTTTAAATGTTCTGCGATAGTTCTAAAACCTCATCGAATACATACTTAACATCTTTCTTTTTGAAGTCAGTTAAATGATAGCGCAAAGGCATTGGGAACCAATCCCAAGGTACCGGGTGGTCAGGACTTCAGAGAGAGGAACTTCCTTATATTAAATATGTCTAAGAGTACCGCGTTCTACATAAAGACATACTGATACCTAATCTCTTCAAAGTTATAGTGAACAGGCTTCTTCTAAATAAGCTCACTCCATCGTCGACTTTGTCTTTGTCACCTCTGACCTAGACTAGAGCATTCAATTTAAAAAAATCCTGATTGCAGAATTTCAACAAAATGACGTGCCATTTCAAGAGTTTTATTTATTTACTATCTTAAAATAAATATTAATTAATTATAAAGCCCTCAACTTGTTGATTTAATAACTCCGACGTAATAATCTACTTTAGCTGTTGACAGTACTGAGCGATATTTCATAACACTATGACCATAAAAATGTAGAAGGTAACAACACCGATTGTCGTCCTGTCACCTCACGTCAAGCGAGCAGGAAGTGACATACGTGCACTTGACAGTTACATACACCTCATTAAAGTTATTACCATAAATAGATATTGTTAAGTGGTTACCGCTATGTTTAAGTTTAACTATGAATATCTTTGTAAAATCTACGGCACGATGGGTGAAATGAAGTGTTTATTTTCATTCAATTCCAATGCTGGGAAATAGTGAAAAAGGTGAAAATGGTTCCAATTCCACTTTCTACTTAGAGTTTTCTAAGTATAGTGGAAATGCTGAATCGGATTGATGATAACAGTTTGTTATCATTGGTTGTCGAGGGTACACTGAAATGCTTTACGTAATAATTGATCCCTTACGTCACCTTTACGATAGGTACATAATTGCGGTTTCTTTGAAACGACTCAATTAAACATTAAAAAGTGAAGAAGCCTAAAAGAAATGTACCTATAGCGTCAATATTTGCATTATAATGGAAATTAAAGAACATCAAACATCAATTAAACCACTCATCATTAAACTTAGCACACTATAAAAAGTAAGGTAAAAACACCACTTGTCGTCCATCACTCAAATTGTTTACAAAAAAAAAACTTAGGGTAAATACGCCAATTGTCGTCTGTCGGATCAGGAAGCATCGTGACAGGTCCTCGACACCTGTACACGCCGCCTCATTACTGCTATTACCATAAAAGAGAGATGATTGTCCAAGCAATTTTATACTGTATTGATTTATAATTGACTGTAAACGAATGTTCACATTTTTTCCTTGCGGTTTTAAGCCAATTAGTGGCAAAAATAAGTAAAAGTTATTAAGGAAGTGATTTGAATTGCATCTTGAGTTGAATCTGCTGATAATTATGATTTTGCGGTTGGTAATTAAAATGATTATTTTAAAGAGTTTAATCTTCATCTTACCCTCGAATTCTTTGCAATCACAGAAAAGGACAAGAAAGCCGTCAAAGTCAAAGCATTTATTTCAATTAGGCCATTTACAGGCACTTTTGGATTGTCAAGGAGTCGGTCAGAAAGTTGAAGGTAGTTGCTAGTTCCAAAACTTTAATAAGTCTCTATGGAGAAGAACGAGCAAGAAACTCCAAGGACACTCTTTTCAATTTGGCTTTTATAAAATTGGCTCATTTGATCGGTTGTCATTGGCATCCATGAAACACTTCTACACTTATTAGCAACCATTTCTTTACGGATTGAAAGTCAAAGACTTCTTCTACAATAGGCGAAGCGGAAGGGAGTGTCAGACTCTTACTGACTACCCATCCTAGTTTTTCCTAATGCCCTTTCCGTTCGAGGGTCGCGGTGACTCTTTCAAACAATTTCCGCAACCATATTAGATACCATACGGGCGTAATTCGGAGCTGCAATCAGAATGCACATGCACACTGCACATTCTAACCCCCTACGGCAAAGCAAACATTGATTTATTCCATACGCGTCCAAAGCTAATGTAATAAGAAAGCAACTGTCGCAATAATCGTCTGCGCGGGCGCATTGTTACCACAAACAATGCGCAGTAATCTTAAGATGGTGCTCTTAAATGCTTAGCGCCTTAGGCGAACGTAGGAACACTTTCTTCAATTTTGAAAGTTTAGCCACATTTGGCATATCCGCTCCTAATTGTGTCCGTTACCCTAATGGTCCTAAGCGCGACTGCTGCGCTAGAGGTCTTTGGTTTGATTCCTAGGTCGATTAGAGTGTTATTGGGTTTTTCTATGAAATTCTCAGTAGCAGCTCGGAGTTAGGATTTGTGCTCAGTTAATGACAATAGGCTCGCCTATTACATGGGACCTAAATATACCGGTGGACTGTGTGTGTACATTGGTACACCTCTGCCTAACCCTTCGAGGAATACAGGCGTGATGGTATTGTAATTAGCGGTCGACGTTTGGGAAATGAGGTAGCTTGTAAACTGTCGACATTTCCGCAGAATTTAGAATAAGAAAAATAAAATAACATTTTGCTTATTTAGACATTATGAAACTTCAACACCGTCCGCTGTTGTACATACACTTCCTTTGTCTAACGATGTATTAATTTTGTGAGATATTTCATAACGTCTGGCTGTTGACATTGTTAAATGCTACTGCTATTTTACTTCGTGTATCTATGTATCTTATTTTGTCACCCCTAACTTTCGTTACAAAAAGATGGAGTCAGTATTTCAGCTTATCTACTATTTGTCATTGTCCCACTGCAGAGCAAAGGCCTCTTCCCATACAGAGAAGGCACGAGCATTGATCATCACACTTGCTCAAAGGGGCTTAGCGAAATCAGACTTATATTTATTACTTGTAAGTCCAGGTTTCCTCACGATGTTTTTCTTCACTAATATCAGTGATGTCCAAAACACTAAAGCACTTACATTTGAAATAGAAAAAGTGACATTGATGGTACTTGCCAGTGTCTGGTTGCGAACTCACAGGCTCGTGCCTAATAGGCTGACGGCTTAACCACTGGGCCATAGCAACATTATATTTAATCTACATTTGGTTGAAATTTAAATTTTGACATTTACTCCATCACGGTTAACTAAAATTCTCTTAGCAACTTGTCTCTATAGTTTTCTTCTAAACTCAATTACATTGTTCACCTCTGTATGTGTCAATCTGATGATGTTAGGGTCCACCCCAGGTGTACGGAAACACATACATTATTTATCATCATTCAAAATTATTGTTCGTAGCAATGTATTAGCGGTCCTAGTGTCACGTACCATTCTGCCGGTGACGCAAACTATTGTTGATATGTCAAACTTCGATGACGAGTGATGGTATTTTCCTGTATTGATAGACAGGTCAATGGCGTGTTTTATGGCAAGTGTATTTAAATTCGATGATGTCAAATTAATCAATATTGTTCTTTTTACGTTACCATTTTTAGAAATCATTTTGCAGTTTCGTATTCTGCACTTTTAAACTGGCGATTCCTAGTCCGCTGTTGTTTCTAACCGCCTTAAAAAAAGGAGGAGGTTCTTAATTTTATTGTAATTTTCTGTTTGTTACTTCAGAACTCCGTCGTATATCAAGCGATTTGGAAAACAAACAGAATCAAAGTCAAAACTAAAGTTATTTTCTCTTTGTAGTTTTTGAAGACGGTTGTCTTTTTTTAACTATGTTGATCGTACAAATGAAAGCTATAATATTTTTAGTACTTATTTTAACTTTACTTACCTTTTTATAGTCATCTTGTGTTAGAGGCTGTATTCATATGAAATATTAAAATAATATAAGTACCAGTTGCTTAAACGCACGGATAAAATAAATGTCAATAGGATTCGTTTAAATTTTTGCAATAAATTTACGATTTATTAAGAAATCTTTCTCATTAGTTACTTGACATTTTAAATTGTATTATATTAGAAGGTCGCTTAGATAGTTTCCAAGTAATAGGTTCTAAAATTATAATAATATCAGTCTATTATTATCCCACTGCAGGCCAAACGCCTCTTCCCATACAGAAAATGCACGAGTATTGATCACCACGCTTGCTCAAGGCGAATGGGTGATATCAGACTTATATTCTACTACTTCTACTACTAACCATCACGCCTGTATTCCCCGAAGGGTTAGGCAGAGGAGTACCAATGCACACCCACAGTTCACCGGTATATTTAGGTCCCATGTAATAGAGGGCGAGCCTATTGCCATTAACCGGGCACAAATCCTAACACCGAGATGCAACCGACAATTACATAGAAAAACCCAATAACACTTTTTGCTCGACTTGGGAATCGAAACTAAGGCCTCTATCATAGCAGTCCTGCTTAGAACTACAAGGCTTTTTTCTTTTTTTTTTTTAAAGATGGTAAAATCATCAAATGACCCCCCCCGTCCTGGGCGGGGCGGGAGGGAGTGTCAGACTTTTACTGACTAAAAACCATCTATGTTCCTTCATGTGCCCTTTGCGTTCCGGGGGCGCGGTATTTCTTTCGAACAACCCGCAGCCCCGGCAGAACTACAAGGCTAGTGAGGCAGTTACAGTCAGTACTACTACTAATATTAAAAATGCGAAAGTTTGTGAGAATTGATTAATTGATAGATGGATGTATGTATGTATGAATGTTTGTTACTTTTTAACTCTTAAACGGCTGAACAGATCTGGCTTAAATTATGAATATGTATAGTAGTAACTAGTTAATTATAAGTCCAGGGTTTCCTCACGATGTTTTCCTTCACCGATGTCAGTGATGTACAAGTAAATACATAACATTTTAAATGGGCAGTTGTCTTACGCATTACCATCACATATGAGTCATAAAAGCCATTTCTAAAATCATACTACATCTTTGGAAATAAAACAATGTATAATCTGCCAAACCCTTCAACCATGACGGTTATATAAAAGACAATTGCGACATTGTGTTTCTTTCAAAAATTACCATACCTATTGCGTAATTGAAAGATCAATTAAGTAAACAAAATGACTTTGAATCCATTACGAGAGTGTAACAGTTATTAGAAAGAATTGCGTTATTTCACATAGAGTATGAGTCGGATTTTCACAGAGATTTGAATCTATGAGTCATGCGGTTAGGGTGGGTGCACCTATTGTTAGCATAGACCGTTATTTTTTTAATTGTTCTTTAATGTATTGATTTTAGAAGGTTTGTTTTATTATCTTATTATGTTTTTTCAATTATGAGTTTTAATAAGACGTTATAATTAAAATAACAGCTTATTATAAATAAGTATGAATCTGTTTATCTGTTTATTCTGGTTTATCTCCGAAATTTTAATACCGATTTTGATGGGACTTTGGTTGTCAGATACCTGATATATTATGGAGTAACATACTTTTATTTTAGGAAAAACAAAAAGCCCTGATAGGCACAAAAGCTAAACCTATTAAATGACCGTGACTTTGATCGCATGAATGTCGTAAATTACACATTAATTTTCCCTTTCACATCAAATACTCAATAAAGGAAAATCCCATTCAAACTTAAACCAACCAATCCATCCAACCTACGTAGGTACCGTCTAGTCAGGACCTATAATAAAGTAACGCCGATCAGTGATTGACGTCATCCAGTCATGTCAGCCACAAACAATGAGGTTACATCAAGTGGCAAGCGCCTAGTGCTACTTCAGATAACGTACTCACTTGACACATTATTAAGTAACTCTTGGACTAAGCTGGAGGTTGTTCATAATGATAATGGGGTAAAAATCTAGGTTATTGAGGTTATTATAACTGGGAGTTTAAATAAGCTTGCAAACAGCAGCTTTGATGGTTACTTTTAAGTGGTTTGTTTTAAAAGAGGCACCTATTTTCTTAGACAGGAAAAATATTAAGGAAGCAATAAAAAAAAAAGTTTTTGTGATTTCGTTGATAATGAAATCAACATAAAGGATTTACTTAAATATTATTTTTCTTGTAGGCACATAAACACAACCTGTTAAGAAGGGTTAGACAGAGGTGTACCAATGTACACCCATAGTTCGCCGGTATGTTTGCTCTTATAACGTGTCGTATATTAAATTGTTGAAATGTCTACATTTCTTTACATTTTTTGTCGTGAAATAACCGAGCTTAATATCGCCAACACTGAAATAACGAGACCCTTATAACGTTATTTTTCTAATGTTAATATAAAATGGAGCATACTATACAAAATCCGTGTCTCCACCTGCAATTTCTTCAACAGTAGCTCCCAATTATTAAATGAGTCAGTGAATTCCGCTATTGTTTAAACTTCTCACATTTATAACGAAATTAATTGTTTCAAATGGCCACTTTAATTTGATTCCACATTGTAACTGTTGCACGGTTGATGTTATCCATCTTCCATCCATCCATCCATCCAGTGACATAAGAAGGTTATTCAGAACAAACTTTTTGGCAATTTTGAGTAATTACCGCGGTGAAGTAATTGTGTATTTTATGGTTTAATTGACTCTTTTGTTTTACAAGTGAGCAATGTCTTGGTACTATGTGAATACGCCTCTCGGTTCCGTTGCACAGATTTGTAATAGTTTCGGCAACGGTATTTTATAAATGTACTTTAGTTTTTCTTTTATAATGCGCTCAGCAAAAGAGTGGAACTCTCTTCCTGTGTCTGTATTTCCGAACGCTTTCAACCCTAATCTCTTAAAAGTTAGAGAGAACAGGGCTTCTTTTAGGTAAGCTCACTCCATCGTCGACTTTGTCTTTGTCACCTCAGACTTAGACTAGAGGCAAGGCCAAATCAATCTCAAATAAAAAGATAAAGAAAACTATTTCAGCTGTATATTTTATAAAAATCTTCCTTGGTGTAAACTGTCATCCTGGTGCTAAATTTTCACGGAGCAAAACCATATTACCCAGTTTACTATCTAGTAGTACCACATGAACTCTTTCCAGCAAATTATCATGAGTATCAGTTTCTATTGAACCAATATTATTTTCTCCTCCTTTCTCTTCAAGAAAAACGTTCTCATAATACGTATTGGCATTATACAAAGCTCTATCGATTAACAATAAACCCGAGTTCAAAGATCTGTTACCATAAACAGTCAGAGGTGACCAACCCACCGTCTGCAAGTTTAATTTAAACTTTTATCCCACACTGTACTTTTACAATTCATTGTAACTAACTGACTCATGATTTTTTGTTCCTCAATTAACATATAACTAAATTGTTATTGAAATAAGACCAAGCATTACATCTATTATGGCAGGCCATGATTGGCCATAAACTTCCACCCACGCGTGGGTACGATGCTCTAATAAATATTATTTTTATTGTTATAATCAAGAAGTTGGCGACTAAATCATTTATCTAATACCTACTCATATAATAAAGCTAAAGACGTTTTTGTTTAATCGCGTGGAACTACCATACAGATTAAGAACTATTTAAGAATAAATTGAATTGATTAGATTCTAGTAGTAGTAGAGCTCTTTGTGAAGGAGCTCGTCCGTGGAAGTACTATCACAAGCCCTATTTTTGCCGCTAAGCAGCGTTGCTGTATTCGGGCTTGCAGGGTTTGCACGCCGGTGTAATTACAGGCACATGAGACACTTCAACTTGGTCTCTGGGCTGGCAACGTATTTGCAAGGCCTCTAGTACTACAGATGTCTATAAGCAGTGGTGATCACTTAACATCAGGAGGGCCTTCGTCGGCTTGTTTGCTATCCAGTATCCAATGGTGTATAAAAAAAGTAAAGTCTTTTTATATTTGATAGCCAAATTCAGGAGGTGATAAGTCATCATATAATATCACGCTACAATTCACAGGAACGGAGTAGTAATCAAAAGACGTAACTTACGCCAGTAAAATAACAAAAACAACGTGGCAGGCAGAAGCTAGTTATAATTAATATGACTGAAGATTAGACCGTTGCATATAAGGATGTCTGATATAATGATGAGTGAATACGACATTGAGTGACCTTCATTCTTTTTGAGATAATGCTAATCGTTTCAAGATTGTAAAGCCAACAAATAAAGGCGATGCCATTTGGGTTTCATTTTATTATAATGCATGACTAGTCGTCAAATTACTTGTTGGTTTTGGAACAGAATTTCCATACTAATTTTGGAACAGAATTTATTTCTAAGCTGTCAGCTGTCTTCCCAAACAAGTGTTAGATCCGCCGGAAATGCTGGTACAGGATTTGGGGCTCATATTTTACTATGATTCAATGTCAATGACCGGGTTCCTTAATATATTTATAGTATGGAATAGAAGTTTTATTAAAGCTACTGCAAAATAATGAAGAAACAAATAAAAATGTACCTACCTAAATCTTTACATAATACAAAATAAACTCGCTTCCTGCCGTTTACACGCTAAGATCTATTAAAGTGAGCAGCGGATTTTAATGCGATATTCATCAATAGATAGAGTCATTCAAGAGGAAGGTTTTTACGTATAGAACATCACGCTACGACCAACAGGAGCGAAGCAGTAACCAAACACGTAACTGAACGCGGGTGACGCCTAGATGTATATACCTAGTACTAGCATAAAATCAAGTATCAATCATCCAAATGCAACTTGATAACACACTCATTAAATCACAATAAAGTGACATCAAAATGTCGTCAACTTGCGCATGCGACGCATTCCCCGAGCGCCGCGCATGCCATTTCACCGGCCGAGCGCGCGCGAATCCTCGGCGGAAACACACGAACGATATGTGATCGGAATTACGAACGCTTCCTTCGTTCTATATTTGTATTCGGATTTCGGTTTTGTGGGGCGATAATTGGTGTTTTCACCTTCCTGTTTCTTGTGATGTAGTAAATGTGAAATGATTTGTGATGATATTTCTTGTTCGTAACGTTTTTCCGCGCCATTGAGTTCGCTTTGATGAAAGGAAATGATTAATACACTCATGAGTGTGCAAAGGACGAATTGCTTTGATTATTCTGCTGGAATAGGCAGAGATACTTTAGATTATGGATTTATGCGGCAATTGACGACGAACCTCCGCATTCTCTGTTCAATGTTTGTAACCTCTAAATGTGTTAATGGGGTACCATTAACCTGGGTTCTGTATTGATCTATAATAATATAGGAAAGTTGAAGGTTTTTTTATTACTTGGTTGTTTAAACGTGCGTACGTCTCTAAAACTATAAGTCGGATTGAAAAAAAATATTTTTGTATATGAAAGCCAGATTCATGCCATATATACCTAATTAATAGTCTAGTAACATCACGGTAAGACACACGAGAGGAGCAGTAACCAAAGTTATAAATAATAATATGTATGACTTGGCTGTCACATTAAATTGAGACCTGTAAGGATAGTTTTGAGGCATTTAAATAAATAATTTAAAACATATAGAAATTACGTGTTACTAATGTTTCCATATTTTTTGTTACAGGTAAGTTCAAATTTATTCATCCCACTTATAATTTGAACCAATCACCAATGGAGGGTAAGTTTTCTTTCATATGTTTGGACAAACTTAACAGAACTACATTACACACATCTGTTAAAAAACGAATCATTCATACATTTAATTTAATTTTCCGACACTTCTGGTTTTTTTTTGTTTAACCTAATTTGAGCTCATTAACAACATTCGCGGTTTTCCAAACGGCCCCGACCTTACCGTAGCCAATCCATTGCACCGTTATTAAGATTTTGTATGAAACGACAAGTATTTGATACGAGGCCGCAGGAAGGTGGGCCATTATGAAATAATACCAAAAACGGTATAACCTCACAATGGAAATATTATGCATCCGTTCTTTTTGTAATTATTTTTGAAAAAAATTTAATTTTATGTAAAGGACGTCTATTGTGATTGTCACCTTACGGAAATTCTCAATTTTGAAGTTGGAACAAAGATGGACCGTTTTAGAATAATTTTTTTTTAGAACACTAATATTTTTGGTTACTGTCGTAAGCGTCAGCTATTGCAGATTTATAAAAGGTTTGGCAGCACGGTTGGCGTCGTAGCTGAGCGATTAGCTGCTGGCATTCATGTCTCAAGTTCGATTTCCGTATGGAGCAAATTTTTGTGTTATAATAATTGTCATCATGCCAGTAATTTCAGAGCCCTCTTGTTCATTAAAAACATTGCCCCACCCCAAATAATTTCTTCTGTATCATGGGTGTATTTAAAAACTAAAATAGAAGTAGATGAAGATAATAATAATAATAAACTCGCTTAGACCGCGACCGTCCTTGACCGTGCGCCTGCGCCGTGTCCAAGCAATCGACGAGGCGCAGCTTTGTCTTAGCTGTCATTAATTGATTAACCGTCAAGTTTGCAGGTACTGAGGTACTAATCAATGTTGGTGCCAACAAATTGTTTAAGATGCTGGAAGTAGCTGAGTGACAAAGTCTTTATTTTTGTCGAAAAATTAAATTAAATAAATACCTTGAATAAGTGCTTTTTTAATACAAAGTTTTATAGCGTTTTAAATAAGATATTGAATCTTGAAACAATCTCTGTAGTAAATTGGATAGTCGTAAATAATTAAGAAAAGTGTATTTATGTTAAAGGCAAGTTACTGTATTTTCTAAGGTCGAATTTCACTATAAGCAATTATATTGAATGATATAGAACATTTCTGCATTTACCGAGATGGAATTTACTAATGATGAGATAATTACTATGCTCAAAATCTTACAGGACTATCTATACAAAACCGAAAGGCCATTCTTTCATTGACTCAATCACTGACCAAATGCCAGTTAGGAACGAATTTTGGGTAACAACAGGGCCGAATTAGGGATGTCTTTGATTTGGCGCGGAGCAAGTCATGAGCAAAAGCTAGTAACATAACAAATTCAACATGAAACATGCAGACAGACAAACATTATAAAATTCACACATTTTAAAGTTCAATCTTCACATTTATCGAGGTATATAATTTTAAATCCTTGACGTATGTTATTCATGTTGCATTTCGATACATCGAGTGTTGCCCCCGGGCGGTTAGGGGCTACCTACATTGATGTTTTTATTTATTTAAACAAGCAGTTTTTTAATAGGGCTGTGCTTGGGTTGGATTTTTAAATACAACGCGATATTTTCTTTATGAAGAACATACAAAACAATCACGCCTGTTTTCCCCGAAGGGTTAGGTAGAGATGTACCAATGTACACCCACAGTAAAAAGGTCGGTCGGGTCGGTTCGGTTTTCTTTATGAAAACCATTTTAAATATAATATTTAAAACAACGATGTACACTTTTTTGTATGTTACCACTCACTGGGAATTGGTCTTGTATCCCCAAGATATATACAATACATTCCTGGTGTATAGTGTGCGTTAACAAACATATAAATTCACATACACAAACAACCAGACCCGAAACAATAGTATGTAAGCCATACAAATATTTGTTCGGTGCGGGAATCGAAATCGCGTCAAGCAGCACAGCAGCCAATTACTCAGTCACTGCACCAATCATGTCTGCTTTAGACTAATTTTCAAGCATTTTTCATTGTAGGAAGATATTTTTTAGATCCTATTTAATAAGAATTCAAGATCACTTCCTATCGCTCAATTATATTCAAGTTTTAGATTAGTCATAATTTATTATAGGCTTCATTATAATTTTTCACCCGTACAGAAAGTATTTAAAAACATGTAACTTGCAAAACCAAATTGGAAAAGGAAATTACTCTCATAGAAGTAAAACCGTTGGTTAATAGAAAGTAAAATTAATTGTTTATCCAACCAGTAACATGCATTTTAACATAACTACACTCACTCACAAAATTCACACGAATTTTATTTAATTAAACATCTTACATAATACTCTAACCGCGGGAAAATATTTTAAACGATTTGAACATCGAACAGAACGCCTGAAGCGACTTTCATGGCCAACGGACAAAAATCTCGATTAGCGATTATCGATTATAACGAGCCGAGTCGAATCGTTGTTAGAATCGATTCAATGCAATTGGATAATTCATCGACACTTTCGCTTATTGTAATTGTGGATCTTTTTACGTGTTGTGTTTCTTGTTAGGGGTAATTGTACTTAGAAAGTGATACGTAATACTACTGTTATATGTAGTGAGGTAAGCAGAGGTGGTAGTACACACAAAGAAGAAGACAGACGTATTGTGGGTGTTATTCACAATAGAAACAGTAAATAAAGTCCCGTGTCACACCTCTGTCTATTCATTTGACAAATAACACCGAGTTAAAACATTATAAAAATATAAATAAAACAATTAATTAATAGACGTTTACTATACCGTGTTTACAACAAGGATTTCCAAATAGATTGCTTTTAGATTAGAAATTACGCTTATGAGAAACACTCCTTGGCGCCACCGATAATTATACACAATATGAAATCGATTACGAATCGATTAATGCAAGCTCGAGTAATTAAAGTAATCTCGTGTTATATTTACAAATCGATTATTCGAATGAACGGCTGTTCGTGACAGTACGCACGCGACAGAAGTTCTCACAGCTAGAAAGTTTATGAACAGTTTTGTGCATGCATGTACTCGACGAATTTACTTTCGTTTTTATTACCAAATTAGATTATTTTGGAAAATGATCTTATTATAATGTTATTTTATGATTTAATTGGTTCATTTATAATTAGAACCTAATCAATTCTTAATGAACTGTTTTCTACATTTCGATTTATGGTATGTTGATCAATCGGGTTTCTTCGGTTTCTTTATAAATCAAAGTCAAATACCTTTTGAAATTATATCACTCATCATACTATAATATTTGTTTCGTGCGAGAATCGAACCCGCGACCCGACAGTGCAGGGGTCGTGGGGGCATTTAATGTTTAGTAATAACATTTTAAAATTGTTTTTGTAAGTCTGTAGAAAATTTGACCTTCAATATCTTCGAAACCAGGAGGTACCTACATCACGCTTGTATTCCTCGTAGGGTTCGGCAGAAGCGTATCAATGTAGACCCACAGTTCGCCGGAATGTTTAAGGTCCCATGTAATAGGGGGCGAGCCTATTCCCATTAACCGGGCACAAATCCTAACTCCGAGCTGCTACTAGAGTTTTTAAACTTTCTTTCAATATAAAATTTACTGTAAGAATAAAGTTTAAAAATTCTAGCCACTCTGCCACCTATTTCGCTCTTTTGCGCAAACATTCACCAACTTCATGCAACAAGATAATGTCAGCCAACTGTTTAATTAGGCATGCGTTCACCAAAATAACCTGTTAACAGCCGCTAAACAGCTATTTACTCCTAAATAGCAGTATTTAGATTAAAGCTGGTACGCAGACCATGTCGACGGGCTGCAGTAGTCGCATAGTTACGTAGACGGTTATTAGATATCAATTTAAATGTGATAATAAGCCGCCTTCTCGGCTTAGGCGCCGCGCGGTAGCGACGCGGTTACCAATATTTTATATCTAGACCAGAAAACTTGAATAGTGCACATACTCATGGAAATCCTTGCTCCATGTCTTAAAAATATACCCGAATATAATAAAAAATATAATAAAACGTAAACATATAAATGTTTGTGTTCTGAAAATCCAAGTAGTAGCAATAAATTTTCCTTTTTGAGAAGGAATTCGTCTTATAAACCCTCCATTTTGGAAAGTGGGCGTATTAGTATGTCAGGAAAACGCTGGATGCACGCCGCTTCCAACCGGTCCTTTTGGAAATGTATGAAGGAGGCTTATGTCCAGCAGTGGACGTCCTGCGTCTGATATGATGATGATGATGATAACGATGATGTCAGACTCGCTCCACATATCTTTCTACTACTTCTATGATGTTCCTTCTTCCTCCCTTTAACCGGGACTCTAGATATTTCTTGCTCTGTCATCTGCTATACCAGTCTCGGTACTGATCTCTGCTCAAACCACATTGTACCGTATCCTGTTCTTTTGTGTCCTGAGTAGAAAATCCTCAAAGATGAGATGTCCCTCACTCCGGTATTCCCTTCCCACACTTATGCCAGGTATGCCGTATCCTTTTTTATTGATTCTCGAGGTAGAAAAGAGAGGTGATCAGATGAGATCTACCTCACTTCAGTATTCCATTCCCATATTTTCGCTGGGGTCTTCCTTCCGTTTAATGGCAATGGGCTCGTCCCCTATTACATAGGACCTAAACATACCGGCGAACTGTGGGTGTACATTGATACATCTGCTGAACCCATCGGGGAATACAGGCGAGATGGTTTGTCTCCCGTGTATAGTACCTTGTCCTAATATAACCACATCAGCTGGTCCCACTATAAGCAAGTAAAACTATATCAAGTGCCCGCCCACAGTGACGCCTGCGCACAGCCTTCGATGTCCGCGCATACTTACTACGTTTTTTACTTTTAGTCGGTGAGCCCGGACATTTGGTTGGTACTTTTGGGCCAATTAGTACTTGGTTTGGTAGAGGGAGATAGCGGTAGCGTCATAGATGAGGTTTGGGAAGAGAGCGAAAATGAAATCACAAAAGAACTTAAAGAATGAGTTATACAGGGTTGTAGGGTTAACAAAAACGTGCTTATAGTACCCACTCGTAAAAATTATGGGACGTACTTTCAAATGGCGAAAATAAACTAAGCTCTCCATATTAAATTTCAGTGTGACCCAGTCACTCTGGGAAGTATTGCTGCAACATTTTTATTATGATTACTGCACGAGCCATATTTTCCGGGCAATGTGTGGCTGTAATCTATTGCTAGCAAACACATACCATCACGCCTGTATTCCCCAAAGGGTTAGGCAATGATGTCACAATGTACGCCAACAGTTTGCCGATATATAGATAGGTCCCATGTAGTAGAGGGCGAGCCTATTGCCATTAACCGGCCACAAATCCCAAATCCGAGCTGCTACTAAGAATTTCATAGAAAAACCCAATAACACTTAGCTTGACCTGGGAATCGTAACTAAGACCTCTAGCGTAGCAGTCGTGCTTAGGACCAATAGGCTACCAAGGCAGTTCCATTGCTAGCTATGTTTTTAAATATTGCCGGGACAAACTCGAAAATCTTGAAGTTAAATATTGCAATAAAAGTATTGCCTGTTAAAAACACATATAACTTCTAACTCAAAACACAGCTGTATACGAGTAATAAAGGACAAATATACATACAAACACACACACTGTTTACTCAACAGTGACTAATTCGACCTCCACTATCGATTAAGGATCGATTCAGATAATTATCGAGATATCAATCTATGTTTACATCGATTAGTTTAGTTTTAGGAGACAATGGGTACAAAAACCTTCGGTACTATTTGTTGTTTCATAGTATCAGCCTATGAAGTATATGACAACAAGTCTTACCAAGGGGTACCATGTTACCCAGTAACTGGGTTGTGAAGGTCAGATAGGCAGTCCACTTCTTTTCGTGTCAATTGACTTATTTCAAATTTTATCCGACCGGTATTGAGCAACCTGTACAGCTGTATCATTGCCCTCGTAAAGATCTTGGATGGTGCAGGTGGTTGTGCACGACGGGCAACTAAGGAGGTGACGCATGTCCTGTGATGGTTCTCCACACTGGTACTGCGTTTGGGATGGGTGAAGAATGCCCCATTTGGCCAAATCAGTTTTACAGCGGCCAATCTGGATCCGTAATCGGTTAAGAATTCCATGAGAAATATTAGTGTTCAGTTGCATCTGGCTAGTGGAAGCCGATCCCAACATAGTTGGAAAAGGCTATGCAGATTGGATGGTAATGGTTTGTATGACTTTCCTTCTCCCTAGCCTACGCAGTTCAACTGCTGGGGAAAGGCCTCCCCCAAATCCTTCCAGGATCATCCTGGATACATTATCTGGTCATTTGTATTGAGTATACCATCTAAGTGTACTTGTGGAAGCAATAAATATATTGAGTATTGAGTATTTCACCTCCTCTTTCTGATGCAATACCGTCAGCCTTCAGAAACCAATTGCGTGGAGATTAGTCCAGCGTTCACTGTATGTGTTGTGTGTATATTATAGAAATAAATTTATAAGAAAATTGATTTTAACTTTGCCTTTAAAACAATATTCAATTACGTCTTATCTTAAATAAAGTATGTGTTTATCGACAGTGAAACACTCAAGGTTCGTGACGTCATTATAACGTCGATATAGTAATAAAATGTTGAGTATTTACTAACAAAGTCATCTCGTCAATTGTATGATCTGAAGACTAGTGATCATTTTGATTGGTGTATGCGTCAGTAAAGGTGAAAATCAGAAGCTTTAACACTTATTTATTAATTGTTCTATCACCTATTGAACCGGCCTTTCGCCATTATTGACGTTTTGCTAAAACAAACCAGCACATTATGTCAACATTTCTCAAATTTGTCGACATTGATATTGGATATTTGACGCTAATTAATGTTAAACATAACTTTTTGCTGGACAGTAATGTAACACATTTTTGAGAGATTGTGAGTTGACTCATTTTGGCAGAACTGAGAACCATTTAATTCACATTCACCAAAAAAATCGAACACCCATTACACCCAAATCAGGTCCACCTAACCTAATGACGAATACAGAACAACATTCACTAGTAGGGCGCTAGGGCTAGGCAGTAGGCGAGTAGGCGACACGTGCCGTTATGCCTTGTTCTTGACATGTGTCGTAGGATGTTCAAACAGCTATAAACGGCTCTGTTTGGACGCAATCGGTTTGTTTGTGACAAGTTTGGCATGTGTACCAGATTTTAACTGCTTGGAGATTTTGGGTAAAAGGAAATGAAATGTACTGACATGATGCTTTAGTGTATCTTGTATCGTATAGGGTAGTTTAGCCGGTTTGCCGGCCACCTCTGGTTTTCGGCCAGTACGTTGTTATATTAGTATAATAAGGAAAATGAAACCTACCCATTTAAAAAAACAACGCCTACTTAATGTATTGGTATAAACCCTACAACTTTTGAATTTTGTAGAATTTTAATGATCCAACTGTGTCGTCTGTGACCCTCCGAAAGTCTTACAGTGCACGCGTGTGTCGAAATTAGTGAAAAAAATAGTGCGCGCATAATTTTTGCAAGCTAAGTTACAAAGTTGTTTATCGGTTTTATAAATATAATTATTGTTCTGTGCACGGGAGATAAGTTTAATTAGTGTTATTTTAATTAAAATGGAAGAAAGATAATGTTATTTACATTTTAATTTGATGGCCGGTAAACTAGATAATGATTTGGGGGACTATTTACTTCTCGGCCGGCCGGCCGAAAACTAGAAGAAGACCGTTTATATTTGATTGATTCTTTTGATTATTAAATAAGGAATTCTTTAAAAAGAAATGCTTTATACACAAAATAGAACCGCTTCTCATTTGTGTAGTCAGATGTCGGCCGCATGTTTTGAGCTAATTATGTGGTAATAACACTTAATAGTTATTGAATATTTGACGGCCGAAAATTAGAATTTTAATATTTACCTTTCGGCCTAAGCTAATCGATAGGGTCGAAAACTAATAATTTACTAACTGATTCTCGGCCAATAAAAGCTAACGATAATAAATCAACTAACTGGATCGAAATCATCACTCACACGAACAATACAGACGTAAAGGGACTTCCCCAAAATTTATCTTATTAGCTAGTTAGAAAATTAAGCAAGTTGATCAACGGCCGGAAACTAATTAATTTAAATTTGTTTTTCGGCCGTGTTTGAAGGCATGGTCGAAAATCAGTTTAAGAAATCGTATTTTCGGCCAGTCAAAAAGCAGATTTTTTCCATAATCTCAATTATTTTTGCTATGCCATATTATCCTTTTTCCTTTTAGACCAATGTTCCTACTATTATCTTTAAAATGTTTCTATATGTTTAATATTTTAATTAAAATCGTTGATTCATACGTATTTTTTGCTTTTAATCCATTATAGAACCTACTAGTTAGCAAATATAGATCATTTTTCAAATAGCAGATTAGTGGCCGAGAACTAGCAAAATAATGGCCGGAAACTGAAACAGGTGGCCGAAAACCGGTGAAATCGCTATTTTCAGACATTTTAATTTTCAGTAATTTTAATTTAACGCTGACGAGTAAAAGGTCTACAAATATCAAAACTACATTATATTTAGAGTTCAAAAATATTTAAGAAACTAGTCTGTGACTTTAATGTCATGGAGAAAAATCGTCACAAAGTCACACGTTCGCTTAAGTGGCCGAAAACCGGCTAAGTTACCCTACTTACTATAAAAGTAAGAAAGATGGACGGTAAGGTAGAAATGGAGAAAAAATAAAGAAAGAAAAATGGAAGAGAGATAGAGTGAGAGCAAGGAAGACGGAGAGAAAGTAAGAAATAAAAAAACACAAAAAGAATTAACACATTTCAGTATCTTTGATCGCTCTAAAAATGCAGTTTTTTATTTCTAACTAGCTTTTGCCCGCGACTTCGTCCGCGTGGATTAATAGTTCCCGTTCCCGGGGGATTTCCGGGATGACAACTATCCTATGTCCTTTCTCGGGTCCCAGACTATATCTGTAGCAAATTTCATTGAAATCGGTTCAGTGGTTTAGGCGTGAAGAAGAGACAGACAGACAGAGTTACTTTCGCATTTATAATATTAGTACGGATTAACTTTTTAAGTCAGCACAAAACATTTTGTACTTATGTAAAAGAACGCCCATCAACTTGTTTAGGATTCGTGAAGGCCTATTACCAACATTACTGTGCCAAGCTCGATGATACAGTATAAAATGTCCAAGGATTGTTTGGACTTCTTTTCGCCAAGTATTTTTGGTTATTTTTTTTATAACTCTACCCAATTGGTAGGGTCCCTATTTCTTAAATAGGGTAATGTAACAATAGATTGAGAGATAGGTCCTACTGCTATGTCAATCGGGTATTCCTCATCGTACTATGACTGTGATACTCGCGCCCTCTCAGCAAAGCCCTACCGATTGGGTAATGTCTTTGCAACTTCCCTTCAATTATTCACTTTAGCAAGAGGCCTTATTTCGCAGTTGACAAACCTGCCAATGATGATCATTATGCCATTTACCCAAGCTTGCTACCTCACCGTACCCACAAACCATAACATTACACGACAGGCCGAGGTTACGACAACCATCCGCCATTACACTGGGTGCCAGACAATGGTTGACGGTTGACGACAACCGGGCGCTTCCTTCTTTTGTCATGCAAGTGGGTCGCTGGTCAAGGAATGTAGAAGGGTAGGGTTGCTATATCAGCGAGTTAGGAGGTTGGGAACGGGCGATAACTTATGAATGTTCTTCAATTAGTATAATCTGCGTGTACAGACGAAGGTGTATGTGTATAGGTAGTACACATACATACCGCCAGCTTTTTATAACTTCCTAGCTGTCCCACTCGCGTTATGTCATTGGTTACTACTCCGTTACTGTTGATCGTAGCGTGATTTAATGTACCCTATAACCTTCTTCAATAATCGGGCTATATTAAGGAAGGGACATTTTCTAATCGAACACGAAGTTCTTAAGATTAGCTCGTTCAAACAAAAAAAAAATACATAGATAACACTGAAACATACACAACAAATTGTATACCACATTAGGGTCTACAACCATAAACTTAATCCACCTAAACAAAATGTTGTGTATAAAGGAAGTATCAATTTCAAACAATTTAAAGAGTTACTGTATCGCTTACCGCTTACACTGTAACCCCACCTGACGCCTAACTCACTTCAATTGACAATTCGCTCCGCTAATATTTCAAAATTACTCAATATCCAATGAAGTATTTGACCATTAGTTTTTCCCCTTAATAAATGAGCTAGGCAGGAAATACTATACTGAAAGATAGGGTTGGCACAGCGGCTTTGTTATTTTGTAAAAACCTTACCTACTCGGTGAATTTAGGTGAACTGAGCTTGAGTTGCCGTTTCCCAGCAATCATTTCTTTTATTCTAATTAGACGTTTTTTATTAGCTTAGTGCAGGTATCACCGCGACCATAGCTGATCTGTTGTGATCACCGCTTTTATGGTTAGAAATCGCTACCAAACCCTGTAGCTGTGATGAACTGCAGGATTAGCTTTGGGGTAATCTCCATTAATTCATCCGGGCTTAATAGGTGTTTGCCCAAATGATTGTTGCGCTTTACGCACTTTACGTCATATAACAAGAAAAAAGACCTGAAACTAGTTGCCCCTTGCAGTACGTATGAAGAAGAATGGTCAAGAAACTTCATATTTACTATTTTAAAATAAGTGTTTTAACAAAATTTTGTAAATGCGATATACCTTATAAGAAAAAATGCTTCATGTTTTACTTGGTTTGATGGGCAGTATGCATAGTTAATTGCTATGTGATGGGAATTTTTATAACCCTTATTATTATTTATCTTACATGTAAATGGGAAAAGGAAGCAAACACTTCCTATCATTAAGGTCTTATAAAGTAAGATTACTGTGTTATATTTTCATGTATCTTCTCATCTTAACGTTTGATTATAAGAAAATGTATTTTTTTTTAAATAACGATTTTTCCTCCTTTATTGGGCCAGAACATACCAGAGCATTGCTATTTACCGTGGCAATTCTGCCAGCCTTTTAGGCACTTTTACCATAGACAGCGATGCGGATTAAAATATCTTTCTTTTATTAGTTGTAAGTATTTAATTACCCGACTATGTATGTTTGTTTATCTGTGTGCGCATATCTCCTGAATTCTTTGAGTATAATATCAAATGAGGTATGACGATGTGATGATCACTGGTCATAAGCTATGTGATGTCGTAGATTAAATAAAATTAATACATACATACCACACCACTGCCTCGTTGGCCTAGTGGTCCTGAGCGCGACTGCTACGCTAGAGGTCCCGGGTTCGATTCCCGGGTCGAGCAAAAAGTGTTTTTGGGTTTTTCTATGAAATTCTCAGTAGCAGCTCAGAGTTTGGATTTGTGCCCGGTTAATGGCAATAGGCTTGCCCCCTACATGGGACCTAAATATACCGGCGAACTGTGGGTGTACATTGGTACACCTCTGCCTAACCCTTCGGGGAATACAGGCGTGATGGTATATTTTATGACCTGGGAATCGAACCCAGGACCTCTAGCGTAGCAGTCGTGCTTAGGACCACTAGGCTAACGAGGCAGTTTAAATAACATTAATATTCATTGAAAAAAGGAATCTCCGAACTAACTTTACTATCGCCACCCCTAATCAAACCCGCCAACTAGCACCCAGACTTGGACAGGCGAAAATTACGCAAAATTGTTTACTAAACAACGTGTGGGTGTCGGCATTCGGTGCCCGGTTGAGGCATTTTAAGAACTAGTTGATATATTGGAACAACTAGTGATAGTTGCTTAATTTACCGGAGTAAGGTTTATGGAGGTTGGTTTGTGATAGATTGACTTACTGAAAGGTAGTTTGGACTTAACAGAGCCTATATTTAGTTTAATAGATTTCATTATTGGTTAAAATGAAGGTGTACTACGATTTTAATGGTATCATAATGGAAGGTATTTCGTCTCTAGTGAATTCTTTAATTACTGAAAGAGATTTGTAAAAGACAGATGTTGAATAAATTTGGTTAAAATCAGATTTTTTTTTGCTGTGGTGTATCAAAGTCAAAGTCTAAGCATTTATTTTAATTAGATGATTTATAGGCACTTTAGAATTGTCAAGAAGTTAAACAGAGAGTTAAAGCTAGTTGCTCGTTCCAAAACGTCGGTCTCTATGGAGACTGCTAGAGTTGCGGAGTTTTTTCGGAAGAGTTAGAGGAACGCAAAGGGATTAGCAGGAACACGGATGGGTTTTAGTCAGTAAAGTCGGACACTCCCTTCCGCTCCGCCCAGAGCGAAAGAAGTCATTTTCCCATCCATAAAAAAATCCAAAAACGAACAAGAAACTCCACGAACACTCTTTTCATACATAATGCATCCTTATATTAGATTTATTTTTTATACCACTGTAGGTGGCAAACAAGCTATCGGCCCGCCTGATGTTAAGATTCTGCCAGCGACTTCGTCTGCGTAAAATGAGCTAGAGTAATTTGTTGCATCTACTTGCAATACCTACATATGCAAATAGAGTGTTATATTCTATTGTAAGTATAACATGTAGCGACCACCTCGTAACAATGTCGTGGGAACACGCCGCGTCGTGCCGCGCCGCGCCGCGCCCGCGCCGCCCGCTGCAATTACCGCGGGTCGCGGGTTTATCGCGACAAACGGTGCCGCGCGACGATGTGCGGTGACCATGCATATTGACGGCTTGGGACATTGAAAGTGAGAAGGAACGAGGTTCTAGGTGGTAGGATAAGTTTTCATGTTCTGACAGTTGAGTGTACTTTCTGTACTCTCTTTTTTCTCTTCTTGGTTGTGGATTGCCGTCTCATCGGACTATAAGAGTTAGGGAAGAGGGAGTGCGTAATTTTAATAATGTTTGCATTATACTTAATCATTATCTGTCAAAATTGCCTCTAATTTACTTATATTTTTTGGACAAATTTTTCACATTGATTGTCGGCATTGTTTGGCATTTTGAACCTACGGGAATTAGCCTTCAAATCTACTTGATTGACCAGTCTGATAGCTAGAAAACTCTTCTCGAACTTAGTTGTTGCTGGTAGTTAGTATTACACAAATTTCTACAATTTTATAGTCTGCAAGGCCGCGAGTCGCGACACACGGATAAAAAGCCTGTGTATTTTTTTGGGCTCGAGCTCAGTCTGTACCTTTTATCAAAATCTGTTTACCTAGCAGTTATAAGAGTAACAAAAACACAAACAATCAAATCGCATTTATTTACTTTCCAAAACTAATTAGGTATTTCAGACTTATCCCATAGATCCCTAATTCATGGTTCCCGTATAAATCACAGAGATCACGACCCGGCTGGCGGCGATCTACAAAGTGATTGCGCGACAATAGCGGCGCGCGCGCATCTCATGTTTATGTACTTGCACCGTGTAGGTGCATGCTCTGTTCTAGTGTGACTGCTGAGTGAGAACATGTGGGTTCGATTCCCAGGGTGGGAGTTCTGTTATCTTCTTGTTTTTTCTCTGGTCTTCTTTTCTGTCTGTCGGTTTAAACAAACAACTACCTATAGATGTGTTAGCCAGAAGCCCAAAATATCTTACCAAGGGGTATGGTGTTGTCTAGTAACTGGGTTGTGGAGGTCAGATGGGCAGTCGCTCCATGTAGAACACTGGTATTCAGCTGCATCCGGTTAGACTGGCAACCGACCCCAACATAGTTAGGAAAGGGTTAAGCAGATGATGTTTCAGATAACAAAGTTTAATTTAAAATGGCCAGTGCACTTTTTAGTCCTGTATGAGTGACTTAATTAAGTATTGTTTTGCTAGAATTCATTGTAATTTACTTATAATCCTAATAGTCATGCCTATCAACGAAATTGGATTCAGCTGAGTTCGCGAATGACTCACCTATTTGTGACAGTTATTTCCATACTAGTGGCGCCGCCTAGCGGCACTGCTAGAAAGTAAAAACTTCTTGCTTGCTCAGCAAAATGATACAATGTGGTCTATGTGACTCGGTTGGCGCATTGCCTGCTGCATTGTGTGTCGCGGGTTTGATTCCCGCACGGAACAAATATTTGTATGGTCTAGAGATATTTGTTCCGGGACTGGCTGTTTGTGTATGTGAGTTTGTGTGTTTGTAAACGCACCCACAATACAGGAGAAAAACTTGAGCAGACTGTAAAAAAAAAACTTGTTCAAAAATATGAGAAGGCAAACTAATCAAATCAGCTTAAGATTTATTAGAAGCGAATTTCATGTTTTATAACAGTACTCTAAAATTATAAACATACTGACGTCACATTGATATAACCTTACGATATGGAACGGAAATTTCGACTCATCTCTCAGCTGCGATGGTGGTGTAATGGTCAGCATAGTTGCCTTCCAAGCAGTTGATCCGGGTTCGATTCCCGGCCATCGCAGATTCTTTTTGTCTTTTTGTTTTTTATTTTATATTGTTTATAGTGTTTTAAATGTATTTTCAAGTAATATTTAATGATTTATGCTGAATAAATTGTTTTTATTCAGATATTGCCGCTCATTTACAAGTTTACTACATCACTTAGGCACATGATGCGTTTAGTAAAGATCAAATCTGAATAAATTAACTTAATGAATATAAATTACTTATTAAGAATAACAAAATAACAGTTTATAATGTTGTGTAAACGATACTTGTGAGAATTACCTACACATTTAGTAATCATGCATTTATTAGAAACTTGTAATTTAATGTTTATTATTTATTTATTGTGAAGATATATTTATGCATTGTATGTATCATTTGCAAAAGTTTTAATAAAAACAACTTCATGTACCATCACGCCTATATTCCAAGGGGTTAGGCAGAGGTGTAACAATGCACACGCACAGTTCGCCGGTATGTTTAGGTCCCATGTAATAGGGGGCGAGCCTATTGCCAGTAACCGGGCACAAATCAATAAAATCTTTATTTTTTCTCTTTAGTAATAATACCAGCCTATTATTGTGTCTCACTGCCGGGCTTTTTTTCATACAGAGAAGGCACGAGCAATAATTAATACGCTTGTTTAAGGTGGATTGGCGATTTCAGACTTAATTCCAATATACCTAATGTTAGGTTCCAGGGGGAACTCTTAAGGTTTTTTTTTCACTGATATCAGTGATGTCTAAATAAACTTAAATATTAATTAAAAAGGCTCAATGGATCTTGACCGGTATCGAACCCGCTACCTCATGCATGAGAGGCGGACGTCTTAACTAAAGGAAGATCATTATCATCTCTTGTTGTAAAAAAAACCCAGTAGGTACTTCTAATTATAAGTCATGAATCACTCATCTAAATTAAAACATGAAATACATAAAAGAACTAGTTTATTTGCCTACAATAACTTGTAATGTAGGTCAAAATATTCTACATAAAACAATAATTACTAATAGGTACACACAATCTTAAAACAAAATGTCTAAAACCTCTCGAACCGAGGTCATCACCCTGCTTACACCCGCAAACAATAGCGTAATTATACTGCATACAATATTACAATTACGACCAAATTACTGACTAATGCCTCTTTTTGTACAATTTAGGTGCTCCAGATGTTAGAACCGCTATGTTTAGAGAATTATATGCTCCGGTTTTATCTTCTGAAGATCTGAAAGTCTTCCTGATCCATATTATGAGTTGAGGAGCTGATGATCCTGCAGGCACTGTGTGTTTTCACACACATATCATCACGCCTGTATTCCCCGAAAGGTTAGGCAGAGGTGGTGTATCAATGTACACACACACAGTTCTGTATGTTTAGGTCCCATGTAATAGGAGGCGAGCCTATTGCCATTAACCGGGTACAAATCCTAACTCCGAGCTGCTACTGAGAAAAACTCAATAACTCTGCTCGACCTGGGAATCGAAGCCAAGACGTAGCAGTCGCGCTTAGGATTACTAGCCGAATGAGGCAGTTAGTCGAGGTAGTTGTGTTTTCAGGTAGTAGAAGACCAAATAACCCTTTATTCTTCTTCTGAAGAAGGAAAGCACCCATTCCAAGGAGTTCTTCTGATGAAAGACCATCCCTTTATTCTTCTTACGTGAGGATCATAGACAGATATTTCCGGTAGTCTTGTTGAAATCACCATTCTGTTAACCAAGGATGGTGATTATTGTACTTTGTTGTTGGTACAATGCGTTGACGTTGATTCTTACTTTTTCTTCTTCTTTCGACTTCTGGCCAACTTAATAACCATAAAGATCCTTCGCCTTTCATAGCTATTGAGGGACATAATCCACCACGAGCACTCAGTGCGTGTGGATACAGATATCTCTAAATGTTTGGTTTTAGTACATTTCTAAAGGTTTTCCTTTACTTTCCTTACAATCTACTATTCTGTTTTCCCGTTTTCTTACTTTTGTGCATTTTGGCCAAAAGGAAATGTTTGTGATGTAAGCCATGTTGTTGTGTACCCAGACCCTGATAGGGAGTAACGACATTTTGAAAGGCGGCCCTGTATGCTTACAGGGCCGCATTTAGACATTTTACTGCAAGTTCCTTATCATCTTTATCACTCACATAAATAAAAGGGCTCTAGATAAAATCATTCGCGTGCCAACTACAGGAAACCAAAAGATTTTATTGCAGCCCTATTTTGGAAGAAATATAAAATATACTCGTAGTAACTAAAGAATTTACTCGAAACTCAAGGAGACATAAAGCACGTAAACAATTTCCTACTCGGCGCCAATAAATGCGAAAATTTAGATGCATGTACCACGTGACGTGGAAGCGCCATGTTGTGTTGAGTGCGCAGGCGCGAGATCTACCTTATAAGGGCTGGACCGCGCCGCCCTGCGCCAGTCGAGGCCGAGCATGCGACGCGCAAGGTCACGCGCCTGCCAGCCAGGGGTGACTGACTCATATTAAAATTCACACTATCGAGTGAGATTTACGACTTTGATTACCCTAAAAGGCGTAAATACGGAAGAAAAAATGTTTTAATGTGACGCGATGAGGATCATTATTATGTTGATGGATGAAAAGAATGAAATAATCGTAAATTAAATAGTTTTTTTTTTTTTTTATCTCCCGTACCCTTGCGTCCGGTCTTTGACTGCTATCAATCTTATTTATTTACACTTTAATCGATTTTGTTTTGAAGAATTCGGAAGGAGGGGAAATGTTTTCATCGCTATCATTAGCCTTCTTTGTTGAGTGAAGTTTTCCGTTTAATCTTACGCTAACCGAGTTTGTTTATGCTCGAGAGAGCATGTTTGCTTGTTAAATCAGTCTCGACTAATTTCTTCAACAATGTTAATTTAAAATGTATTACTTTGATAAAAAGTAAAGCAGCTAATTTTAAACTCAATCAAATATAATCTAAAACTTCTTAAAGTTTTAGATTATATTTGATTGAATTTCATTTTAACTCTTAAGTTAGATAAGATCCACAAAGTCCTTCCGATATTCCCTGTTCTATTGCAGCTGACCAACATAATAATAGCTCATTACTTCACAAACAAAATCTAAGAACATGACCAAAATAAAACCAAGGAAATAATGAACAATAAGCCAGCGATTCAAATCACCTCTGACCAAGCTTAGACACAAATACTGACCTAGACCTTACTGTAATCACGTATAGTACCAAAGCAAATAATAAAAATAAATTAGGCGACCCTGACATTGCCTTATATCTAGCATCTGAGCCTTGCAATGAGGCAGGTAGCCAGTTATCACCATATATGATCAATGCGGATCAAGACTTCACCTTGGAGCTAGCAGCAAGATTGTGATTAGTTGGTCATAACTTTCCGTATCCAGTGATTCATCTGTGTTCTGTGGCTTATAATTTTATACTATTATGAGCTTTATTATATTGTTGTTTAGTTAATTTAGTTAATGGGTTGGTTCATTAGTTGATTGTTAGAATTGCTGTTCGTATTAAATGCATTATTAAGGAGTATATGTATTTATTTTATAAGATGTATCTCAGAGTTGACTGTCAGCATTTTAGAATTTGCTTTTAATCGTTCTATGTATCTCTCAAGTGATTTTGGATTTAGAGTACATTAAACTAAGGTCTGAATTTCATCAAAGTTAGGTAGTCATGATCAACATTGATGAAGATTCAAATAATTCAAATCAATACAGATAAAGCAACTATCACCAAGTTAATTTAAATCACACCTTACTAGTTTAGTTATAATGCAATTTCTCTTTAGAAAACAAATTATTCTTTAAAACCACGGGTAACATGCAATTTTAATTTACAGCATCCAGTACTCATCCACAAAGGACTTCCCTCGAGGAAGTTATTAAAAGTTGACACATTAATTACGAATCTTCCGATGTTCGTGCAAAGAGCTTCGGCGAACAAGCCTGTTTTAATTAAACTTGAAACATGGTGATTACAGATACTCTTTACAATTGAGGAAACTCATTTGTTATGAACGATATTACCATTCTTTTATAGTGTAATGAAGGCAGAATTTGATGTTACAGTTGTTGTTTTCCTTCTTGTGTTTTCAAATTTTGAGAGGTCATCTAGATCATAAACGTCTCATCTTAACTTATATCTCGTAGGCTTTTTGATATTATTTCCTTCATTGGAATTTGTATTATCCTCCTCAGTATTTAAGCTACAATATTCCATAAACAATAGTTTAGTAAAAACATTAAAGCAACCAGCAACTATGCTCTTATCTGCGTCGCAAATATTTGATTGAAGAAACAAAACAATAGAATTCAAAACATAGACAAGTTTATCAATAATCTTTTATAATGATATATTGTTGTTTTGATTCAATGGATCATTTGGTATTGTTGGTCGAGTCACCCGCGCCGCGGCACGCTGTGGTGCTTTGACCAAGAACCTGTCGAGTATGATTGATTGAGAGTCTTAAGGTATTAACAGACGTTCGAATATGGTGCGCTCCGCACCGGCGAACTTGGTGTGCTCCGGACCACATTCGAGGGTATGTGCAGCGGTCCGCCGCACATTCACCGTCAATAATAATAATAATGTGCGGCGGACCGCTGCACATACCCTCGAATGTGGTCCGGAGCACACCAAGTTCGCGGTGCGGAGCGCACCATATTCGAACGTCTATTAATACCTTTAGACGTGACCTTCTTGACATTTCTTATCAATAGGAAGTCTTGTATTGACAATTTCGAGTGCTTGAGGTTATGGAAGTTGAGAAATACTTTGACAAACAATGGTGCCGATTCTGTCTTACACCGGCTAAAGCTAAACTAAAGCTAAAATTTCTTATTTTAATTTAGAGAATCTTAAAAGCTATTCCGAAAACAAGATTCTCTAAACTTAAAAACAATATTGACATCACTTAAATCGAGTTTGACAATCGCTAAGTTAAGTAAACCATAAACGAAGATTTGTTGAAAATTAAAATAAACAGCGAATGAAAGTGAACGAAATGATCTGAAGTGCAAAAAATACCTGAGTAAAATCAAATAATCTTTAATGGTTTATCAATAATTATTTAAATGAAATATAAAGAGCATATTTACGGCGTAAAACTATATTGTTGTTTATATTTTAATAAATCATTATGTAGTAGCCTACATTTGTTTTCATTATCTGTGGTTAATGTGATCCTGCCATGGTTGCCAACTTATGGGTTTTGCCCCAAGTTAGAAGTGTTAAAAGGGACAGAAGAGGGGGCTGAATTTTTTTGGGGCTAATATACTAGGTAACGTTTTATTTTATGAGCTACGAAACAATGTAGGAAATGAATGGGTACATATAAAATTTTATATTAAGGGGATTTTACGGGGATTCAGAAAAAACTTGGGGGAAAATTTTGGTACGGGTTGGTAACACTAGTTGACTTGTGTAATGATTCATGTATGTCAACAATAATAAATTGGGTGTTGTTTTATTTTTAACTGTTTTATAAATAATTAAATTAGCATGCAGTCGTCCAGAAAACGAGCGAATAAATAACAGCCAGAGCTTCTCGTGGAGCGACTCCACAACAATCGGATAATGACCAGAGGTAAGAAATAAAACTGAACTTGTTATTTTATTGCTGAATCCTTAGCATAACAAACAACGATAGAAAATTTGAGAGCCTCAATATTAATCAGTTAAAAAAAAGTTATCAGTTTATTGTTGTGTATGTAAATTATCCTATTATTGTGTTTAAATTCAGGTCTACTACTAGCCTTTTTTGTTTTTTTTAGAAAATCAAGCTGATTCCGGAATTTTGGAATTTTAGGCTACCGTCATTAGCCAACTGAACCAACTGGGCTGCAGCAGGACTGTAGAGCAGTGGCAACATGTAAGTGGAATACGTCAGATAAAATGTTAAACTGCATTGCATAAATTTCATTGTGTTCTAAATTAATTTAATTTCAACAGATATGAAATGTGTGGGTGCAAAAATTGAATACAAAGGCGAGAAAAGTAAGAGACTATCAAGGCCAAAGCGAAGGCCAAGCCAGGGCCAAACCAAAAAGCATGCAAGGGGTTGAGTTTCCCGTCATCGAAGACTGCTGAAGACTATATGCCTGCCGTCAATTTGGTACAAGCACTTAATGAGAATAGCAAGTTACTCTGGGAGAGCATTGTACAGGCAGCAGAATTTTGGCTGATGCCATTTGCTCTTCCAGCAATCTATTTTTGGAGCAAAATGCCCAAGACGAAGATAATGGGACTGAAACCGGATGGGATTCTTCTCCGTTACTGTGTGTTGGAGCTTACAACTGTACAAACCTGCTATTCTCATTAAGTATTTGTTCCAAATCCTCTACAGCTCGCTACTGACATTAGCGCTAAACCTTGATTTTACAGTTTTAAATTATTTTGCTGATTGTTAATTATTTTGTCTATTGTTGTGTTTTGTTGATTATTATATCTTGTAGATTGTTTATTATTATGTATAAGGTTAAGGATAGGTATAATAGTAATAAAAATAAACTTATTTTAGTAAAGAAATAAAATGTTTAATTTAAACAAAATGATTTACAAGCAATTGACGAATTTCCCTTGCTTCGTTAAGGAAATCAGTGCTGGTATCCTCTACAGTCGCACTCTGCTCGCTATCCTCAGTCACATCAATATCTTCTTCATCTGCAAAAATACACTTATTTAGATTTCTTATTTTGCAAATGTAAATAAAACATCCATAATATTAATAAGTAAACTAGGTACACTTACCATCCAATGTTTCCAAAATCATATTGTACAGGGTGCAACATGCCAGAATAATTTTAACTGCCCTTTCTGACCGGTAGTGCAGACAGCGATGCCCGTGTAGGCATCTAAATTTATTCTTGAAGCGTCCATTGCACATTTCCACCACATTTCTTGCCCTGGTGTAGCTTTCATTGTAGGCAGCCTCCGCTTCAGTTGCTGGCACCATAATGGGAGTTGAATGGAATGGGTTTAAATTGTCTCGCAATATTTCCAACCGAACTCATTCTTGATCGTTTAAAAAAAAATCTTATTTCACAGAATCTAAATGTCGATTTATCCACTTCAAATTCAATGTTTATTGCTTCATTTGCACTTACAATATTCCAAATCATACTTTATATGTAGATGTTCAGTGCAAAAATATCTTTGTTTTAACAAACGCATTTCGTATTGTAGGCATTCTACCATAACTTCCATTATGTTTATGACTCACGAGAATCCAAACTTTCAAGAAAATGAACAAGAAATGTGATTTTTACATTATAGTTCATAACAACTAATTTTATTCCACACCTTTTTAGTCGCGATTAATATTAGTCTAATTTAGCTTGACAACCAACATTTTAGGAGAAAAACGTCAGAATCAGAATAGCAAAATTGCTGTTTTCTCTAAATTGAGTGACTAAAGCAACTTTAGTCCTGTCAAACTATAATTTAGCTAGTTTAGTCAATTTCAGAATAGGAAACGTCATTTGACAGGACTAAACTAAATTTTAGTGATTTTTAAGTTAGTTTAGAGAATTTTGTCACAACAGAATCGGCACCATTGTCTGTTTAGAAATAATATTTGGACTCGTCTGTCGGTTCAGTAATTACGCCATTGCTTTTAAAGGCAACGCGAAAGTTGTCAAAATCACATTTCCTCCCACATTTCCGTTCAATAAATAAACCTTTCAATACTTAACATCTAGCCAAATAAACTAGTACATTCAGGAAACTGATATTAACTTTCAAAATGTCAACCTTCGTTGTCTTTCCGTAAACAATTTATAAAAGGAAAAGCAGATTTCACTCTGTATTTAACTGAAAAGGGAGTATCATACTAACTTCTTAATAACTAATAATAAATGCGAAAGTAAGTTTGTTACCTTTCCACGCCTAAACCACTGAACCGATCATCCTGAATTCTTGCATATACGTTGTCATGTATACAGAAACGGACATAGGGTACCTTTCATTCCGAAAAAAGTTACTGTTCCCGTGGAAAACAACAATAACGTTCTTATGATAATAGATGGCGCCATGTGCCCTTCAAATCATGATTGAATTTCAAATGCAACCAACATTTACGCCAACAAAGTCACGGCCAAAAGCCAGTTTAAATATAAAGCGATAATCCTCAAAAAGATTCCATAAATAAAAGTAAAAGCGAAACGGAATTTCTCTCAATCGAGAGTGAAACTGAAAAGCCTCGTCAGCCTTGAACCTCCGATCTTTCCGGTTTGGCGGCCGGTGCAGTGGTGTATCGAACCTTAATTGAGTCAAGTGTATGTTGACTCGATGTAAATGCATCTTGATGCTTTTAATGTGACAATTTATGTGTTGCGATAAACTTTGTGAGACGTTAAGTGTAGTTTACGACGGCTAGTCTTGAGTCACAATTGTTAATTAAAAATATGCGAGATGATACTTTGATTAATGCAATGGACGCTTGTTAGTGGAATCTTTTGTTTAATAACGTTGTGTTTTATTTAAATTATGAGTAATAAATAAAGCTGCATCTGTGTCTACTGTATCATAATTACTTCAATGTTTGTATGTTTGTCCTTTATGCGTATCTAAACCATTGATTCGAATGTGATGAATTTTCAGTGGGTTCCTAGCCCAAATAAAAATATTAGGAATGAAGTCCCGGTCAGCAACTAGATTATAAAAAAAAGGTTATAACTATGAACGTATCATTTCGCGGAAGCTGACTGATAATGATAAATAGGTCATTACGTTAGGTCAATATTACACAGTATGTTATCACAAAGGTTGAATTATAATAGAATAATATTCGTTTTTTTTTATAACCAAACGTTATTAAATTTCTTTATTTTATCGTACTTTTACTAAATCCTGCCCTGGAATTTCTTTTTGACGTTTATAGTGCATACATTTTAATGGTTTTAAGATGTCCATTAAAACAAGTTGGCAATTACTACTATTTTAATTTTTTTTTAACTCTCAGTAGCAGCTCGTAGTTAGGATTTGTGTCCGGTTATTGGCAATAGGCTCGCCCCATTATATGGGACTTAAACTTACCGGCGAACTGTGGGTGTACATTGGCACACCTCTGCCTAACCCTTCCGGGAATAAAGGCGTGATAGTATGTTTGTGTATATATTTCTTCTTCCTCCAAACATTTATTTACCCAATCGTCAGCAGTCTCATTCAGGAACCGATCATGTTTTGTTTTCTGTCCAATATTTAGTTGTAGTAGGTGTGAAACCTTGAACTAATTGATGAAGTCTGACAATGGATGATCAGAATCTAAGTGTGTCGATAAATGGGCGCCTGACGCAACGAGTTACTAAACGTTATTAACTGTTGTTACTATTGCTTGTTCGTTGTTCATTCATTTAGTCTGAATTTGTAGGTATCTCACCGAATCTTAATGAGATTCGTTTTGAAGAGCTTTTTCTTTATCTTTTATCATTTGTGTTCTTTTCATCTAAAATCTTATATTGTGTTTCATCTAGTCCCTTTGTAGTTTCATTGTTTTATTCATTTATCTTTGCTTTGTGTTCTATATTTCCATTAGGTATAGTGCTAGTGTTTTATATAATAACGTTGTCTAAAATACTGAATCTTGCTTCAATTCAAATTACTTAACTACCTATATACCCTGCGGTGTCACTCGTGTTTAGTTACGTCTTTGATTATTGCTCTGCTCCCTTTGGTCGTAGCTTGATACTATCTATAACCTTTCCTCTTGAATCGCTCTATCTATTGTTGAAAACCGTATTAAAATTCGTTGCTTAGTTTAAAAGATCTAAACGTACAGACGGCAGTAAGCGACTTTGTTTTAAAATATGTAGAGATGACTCAGTTATCTTGGAGAGAAAATATAGACCTTATATTTTACTTATCATTCTCCAAGAAAATCTTGTATACGTAGGTACTTAAATAAAACTAGACTTGATATTTTCTATGTCACCTTATCAAGAAGATCTAGTCTTGAAATCTGCTGACGAAAACACTTGGTTTGACAGACGAAATGATTATCACATAACAATGAGTCATCATAATTTCGCGCAGATTAATGTACTCTCATTCATAGACGCTGTGGGTGGTGTTACCATGTGGGATGCGCCCGCTAGGCGTGTCTATCGTTTTTACATATATCTAGGACTGGAGTACCTATAGGTACGAGAAGAAAAAGCAAGCCTTGCATTACTTTTTAATAGGACTTAGTTTTGAAAAGTAGGACACTGCTGTTGCACCTAGTTCTACATAGATCGGCCAGTAACGTGTTTACTGTTTGCCAGTAGTTGCACCACTGGTGACATCGGTCAAGGAAATTCTGAAATCGCCTATCCGCCTTGTGATGATCAATCCTCGTGCCGTAAAAAGAGGCTTTTACCCTGCAGTGAGACAATTATAGGCTGGTATTTTTATTAGGTAGATGAAAGGAGGATCAGATAAAAGAATCTTGAAACGGTAATCAAACCAACATCATCATCATCATATCCGCCGAACGACGTCCACTGCTAGACATAGGCCACTCTTAAAGACAGCCACAATGACTGGTCCTAAATAACCGGTGATAAGTTTACTAGGATCGAAAGAGATCCATTTTAAAATCATGGTTATATTATTACACTCTACTATAATAAGATGATCACGTATCTCTGAACATTGAAAGACCAGTAATAAGCTTATGAGGTCATCGTAAGCATGACATCAAAAGTCCGAAATCTTAAATTTAAAAAAAAACCAGCCGATTGCGTGGCAGACTCGTACATGAATGGTTCTGTAATATCGTTAATGTTAAGAATTTGTTTGGAGTTTGGATTTGTGCCCGGTTAATGGCAATAGGCTCGCCCCCTATTACACGGGACCTAAAAAAACATACCGGCGAACTGTGGGTGTACATTGGTACTCCTCTGCCTAACTCTTTCGTGGAATACAGGCGTGGTGGTGGTGTATGTTAATGTTAAAATTAAGCAAAAAACGCCGAAAAAAACATTTTTTTTTAATGGATGGACATGATGGTGGTCTTTAACCAGCAGTGGGACATAATAGGCTAGATAAAAATATATTGTTAATATAACGGCCATAGTAATACACAATCTGTTGAAATTTCTGGTGTCTAACTATTACGGTTCAAAAGATACAGCCATGTGACAGAAGGACCAACAGACGCCCGAGCATTAATTCGGGCTTCGTTTAGACTTTTTGGGTTGGGAACCCTAAAAACAAAAGAATACAGGCTCCTGACAAGATGGCGCCAGTCTTATTACCCCTTCGCGTTATTAATCTTTCATCTGCCATTCAACACGGCTGCAGGTGATCAACATGCCAATTATCTTAAAGTATCGAATGTACTGCGGTAATTTGATCAATTGTTTTTTATTTTATACAATCACTATCAGTTGGTGTGGATTAACTTCCGTGATGATGCAAGTGTCAGCTGTTTTTATTAGGTCATGGTTGGTGGTCCTTATTGTCTTAATTTTTGGTCCTTCGGTTATTGTTTGGATCTTCTGGGCGCAAGTCTTTTTTTTCGGATGGGAAATCATCAAATGATCGCCGTCCTGGGCGGGGCGAGAGGGGTGTCAGAATTTTACTGACTAAAACCCATCCATGTTGCTTGTGCCTTTTGCGTTCCGGGGGCGCGGTATCTCTTTCGAACAACCCGCAGCCCCGACAGGACACAAGTCTACAATAGCCTTTATGATAATAATAGTCTTTATTTCACTGAAAGTAATTAGGTTTATTCTCCTAAGTTTATAAACAAAAAAAATGACCTCATTGTTATTATTTTTTTGGGAGACAATCAATTTTTAGAATTATTCTTATCTATGAATTGTGAATTCTATCTTGAGAAATTATATACAAAAAGTTATTTATTGATTTTAATCTCAAAATAATGACCTATGTTATACTTATTAAAATAATAATGAGATTGCGATACCCAAGGTACACAGTAGTAAATACTTTAATAGCAAGTATAAAGGCTTCCTCAACCAAAATCAATAATTAAGGAAAAAAATATTCAATAAAGAAATATCGCAATGTATCATTACACCTACATGAAATTAAAAATATAATGGCACTTAAGAGTAGTAGTATTGAAGTTAATAAGTGGACAGTGGGTAGGCAGACCTTGGTATTAACTGCTTCATTATAAGACAAAAAGGTTGTGCCTCTTAGGACCAGCGAATTGGAGTCATCGTAATAAGTGAATATGAAAGAGGTTTGTAAAATTGTTTGTTGTGAACGAAAAAAAAGGAAAAAAATATAAAATAAAGACGTTATCTAATATGTGTGTTCTCAAAGGGAGATACGTATAATTGTATATATTCGAAATAAAAACAGTTATATGGGAATTAAATAGAAAATTTATTACGCCGAACTAATATCAAATGACGAATGTGGTACAATTACAATATTATCCAGGAACTATAGCTCAATATATATCCAAATCCTAGTCTTAGAATATAATTTAAAATTAATTACCGTTAAATGTCCAAAATTAGATATCTACTTGGAAATAAGTACAGACTTTGACATGTGTTAGTTAATTTTGACAAAGCTAAACCAACTAAGACTGTACTTATCATCAAGCCTAAAGTGAAACGAACCGAAACATTACCAACTCGTCCAATAAAATCCATAAAAATCCGCAGGCGTTCATTTAAAACAATAAACATTGAAATAAACAAAAGCAAAAATAACATGTTACAAAGTAAACTCCACTAAATAACATGTTACATCATATAATTTATTTTTGACAAGACAGTAGTCAATTTCACGAAATCGCCTTTTATGAGAGGTAATTTCACGAATTGACTGGTTGTTTGCGAAATGTCGGCAACTGTTGGAATTTGAGTGAAATGTGTAATGACATTTGTGTTTGAGTGGGTAGGCAGACATTCTATGAGGCCTCGTCCTCATTAACAACTGCTGGCCCCTCGAATAAAAATTTAAAGGTACATAATTCATAAATGTCTCTGCATTGAAGGTTGAAAATGATTACTAATACTAATAATCTATATAAATAACTGTGGACAAGAGTTTACTTAGAGGCAATAATTGACATAATTTTTTGGTCCCTTTGGACATAAAATGTCTTTTATAAAAAAGACAATGCCCATTTCCAGTAAATGAAGTTTATGCAACTTCTACTCTTTTCTGTGCAACAGTTATTAAATACGTTAATCTCCTTTGCTGGCCTGCCAAAGCTATAATATTAAGAAATAAGTTATCAAACTTGTAACCATGTAGACAGGTGGTCATCATTTGCAGACACCATAGTTACGTAACATTTTAAATTATGATCTAGAATCCTAGACGTTACGAAAAAAAAAACTAGATTTAGATCGATTGCACCAATCATTGTAATCAAAACTTGATAGTTAGTTAGCCTCCAAACGGCAATTACGCGTAATACCCGCGTGTTACAATGTGATAAACGGCTAACCGGCGCTTTAACGTGTAATTATCTAATAATTTATATTTATTATGCAGAATGCCCATCGGTTGGTTTGCATAAAAACCGTTTGACAGGTGTAGCTTGATTTATTTGTTTGTTGATGTGTGATGATTATACAGTAACGTAAGCAAGCGTGGTTGATTTGATTTTTTGTGACATACTATTGCATGTTTGGTTTCATGTAATTGCACTTGATCATTTGATTGCTGTAAGAAAAAATAATTAAGAATTTGCGAAAGTTTTCTTTTTTCTCTGAGAACATACTAAGGATAAAATTATTTGTATTTTATTTTCTTTGTTCTATAACAGAAAAAGCACGCGAATGATTAAACAATTTAACACTACATACGAAAACACGTTTGTTGAACGGAGAATCTCTAACTTTATTCTATTTTTCATTATTATTTTTTGTCAGAGCGGCTATAGACACTTTGTGAAAAGTGTTTAACTATTACGGCACAAAAGACCTAACAGCTGTGACAGTGGAACAAATGGATTGACAGCGGAGTTTGTAATAGGGTGACGTTTAGTACCCACAAAGAAACAAATAAATTACAATAAAATATATCCTAGAAAATAAAAGCAAGTAAAGTCACATGCTAACCAAGTTTCGTGATACATAAAACCCTAGGTCAACAACAAGAATGTAGGTAAATATTCAACAGCTCAAAACGCGCTCACATCGCATTACCATACGCACATAAATAAACAATTCAAATAACTATTGAGTCCTCAGTTAGCAGTGACAAATGTACAGTTTAAATATATTGGAATCTATGGCGACATTCGCAGCTCGTTGTATATAAATATTATGCAAAGCGCGACGCACTGTGCTTACTGCGTTCTGAATGTGCTAAAGGTGTGTTCATAGACTGACTTCCAACTTAACGGAGAGGAGATGTCTTCCAAGCAACGAAAAAGATGAGCTAAGCGGGAGATGGGTCATGCAAGCAGATTGGTTGTAAGAAACGTCCATCTTCTGCGCTTTGGTGGAGGCAGGGCCTTTGCCTCGTGTACCCTTCTCTGCATCTTACTTCTTCTTTTCGTATCGATGATACATTTGTATTTATACTACTTGGGCCAATAGGTGGCCACGTTTATTGCCGTCTCAGAGGCTCTGTTTAAATCGTCAAGGGTGCAGGTAAACGGACCTCTAACATTATGAGGTCTCTTGCATCTTACTAACCATGTAAAACTAAGGATTCGTTTAATGACGATTGCTGGAGATAGTTTGCTAAAACAGTTGCTATCCAACAATGTTGGCCGTATAGAAACAATTTTGTTCTTCTCAAACATTGTGTAGTAGTCTGGAGAAACCTGACCTAAGGACTCATAAAAACTACATACTTTTTAGAAAAGGCTTTTTACAAAATCCAAAAATTCTGATAGAGCCAAGAATCCTTTCAAAAAAGGATCTCAACCCTTTAATATTTGCACAGACGAATTTAGATAAAATTAGCCTTCTAAAACTTAAATATACTCGCATATAACCACACCCTAATCAGTTGCGAATTATTAGTAAATGTGAACTAATAACGCTATACAAGCGGTCGACAAGACAGTTTGTTAGTATTGCAGTAACGTGCAGTGCAAATGTCGCTGCACTCAATACTTTGTTGTTATGGTAAACATACGAAGTGAGCGTGAGAGGCTATACTTGGAGCTTTGGATGTTTGTGGATGTTTATGGAATGTTTTCTTGTTAAAGGATTGTAAAGGAATACATTGCAAAATTTATTATTGTACTATTTTGTGGCCCATACTAGAAATTTCTCCGATATCGTGGGTGCTTTAACAAGCATATAAACTCACATGCACAAAAAATCAGACCGTGTATGTTCCGTGCGGGAATCAAACCCGCGACACGCATGGCAGCAGCCAATCGCTCAGCCACTGCGCCAACGTCGTTAATTTTGTGACAGGATTTTTCAAATCGAAACTATGAGAATATTGATTTTGCGGTCCTTTTAATTGGTAGACAATTCTTTTAACATCTGGTGTACTTAATAGTTTAACATTTTCAGAAGTTATTTTTATTTGCAATTGAGGTGAGTCAATTTTAAGTTTGATCGTCCATTTTGATTTGTCTAACTCAGTCCTCCCGGAAGAAGGGGACATACCGTTTGTCTACTATCATGAAATTTGACCTTCAATATCGTCGGTCTAGTTTAAAACGTGACCATGAAAACGAAACGAAACACAGACGTGTACAGATCGATAGGTGTCTTCCATATTTGGTCACAAATATTTACAAAGCCATCGTAAATTACGTAGTTTAGTTACACTTGATTCAATAAACTTGGTCTTTTTGTCCCAAGGACTTCGTATCGTAGCAATGTTACGATCTTATGAGTGCATTTTTATATTACCAATGAATATATCGTAAGGTTCTCGGAAGTAGGCGTTTTTAAGCATCATTGGTTAAAGCATTTTTCTAATGTTTTCAGTAATAATTTAAAAAAATATTACTATGAACGGTGTTTCACATAGACTTTTAAATCCAAACCCTTGGAAATTTTTTAACCAATTTTATTAAATCTAGATACGTATAAGTACGAAAGATATAGGCTAAAAATATGTTTATAGTTAATGTTTTATACATATAGAAAACTGAAACTGTGTCCTAATATTTTATTTTCTTATTGTTTCAGCACGCAAATGCAGTCCGTGACTCAGCCCGCCTGATCCTCGAGTCCCCACAACCAGAATCCGACGACGCTCTCACTCTAGCCAGAGCCCTCCGCACACGACCTCCTGTCAACATGCTGCCAGCAGCCAAGGCTGGCACTTTCTTCGCTAGAGACAACCTTTCCAACTTCATAGATTGGTGCCGAAAAGCCCTCGGCATACTAGAATGCCTGCTTTTTGAGACAGACGATCTCTGCCTAAGAAAGAACGAGAAACATGTCGTGCTATGCCTTCTAGAAGTTGCTAGAAAAGGAGCGGTGCTAGGCATGCCAGCCCCTCTTCTGGTACAAATGGAGAGGCAGATAGAAAGAGAGTTGGCAGGGGAAGAATTGAGGCCTGATGATTCAGCACTTGGTCTAGTGCCATCGGCTCCACAACCGCAGCTGGTGACAAATGACTTGAGGAGTTTGGATGAGAGGGTCAGAGACCTCGTTGAGAGGTGTTCTTGTCCTACTCAGTTCCCCATGGTGAGGGTTTCGGAGGGAAAATACAGGATTGGTGACACAAGGATGCTGATTTTCGTCAGGGTAAGCTTAAGATTTATTAGTATTTTATACATACATAAGCTCATGCCTTTTTCCCATGGGGATAGGCAGAAACCACTAAACGCCACCTGCTACCATCCTTATATACTACTTTTGCCTCGTTCATACATCTGGTCATTCAAGCACGCCGGTTATGAGTACAGCGTTTCCGACATTTTTGAAGAACGTCACTAATAATGCCAAAGTTATCCCAAACAACATTTGAAAAAAGTAATTGATTGCTACGCAAAAGGCAAAACCATAACCTCATCCATGTTAAGTTCCAGACCCACAAAAAAATGAGTAACAATTGTGACAAAGAAACAAAAAAGGGTGTCTGGAAGGGAGGAATCAATTTAGCTGTTCTCGTTGTAGGTCTAAATGAGATTTCCTGTCTAGACGTAGCCCCATTAAAGCACATGACTTGGGGAATTGTTCGACGGTTACTAGTATGTTTTGTTGTTAAGTGTTTTCATACCGCTTGTAGGTACTTTTGATGAGAACAAACAGTCTTCAGTTTTATTGTTACATGATTCATAAGTACAAGATTAATCCCGACTGATATTTTTCCTGGTTCTCACATAAAGCTCCTGTTATCAAATAAAGAAATTATTCATCATCATATCAGCTACAAGACGTCCACTGCTGGACAAAGGCCTCCTCCTTTGACGGGCCTGTTGGTCTAGTGGTTAGTGGCCCTGACTGCTAAGCCGGAGGTCGTGGGTTCGATTCCCACCCAGGACAAACTTTGTGTGATGAGCATGATTGTTTGTTCTGTGTCTGGGTGTGATTTATCTATAATATGTATGTATTTATAAAATTATATAAGTATGTATATCAGTTGTTTGGTTACCATAACACAAGCTCTGCTTAGCTTGGGATCAGATAGCCGTGTGTGAGTTGTCCCAAGATATTATTATTATTATAGATTTCCAAAAGGAGCGATTAAAAGGGGCCTTCATCCAAAAATAATAAATAATTCTTGGGTATCCCAAAATTACCACTGAAGAGTACCTACTCACCTCCTTCCTACTACCATTCTATTACTAAACACAGGAGCTAGTATGGAATACAAAATCTACAAAATGACTCAAAGGACCAAAACTTAATTCACACTTAATACAGACTTCTGACACAGTAGCCAATCAAAACAAAGCATTCAGAAAATAACATTCTAAAAACAAAGAGCGTAATTTAGTGGACAGAGGACGCCTGCGCTTGCGCCGGTCTGTCGCAAACTCGCAACGAGACTTTACAACACACTGTAAACAATGCGGCTCAAAGGATTCAACGCGTTTGTTTAACCTGAAATATGAAGATGTGAGGAGTGTGGTCGGAAAGATAAACACTAGTGATACATAAAGGGATGTAAGTGTGCCTGTAGATGGACAGTGATTTGATAGTATTAATGGACCATATTAAGCTAAATAAGTAAACAAATAAAAAGATCAATCGGATATTGAAAAGAGATAAGTTATGTTTCAGTAATATAATTCTCGCAGATGGATGAAAGAGTTGGTAATATTTATCGAGAAATAAAGGCAATAGCTTCAGAATTATATTAGAATAACAACCGTCTGTATTGAATGTTAGTCATTAGTACCAGAATTAGTATTCCATGTTTTCTAGATATAAATTGGCGCATTTAGGTAACCACATCAATATTCTCAATTCAATACAACGAGTTGTATTTTAATTTCGTATCATAACATTGCCATTAAGCCTAGTTTCAAACAACGAACACTATATTCATTAGGACTAAAAATAGATCTTCAAGCGCCTTTTAATGAAAAAAAAAAACCGTATAGCCATTAGCGCCAAACAAGTCTCACATTTAAGATCGTACACATAGTGTTCCAATTCCCTCGTCGACGTATCTATGATTCATTCTATTCGATTCCTTGTTTGGTCAAATCGAATGGACGCCTCATTGTAGAAAACGACTTTCGACCTTATATCAGCCGTAAAGAACTGACCTCTCCTTTCAAATAATTTATATTAGGAGGCAGGTCAATTTATATTGGCTAGTTGCTTAGTTCCAAATTTAGGAAGACCTCGCATTAGGAACAAGTGTTCAGAAGGGAGGGGTCAAAGTATGTTGGAGATTATCTATCGATCCATATTAAGGGATGCAAGGCTAAGAACTAAACGAAGGCGGATCGAGGTCACCAGACTTGTATTGATTGGGAGTATCAAGGCAGCATTCCCACGGTATCAGCGAATCTTTATTTGGAATTTCTAATAAACCAGTACTTGAGGGTTCAACATACACTGGTCCTGCTGTCCGAATAACGTGGTCCTTTATAAGCTGGTCTACAACAGCCTCATGCTCTTTAAGTTGAACTATAAGATCGGGTTCCAAATTGAATGCACTCTCTAGTACTGTAAATTTATTTCTAGTGGCTACTTTTAAAGTAAGAGCTATCGTACTGTACGGATTATTTATCGGTTTAGCTTGACCATCAGATACTTGGTACGAGAACGTGTTGTTATAGGACTGCCCTTATTTGGTGATCAGGAATCTGTCGACAGGATTGATAAGGCTCAGGCTATGATTGATGAAAACAAGTACAAGTACCACTTGTGGAATATTTTATTAGGATGTTTCTTTATCAGTATCTACAATATCTGTCCTCCGATATCTTTTGGAGTAAAAAATATATATGACACATATTGTTTAGAAGTTATAAATATTATTGTAAACAGTGCTATTCATTTCCGGAAGGCATCGCATTAAACTTATAAAACTAAAGTATCCTTAGATGTAAAAAAATCTTAACCAAAATATAAAATGCATCAATTTTTTACATATCATCACGCATGTACACTGTACACCCTGAGTTCGCCGGCATGTTTAGGTCCCATCTAATACGGGGCGAGTCTGTTGCCATTTACCAGGCACAAATTCTAACTCCGAGTTGCTACTGAGATTTTTTATAGAAAACCCAATAACACTTTGCTTTACCTGGGAACCGAACCCAAGACCTTTAGCGTAGCAGTCGCGCTTAAGACCACTAGGCTAGCGAGATTTTTATTTTTGTAATTCTAACAAATTGTATTTCTCCACAGATTCTCCGCTCCCACGTCATGGTACGCGTCGGAGGAGGCTGGGACACCCTGGCCCACTATTTGGACAAGCACGACCCCTGCCGCTGCCGCGCCTCCCACCGCACCTCCCTCTCCGCCCGCCTCGCCCGCCCCAAGCACGACCTGGCCGGCGCCACCGTCACCTACGAACGACCAGACGCTGGCCCAACATCCCTGCCATACACCAAAACTGAGCCAAAGAACTACGAACCAATGTCTCTTCAATACAATTCGAAGATCTATAATGAAGAACCAAAATCTGGCCACTACCAGTCTAATCACAGGCTCAGTGATGCTCCCACCAGTCTGCCTTACTTAGGTGACTTGGACAGAGCTGCTTCTCCAAGCAGGAGGCACTTAGCTCCTAGGGCAATCAGTCCGTCGAGGAAATCGTCATCTCCGGATCGTAGGACCAAAATCGTGACATCGAACCACTTAGTCCCAACCCCACATGGGATCAGAAATAAGAGTCCCAGGCCTGTTTCTCCGGCTCCTGCAGCTGAGAGTGCGTCTGATAATGGATCTGAGGTATCCGATGAAGGGTACAGGAGTCTAGGAGTGGTGGCAGGGTCTACACAGGGATCACCATCTACGAAAACTACGAACAGATATTCGCTGCACAGCCAGAACTCGATTGAAGACGCAGAATTTAATGGTAAGGCTTTTTTATTTAACTTTCCTCTTCATAGTTAAGTGTTGCAGAGGTACTAGCTGGTTCTTCTTCGTTCAAACTTATCACAATAGCTTATTACTCATAATAAGTGTTCATAAACACTGTTTAAAAATAGAATTAAATAGTAGGGACGTGACAGTTATCCGCGAGAACTAATAGGCGGTAATCATTCTTACATCATATATTTCAAAGTTCAATTTAGGTATGCAATAGTGCCTTTAAATTCTTGGGGTGTCAAAAATCCCTATAGTAGAATCAACTGCTGTTTGTGTTATTGCTCTTTTAGTTTCTCATAGTATGTCATGAGGCGAAGTACCACTGAATCTCGTATTACCGATATCTTTGCACGCTAGGTTCATCTTAGATTCTTGGTCTTATTGACATCAATTTAAGGACTTAATTTAAATGGGAACGTTACACTCTCTGGTCTAGAATCTGGGACAAGCACTAATTCTATCTAGTCTGTCCTAATTAACGATAAAGTGGTCCTATCACTTCTATGGCTTTATAATTAATATTTATGGTCCTTTTACGCTGAGTGACAGGCATTATTATAATTGAAGGAATATCTTTGTCTTATTTGTAGGTGACATTTTTATCTTACAAAATACCATCTCATACCATCACGCCTGTATTCCCCGAAGGTTAGGCAGAGATGCACTAATGTACACCCACAGATCGCCAGTAAGTTTAGGTCCCATGTAATAGGGGGCGAGCCTATTGCCTTTAACCGGGCACAAATCCGAACTCCGAGCTGTTACTGATAATTTCATAGAATAACTAAAATTACACTTTTTGCTCAACCTGGGAATCGAGCCCAGGACCTCAAGCGTAGCAGTCGCGCTCAGGACCACTAGGCTAATAAGGCAGTCTTACAAAATATTGCTACTTTATTTTCGTATGTATTTTAACACAAGATGATTCAATACTTTTGCGACGCGACGGCACAATACACAATTTAATCATTATTTGAACAGTCCAGTGTTGACTCTTTGTGAATATTGCACAAATTGCGATGTTTCGACATTTGTGCAAATACCCGCACATCTTATTTTAGTAGGTAATATGTAATATTAACAGACATATAAACATACCTATAGGTAAAGTCAATACTGCAAATGAACGGTAAATAGGATGTTAGTGGCAGCTGTAATTCGTTTCGTGTAAAGTAAACTGTAAAAATGAAACGCCTTTATCTGAAATTCAACTCACTCTATTTGCCCTGTCGGGAACTTACAGGTATCTTTGGGGTTGGTTCTGACAAAACGAACCAACCCCTCTTTTCAATTTCTCTAATTTTTCGCAGTGAAAATTTTGGACATTGGCGCTGATTTTAAAATTTCTTATATCTCTCCCTGATTCTAAGCATAACTGTTTTTGCTAATTAAGGTTACACATTTAGAGTTTTGATTTATTTTAACGAGATTATTATAATTACTGTCAATCAGGACATTTTGAAAAAATCAGTCAAGTCATTATGATATTTCCTAAAATTTATCATTTTCTGTCTGCCCTGCATTGTGATAGAAGATCTTTCACACTTCAATGTTTTTCTAAAAAAAAAAACCAATATTTCTGTACCTAGTAACAAACACATCAGTCTTATCACTCTGTACAATACACACGTGTGTATGTACAATGTGTACTTACAATACACATGCCGCGTTTGTGTAGTATTGTGCAAATTTCAGCAAGAGTCATTATTCGCGTTATTGAAACGTTGTAACAAACAGATGTACTACCTGAACGAATGTTTTGTGCACACGCTGTACGCAGCACAAGTCATAAGAGGTCGCGGTTATTAAATGCAAGTAATATCCTTATTTCTTTATATGTGTTACTAGCTAAACTTGATAACAGTTCGCTGTAGCATACCACACACATACCATTACGTCTATATTCCCCGAAGGGCTAGACCCACAGTTCGCCGGAATGTTTTTAGGTAATAGGGCGCCATATGTGTGTTGGGGTCGCTGTAGCCTATATGAAAAAAAGTATATAAAAATACTTGTCTCTTAAAATGCATTGTAGTGTAAAATTTTCAAGTCAGTCTATCGACTACTATCCAATATTTGCGGACACAAACATAATAGAAGCTGAATTTTATTATAACTATAGCTATATACCTCGTAGTGTCACTCTCGATCAGTTTCGTCTTTGGTTTCTGCTTCGCTCCCTCCATCTCCTTCCACTAGTGTAAAGATGAACAACGATTTCCACTTCTGCTACCTCTCAATCCAAGGATAGCAGTGACCGCTACCTCTTATAACTGAGGTCCATCCTGTAATTATTTTCGCAATTGATAGCAGCGTACCGTTAAATTGCACTGTCCTCACAGAATGTCGGTAAAAATTAAATTGCACAGTGTGCCAAAACGTACATGTATGGACAAATTGGCTTCGACAGCATCCTATTGGGTGTTCCTGTTCTCTTAAAATACCAACAGAAATGTTACCCTAATCCTTCAATCTATATATTTTCACCTATTAATATTAAAAAACTGAAGAGTTTGTAACTTTGGCTAATCTCACGAACTACTGGTACGAATTCAAAATTATTTTTGTATTGGTTAGCCTTTTTATCGAGGAAGGCTTTAGACTAAATAACATCACGCTACGATACTCGGGAGCGGAGCAGTAACTAAAGACGTAACTTAAAACCCGGGTGATTAAAACCAAAAGAAGCTAGTAAAAGTAAATAAATAAAATTGGAGTGTTTGTTTCTTATATCAAAATAATTAATAGCTTATTACTAAATAAGTAAATGTAATATGAATTTTGAAATTTTGACGGGACTTTCACTGGCAGGTAGCTCATGTTTTGAGGAGTAACTTAGGTTTACTTTTATTTTAGATAAAGAATTAGGGATCCGTGCAAAAATATAAGTAGCAGCAAGATTGAAAATAAACAACAGCACAACAGCGCGGAGTTAGAATTTGTGTCCTGTTAATGGCAATAGGCTCGCCCCCTTTTACATGGGGCCTAAACATACCGGCGAACTGTGCGTGTACATTGGTACACCCCTGCCTAACCCTCCGAGGATTACTGGCGTTATGGATACATACAATCACCGTGTACGATTGAAAACAAGATCTAGCAATCAGCACTCAGTATGCCGATCACATGAATCATGCGCTTGTCATCTCTATTCGTAGGCAAAACATATCACCTATTAAATAAAACGTTTACAAACACAGGTGAGCACAATGATCGCCACTAGTCAGTCTAACAGATCTGGCCTATGTTTAGACATTCCTGAGATCATAGTCATGTCTCATATAAGGCACGAGTGGACATTTATCTAAGACTAGCTTGCAGCCGCGACTTTGCTCAAGTCAATGTCGATTATCACTGGATATTTTTTGAATGGAATCGTATTTTAGTGTTATTGGGTTTTTCTATGAAATTCTCAGTAGCAGCTCGGAGTTTGTATTTGTGCCCGGTTAATGGCAATAGGCTCGCCCCCTATTACGTGGGACCTAAATATACCGGCGAACTGTGGGTGTACATTGGTACACCTCTGCCTAACCCTTCGGGGAATATATAGGCGTGATGGATGATGGTGGAATCTTATTTTCTTTTTAATAATTAGTCAACCAATAAAAAAATTAAAAAAAATCTTAAATTAGTTAGTAATGCCGGGAGGGGACGCCCTAGAAAGACCTACCTTGACCTTATCGGTGAGGTTCTTCAGAAAGGTCAGGTGCGCAGTACTCGTAACCGGCGTGCTTGTATGACCAGATGTATGAATGTGGACGAGGCGAAAGGAGTGTGTAAGGATCGTAGCAGGTGGCGGTCCGTGGTTTCTGCCTACCCCCATGGGAAAAAGGCGTGAGTTTATGTATGTATGTGTATAATTAGTAGCCTTTTTTAACGTGTTGAGATCCTCATGGATAGCCTCCGCGTCGGGGAAAGCGGAGGGATATGTCGGACTACCGGCTAAAACCCCATGGTATTCTTCCAACTACCACCGGGATACGGGTATCGCTCTGAGCATTCTTCCGCACCCCGGTAATACAAAAATAGCCCAAGATACTCCTTATTACATTAGCTATCTGCCAGTGAGCCCGTCAAAATTCTGCCAGTGAGCCCGTCAAAATTCTGCCAGTGAGCCCGTCAAAATTCCCGTCAGAGATCAGGGAGAATAAACAGACAGACAAACATTTCCAAAAATTATTTTGGATGTATACCTTGTAAATATTGAAATGCATTTAGTAATAAGCTGCTACTTTGATATGACAAACAGACCCTTCCAATTTAATTATGAGTATGTATGTGTGCATGTGTTGCACAAGCCATATATTCACATAACAAGCTCAATAATACCTACTCTTTGTCCGGAGTGACATTCCTCTCGGAGCGTGTTGCAATAATACTATAATAATGTTTATATTAGAGCTTAGTTCTGTCTAGAAGGATAACATATAATCTCTCAATAGTTCATATGGTCCTCTGGCTGTGGTTTATCCTTACTCTTCGTTATTTATTTACTCATAACAATAAAACTAACTTACTTATTACAATTAACGTTAGGATTTGTCTTGAAAACCCAAGTATGTACTTATAGTAAAAAAACACAAAACGGCGGAGGATTTTGGGCACCATAATGTGTGCTTCGACATTCTTGGGAATTATAAAGGTTATCATCAAAATATATGAGAGTCTGATGAATATATTACCTATATTTGAGAGTAATTTAATATGACAAACTACAAAATAATATTCTCAAGCCACTTTAGTTACCAATCCCAATTTTATATACTTTTGGGAGACCTCTATAAATGAACCACATAGTGAATGTCTTATGTACAGACACCAGCATATCAAGCTACTACAATCTGTCAAATTTCTTTAATAGATTTTCTACTTTATCGCTGTAGTATATGGTTCAAAGTTGCTTGCGAAAATTTGTCAGTTTCGGGCAGCTTGATGTGCTGGCTGTACATGATACCAAGTCATGTAAATCGTCAAGCGGTCAACAACATCGGCCGTTTGCGTCAAAATTCGCGCATGTAAAACAATAGTGGTCCTTGTGCCACCAAATCGGGTGCCCTACCCGGTCGTGAATGACAAGCAACCACATCTGTGTACCCATTCATTATTATATAATAATATCTATCCTACTAATCCTTACTAATATTATAAATGCGAAAGTAACTCTGTCTGTCTGTCTGTCTGTCTCTTCTTCACGCCTAAACCACTGAACCGATTTCAATAAAATTTGGGACAGATATAGTCTGGGACCCGAGAAAGGACATAGGATAGTTTTCATCCCGGAAATCCCCCGGGAACGGGAACTATTAATCCACGCGGACGAAGTCACGTGAAAAAGCTAGTAATATTATAAAGGCGAAAGTTTGTATGTTTGTCTCTTCTTCACGCTCAAACGGCTGAACGGATTTGAATGAAATTTGGCACTAAGATAGCTAATAGTGCGAAGTAATACATAGGCTAGGATATAGGCGCTTTTTATCCCGAAAATATGTACGGTTCCCGTAGGATAATATGTCAACTTTGACGCAGAGGAAGTCACGGGTAGAAGCTAGTATTTATAATATTATAAAGAGTTAATATTTATTTGTTTGTTTGTTTGTAACTCTCTCGTCTCTGAGTTTTTAGTCTCGAAAACGACTAAAACGACTTTAAAAAATAATTCAACAATAGATAGCTACATTATTCCCGAGTAACATAGGCTATATAACATCACGCTACGACATACGGGGGCGGAGCATTAACCAAAAACGTAACTTATGGCGGGTGAAATAAGCAACCCAAACGATGTCGCGGGCACTTCGCTAGTAATTATTATTGCGTCAATTGATTTGATCAGAATGATAATCGATTTAATCATAATAATTGTTATTCGTCATATCAGTTTATGAAGAACTTCCTTATAAAGTGGTCCTAGGTTTTTTATATAATTATTCTTAGCGTTTTTGGTGGCTATAAATATTTAAGATGTCAAACACCTACCCACTTGTACTATTGCTAATTTTAAATTTCAAAATGAGACAACATGCAAACTCTAAGAATTAATTACGTTACTAATTCAATATGCGAAATGAACTGCATTACTCTCCAGCAATAAAAGATTCGTGTACATCGCTAATTGTAAAAAATAATATATAATTAGGCTAAATATTAGAATAAAAAAAACCTTTGGCAAAAACATGGTATGTTTATTAAGGTGTTCGTAGTATTGCATTGTGCTCCATGTCTTAACGGTTTCACACTATTACCATTTTATAAAATTAATCAACCACATACATACCATCACGCCTGTATTCCCCGAAGTGTTAGGCAGAGGTGTACTAATGTACACCCACAGTTCGCCGGTATGTTTAGGTCCCATGTAACAGGAGGCGAGCCTATTGCCATTAACCGGGCACAAATCCTAACATCGAGCTGCTACTGAGAAATTCTTAATGGAAAAACAAAATAATACTTTTTGCCTGACCTGGGAATCAAACCCAGGACCTCTCGCTTAGCAGTCGCGCTTGCGACCACAAGAACCACAGGGCAAATACCAACCACCTTAATAAATCAACCACCTTAGCTCCTAAGTATCCTGCCGGGGCTGCGGGTTGTTCGAAAGAGATACCGCGCCCCCGGAACGCAAAGGGCACATGAAGGAACATAGACGGTTTTTAGTCAGTAAAAGTCTGACACTCCATCCCGCCCCGCCCAGGGCGGGCGAAGTTATTTGATGATTTCCCGTCTGAAAAAAAAAAAGCTCCTAAGTATACTTTCTTAGCAACATCGCCGCCATCTTAACACAAAGAAAGACAAAAAAAGCAGTAATTTATTCCCTCCCACCTACAGCCTACCAAGAAAAAAGAGGAACAAGTTCCCTCCACCTCATTAGTTAGTACACAGCACTCTTCGACAGATAATACCGGCTCTATCTCATCCTACAAGCATTCGCAATTAACGTTATCAAATAGTTGTAATTATAAACAAGTGCCACTAATTATGTACAATGGCGATGCTATCGGTTCTAATAAATACGAGTAACATGAAGAGAAACTATGTCTCTGGCGTGATCTTGAACTTAGACTAAGAAATACCTAATCTTTTGTGAACTTTGTTCTAATTAGAAAGACAACTTTGTGTAGCGTTGTGGTTTTTTTTTAAATAACCATCACGCCTGTATTCCCCGAAGGGTTAAGCAGAGGTGTACCAATGTACACCCACAGTTCGCCGGTATATTTAGGTCCCATCTAATAGGGGGCGAGCCTATTGCCATTAACCGGGCACGAATACAAACTCCGAGCCGCTACTGAGAATTTCATAGAAAAACTCAATAACACTTTTTGCTTTTTTTTGCAAAAAAAAAACATATTGTTCTGACTATTAAGTATAGTTGAGCTTATTTCTATCAAAAGAATCTAACCCCCCGTCCTTCTCTCTACAATCAAATTAATGATGTCAAACTAATTTAATAAAATTAGTTTTATGTACGTGCCAAACTTATTTTAAGTTTTGACGTGGATTGGTTTCTTTCGGCAGAACCCAATTATTAGATAGCACGGTCCTATATTCCTCGTTAAAGCTACTTTATAGATAGGACCTTATATAAAAAAAAAACATAATAAAAAAACGTTTTTACGTTTTTTACGCCACAACCTTTAAATATTCAATTATTTTTCCTAATGCCTTTATAGTACAGATTACGTTTATAAACTGCATTCCTTTTAATCGACAAGACCTTTTCCCTTCTAAGGTCAAAAGACAAATGTCACATAACACAACATAACAAGCCCACACATTAGTCACCTGGACCCCTGCTTACCCAGCAAGGTAGCATGAGCGACATTCCGCCCAACATGGTCTTGACAACATTGTTATAACTAAATGTTCTTGAATGTGGGCGCGGACATAAAGGACCAACTAATACGTTTATAAGAAACTGGTCCTGCGTTTATTCGAAATGGAATTAACTTTATTCGCAGATTTTGTGTTTATTTGAATGTTTTAGATGGTTTTTTGCAATACCATATTCATCATCATTTATTTATTTATTTTTTGGCTATGTAAGACTTACAGCTAAATAAAACAGAATAAAAAATAGTAGGTAATTCTGACAGCCAATTACAAGTCTTCACTTATAAAAAACAGACTGGCAGAGATGGTGTGACTGCGGGTTGTTCGAAAGAGATACCGCGCCCCATAACGCAAAGGGCACATGAAGGAACATAGACGGGTTTTAGTCAGTAAAAGTCTGACACTCCCTCCCGCCCCGCCCAGGGCGGGGGAAGTTATTTGATGATTTCCCGTCTATAAAAAAAAAGAAAAGAGCTGGTGTGAACAACACACGCACTGGCCACACAAAAAATAAAAACGGAACAACATCAAAACTTAAGCTAGGAAAATCATACCAGCCGCAGGACGTCCACAGCTGGACATAGACCTCCCCTATAGATTTCCAATAGGACCGGTTGGAAACGGTCTACATCTAGCGTTCAAGACCATATTACATTGTAGTTGTTACATTACATTTCATTGTAGCAAATGCTATTTCATTTTCTTTTTACGTTTATAGTCACGTTTGTCAACACACCTGTGATCTTGTTCGTATCAAAACATGTGTCGCACACGTGACAATGTGAAAATGAGCGAAAAGATAAAGGTTATTGGAGTTTTGAAATCAAAAGATATCGATAGAACTCGCATTCTTTTGTAGATTAATAGTTACCATTCATTGAAATACCGATTCATCTTAGCTTGAAGATAGGATGGCTGAGGTCGACTTAAGTTAAATTAAACTTGGTTCTACATAACATACCATGACACCTGTATTCCCCGAAGGGTTAGGCAGAGGTGTACTTAATATGTTTTAATTTTTTTCTTTTGTTATTTATTCAGGTAGAGACAAACAGTATATTACTAGCTTTTGCCCGCATCTTCATGCGCGTGAAGTTTTTTATAGATGTTTTTTATAAAAGAATAATGGCCGTTAGCACTCAGAAATAAAACAGTTCTCTATTAGCGAATCAATTTTCAGAATAAAATTATACTATTTAGTAGTTCCCAAGATTAGCGCGTTCAAAGCTACGTCAGTTCAGCCACGTCAATCATAACGGTGTCATCATTTTACTTGCCAGACATAAAAGGACTAACCAGAGAAAATGTTGACCTCATAAGATATTATTTTCTACTACAAAACGTTCACTTAACCAAGCAAAGCTTTGCGGAAAAGGGAAGTCCTCGCCACGACCGCTGCTTCTCCATATATGGCCACGGACACAGCTCAATATGGTCAGAATTATTAACTTAATCTAAGTGTTATTATCGTCTAAACATGGGCATTGTAAATTAGATACTGTTTTTATGTACCGAGGGTTAGCCAAAGGGTTATGAATGAGAATGTCACTAACTAGCTTGTTGATTTTAATTGTAGTAATGAATAATGTAAACGACGGTTAAAAGTGTTATAATGTTTTTCTAAAAGGTGTGAGTGGCAGTGTCTGGTTGACTTGTAAATAGCTGTTGACAATTATTATGATAAAATTTTGCTAAACGATATGCAGGAATTATAAGTAAACTAATTGCAACATGGCTGTTAGGCAAGTAACAATTTGTCGTGGGGAAAAACGTCATTTTGACAAACGAGAACGATTTAGTAAAACGGAAAGGTGTACAGCAAAAAAGTATTACCGTCAATTTTCACTATCTAATTTTCCTTTTCTCTATTTTCAGAGCGTCTCGACCAAGACGATGGTTGTCACATGGACAAGAACGAACGAGTCGACACCCACGTGAGTCTCAACACGGGCCTCCGCAAGACTGACTTCTCAGACACCTTCTACGGAGGCAGGAAGCCCAGCTCCATCGACGAGAAGTCCAACAGAGGCAGCCCTGACCGCGTAGTCATTGTCACCGAAAGCAACGATTCTCCCAGCAAGAGCCTCAGGGCTGCTCGCGAAGCTTCCCAGTCACCAACGAAGACGATAAGAAGCCGACAGGCTAGCCGCATTCCCCATTCTCCCGTCAGGAACCGAACTCCTAGCCGGGGGAACACGCCGAGCCCGAAACATGTCGCAAATCCAGTTCAGATATCACCAAAATTGACACCGAAATTGCCGCCAACCTCCAGAAATACTTGGAGCGGAAGGACTGCGCCAAACCAGGTCAAAGGAAAGTCTAGGCCCACTTTGGGAGCAGATACGTTTGAAAACCCGAATAAATCTCCGAAAATGAGGGCTAAAACTCCTCAAGCTGATGCTTTTAAGAGGAATTCCCCTCTGAGGGCCAGCAGTGCTACTCTTAGGTCCCCACCGAATCAAAAGCCTTTGAGTCCTTTACTAGAACAGATCCTAAGGTCAACAGAATCTGCAAAGGATGACGCATCAGTTCTAGAGAAAATGAAGGAGATTATTAGGACATATTCAAAAGGAGATGATTCTCTCTCCAGAACTAGCTCTAAGGACTCAGACTACGCTGACTTCACATCAGCCTGGGTGATGTCTGATGGAAAATTAGAAAGATCTACTAGTACAAGGCAGTTGGCCGCTCCTAGGAAAGACCCAAGGAATGGGTCGTCCCGGATACCAGCACCAGTGTCAATTGGCTGCAGGAGGTCTACATCCACGTCACAGTTCCCATGACAGGAGTCTGGCGACAGCGTGGACACTATAACCAGTGATAATTGAACTATTTATATTAGTGTTTAGCTTGTGAAGACAGGTCAAATTAAATAGGTGATAGTTCAGTGAAGGATTGCAGCCAATTGTGAGTGTGATATTTATATGACGAGAAATGTATGGACTTTAATATCGCATATCTTTGTGTATGTAGCGATAAGGGTTAAGATTATAAACGGATTAGACAACGACCGGTCTCGAACGATTTGCCCTGGTTAGCACATGATAATGGACTTATGGAATTTAGTAATGGGTTCGAACCAATCAAGGTTTATAGTTCCGAATTGGATAGGCAAGACTTGAAGGGGTACTTTGTACCAAGGGTAAGTTGGGCATAAGACCGGTTCAACCATGATTTTGACTTAAACTACGACTGAAGCAGTCGATTTGTCCAAAACGTGGATTACATCAGCTAGACTGTTAGTTAGAATGGTGTAATCTGCCCAAGAATTATGACGACTTTTAGAATTTTAACCGTAGTTTAGTACTAATTATCGATTAGAGAATTTGTACTAACAATTTTAACAATATGTAATGTTAACGTCAACCATTTTGAATTTATCAGATTTACCATCTGTTTGCTTATAAAACCGACTGTTATGAAATTGGGTGTTGATCACATTATTACGAAATATACTTCTTTAATTGAAATATATTCAATGATAGATATTTTTTTTGGAAATTATTTTGAAAGAAAATAATTATAGCTGAAAATATGAAATTGATTGCCTGACGCCTAAAGCTTCTAGCCTATACCTAAAGTATCTGAAGCAATTAAAACATAACTCTTTTTTATGAAAAGTCGGTTAAATATGGTGCTAAGCAATAAAAATGTTAGCTTCGTTGTTTAGTTATTGTTAATTTAATTATTTTGGCTAAATAAGATCACAAGCAGTTTACAATTTTTAGTTATAAGTTATAGATAAGCAGTGAAACTTGGCCCCACATTTATTTGGTTGTTAGTTCACAAAAATGTATCAAAGTTTACCCAAAAAAAATGTTGATTCAATAAATAATACACAATTTTTTTTTTGTTTTGTAAACTTTGGTACAGTATTTTTTTTACAATCTTCATATAACCCCTTTTTAAATAATAGTATTAGTAATATAAACAATGTTACTAATAGTAAAAATTTAAGAAAAAAAGTAGGTACTCAAGTACGTTTATTATACAATATGACAAGTTATAGTTAAGTTAATTTTTAAGTTTTAGAATTATTTTTTTTAACTTCCCGGTAAAACTTTACTAATTAATTAATTAATTAAAAGAAAAAATACTTAATTATTTGACATTTGAAATTATGCATTTAACGAAAATATCATTCCATATTTGGAGTAGCCGGGATATTCAGCAATTTTTGTTTAAAAGTAATCTCATTTTCTTTTTTGTATAGGTTGTGACGGCGGAGCTTAAAAAATCTGTAGTGTTTTTAAAAGAAATAGTTAATCACGTAGCTTTTTTATAAAATGGTAATATGGCATCATTAATTATAAAAAAACAACAAGAACATCCATTCACTTACCTCATTGTAGTATACTAATAAAAGGAGATATTTTTGCACACTCTTTATAGACACGTTAGATGTCATTAGTTGCCATAACACCGTCCATTTCAAAATGTAGCTAACATAGTAAATACACATAGCTGTAGATTGGCATCCGCGAAATGTTATTTAGACCCTATTTTTTATTTTTACTTAATAAATAATTATAAAAATTCAGATATAATTAAATTTACTGATTAATTAATTATTTTTTGATCTTTTGTCTCAAAGGACCAAAAAACTTTATAGTTTTTTTTTAAATTGTAATTGCTATAACAATTGCATTATTACTTTTATTAAATAGTTATTGAACAAGTTATTCCGATGTCTAAAATAACATTTCGCAAAATAATACTTCTATCATTGTAATAAATAATTTAATTGTAATTAAATTAATGATTGAAGTAATTATCTGTAAGTAAAATATCATACGATTTTTAATCTTTCGGTCTAGCAGACCTTTATAATGATGTCACAAATAATACTACTATGTTGTAATTCTATGCTTAAGTTAAATGTCATGGCTCATAAGCAATGGACAAGATTTTTCCTAAACCATAATGTATGCAATATCGTCATGATTGTTTTTTTTCTATTTCTACATTTCTGTCAAAACCTACAAAATGTTTATAACGCTCTAGCCTAAAAAAAAATGTCATCTGTTTACATAAAATAATAAAAATAATTTATAATAATTATTTGGTTTTATTTTTCATTGAAAATTACACCAAAAATATTAAAAAAAAAGAATCGTAAAGAAAAAAAAGATTAGAAAAGTAAATTTTAATAAATGATTTAGTAAACAGATGACTTAAATGGACATTCTCAATAATTTTATTACAAAATTTATATTATTAATTATAATTATCTATAATTTTTATATTAAATGAGGATGTTCATCACAATATAAATTACTTTTGTGTACACATTGCTCTACTATCATAAAAGAAAAACATACCAGGAAAAGAATAAAAAAAGGAAATAATAAAATAAAAATTCCTTGAAATATGCTTTTACCCGACTGCTAAAAAGGGTTATGTTTTGTGATAGTGTAACAATGACAAAGTTTAGAGGCTAAGATTTTAGTTAATCCGCATTATTTCTCTTCGACGTAATGTTACCAGTGACTATGCCATAGATATCTGTTATTATTCACAGAATAAACAATAAGTTTATCTAATAATTATCGAATTTTATTTTTACTCCCAATAACAACACACAACGAACATATAACATTATTTTTACACCCACCTGATGTTAAGTGGTCACCGCTGCCTACAGACATCTGTAATACTAGAGGCCTTGCAGATGCATTGCCATCCCAGAGACAAAGTTGAAATGACTTTTGGGCCTGTAATTTCACCAGCACCCATTCCCTTTAAGCCGCAACACAGCAACGCTGCTTTGAACTTAATAAACATTATGTGTGAAACACTTATGTCCAATTTACAAATCGATCAAATGCTGGGACCGAAGATGCGTGTGGACATACCTTTTTTAGAAAGGTTATACAGAGGTGTATAATCTTTCTTTATCGTGTGGGCACTAAGGTCTAACGACCCCACATACCCTAGTGTCAGAGTTTCTAAACCGCCGCAAGGGCCTCTGACATGGTTACCGATGTCAGTGATGTCCAAGATAAACTTAGAAAGTACATATGAATTAGAAAAAGTCACATTGGTACTTGCCCGAGCCCGGTTGCGAACCCACAACCTCGTGCATGAGAGGTGGGCGCCTTAACCACTAGGCCATCACGACACTAGGTGTATAATATACAGGGTGGAATTTTATAATGCTACCTGGAGGGAAAGTACTCTAAATACTTAAGTTAGGATTTTTTTCTCAAAGGAAACATAAGGAATGTTTCCTTTGTTTAGTTTACTATGTTTGCAGAGATTTGATGCTTATGATTGACCCTATCGATCAGTGCCATAAAAGTACAGAATGCTATTTTTTCGGATTTTAGTCGGTTCGATTCCCGGGTGTGGCAAGCGTATTTTCAAAATTATTTAAATGCAGTTCTGTTTCTTTAAAAAAAAAAGGAATGTTTCCTTTGAGAAAAAAATCCTAACTTAGTATTTAGAGTACTTTCCCTCCAGGTAGCATTATAAAATTCCACCCTGTATGTCAGCGCACCAAAAAGTAGCAAAAACTTCTTACAACAGAACCACGGAGTATCAAAGCACAGTCAAACCTTTTTAATCTACCGCAGAATTTTTGGAAGACAAAAAAAAGTGTTACGTCTCCCTCTGTCAAAGCCTGTCAAAGATTATCAAGCAGTCAACCCATAGAGTACATTATATATGAGTCAACCAGAGAGTGCTGTCAGTTCAACAGGCAGTCGAAATCTCTCGTAAGAGGGTAACAAGAACCGAAATTATTATTATAGAAAATTGGCCGTGATGATTCCATGAATAAATCTGGCTCATCCCGATGATGAGCTCGCCTAAAGAACTCAATCTGGCTGAACATTTTTTAAATACATCGTTCTTTCTCATAGTAGTGTTTGCCGCGTGCCTGTCAGTGAGAGAATTAATCAGAATTGCTGGACCTTGCTAGACCTTGGTAGGCGCCTGGATATCCGTGGTAGTAAGTATCCTGAATTCTACAGTATTTGTGAGGTTCTTCAGAGAGGTCGGGCAGCATTCGTTACCGGTGTGCTTGTACGACCAGATGTATGAACGTGGACGAGGCGAAAGGAGTGTGCCTGGATCGTAAAAGGTGGCGTTCTATGGTTTCTGCTTCTATGGGAATAAGGCGTGAGTTTATGTATGTAAAGTGGCAAAATAATCCACGATCGCTCCCATCATGAAGGGAATAGCTTAGAGTTTTTCGAAGGAAATTTGAAATGAAAGTAACCAGAAAAGAAGTGGAATGCTGATAGCCAATTTAGCAGATGTGAGAGAAGTGCTTATTATGAGACCAGCGTAGATAAAGTGGTTCAGATCAGTTTTAGCCAGTTTTAACAAAAAAAGGCGGGCGGAGTTATCTGAACTCGGAAAGCAGTGAACCGGTTAGTTTGAATCAACTTGGGCTTGCGACTTCGTCGGCGTCAAAGTTGATATATAATCCCACCGGAACCATACATTTTTCCGGAAAACAGTAACCTACGTGCTATTTCAAGCTATAATTTATCTCTGTGCCATATTTCATGTAGATTCGCTCAGCCATTCTGGTGTGATTGAGTGACAAACATCCATTCATCCAAACTTTCACCCTTTAAGCCTATTGGCCTAGTTCTATGATGTCTCCTGCTTGTTTGAAAAAAGTGGTATGTTTATCTTACTTCTCCGCTGTTCTTTTCTGATTGAACACAGAAATAAGAAGGCTAATATTTGAGTAGCTATTGCCTTAGGCACGTATCGACTGTTGGATCGAGTCTCATGCAGATCAGAAGCTTGTGGTGGATTAGTCTGGAGAAGTTTGATACTTTTGTGTATTAATTTGTTGCAGATAAAGTCAGTACAAATAAAGTTGAAGAAGGCCCTGGTTCTTCTCGGTTTGTTGTAAGTATACTTATTACTTTTAGCCAAGACCTCATGGGGTCGTACTTAAAACCTTTGGACTTTGGGTAAAAACCTCTAAAACAAAAAGGCAAAGTACAAGTTGGATCAGCACACAAAGGGCCTTGTATCACCATACATACAAATGAACACGTTCCTTGTATGTGAACCCGTTAATTTTTAAATTCGTTTTTAGTATAGGTAATGGGTATTCTTCACAGTGGCTAATCTTAATGCAGGTTAGCCAAGTACGCAGGAGAAATTATAGTGCACTAGTGTGTGCTCAAACATAGGTGCACTCTCTCTTCCCTAACTCTCATAGTCCGATGGGACAATCCGACACCACCGAGGAGAGATCAGGCTCATGACCAACGGCTTTACATGCTTTCTGAGGCATGGGAGTGCCACACCACCAACTTCCAAACTCCAGACTGTTACTGAGAAACTTCTAATGCCCATGGCCAACAGACCACTATAGCCCTCGCGAATTTCAAGTATCTTCCTATTATGGTTTGAGACAGACAGACGGAGAGCAGAGAAATAGTAATAGGGTCCGGATGGCACCTTTCAGGTACGAAACCTTCCAAAAAACCGCTGGATTTCTCATGTGAGAAGACATTTTCAAAAATAAGCCCCGAACTAACCCAATCCTTTAATCCTAATCCCCAACCCAATCCTCTTTTTTAAGAGCACGACAAACGTGCTCACTTAAATATCTCACTGATAGTTGCTTAAGCCTTGGATCATTCAGTTCCCTTCAAGATGGTTGAGCTGAATGGTGCTGATGCACGCGTCATGTTCGTGAACAGGCGCTGTCAGTTAGAGTTGGTCATCTCTTATCAGCCATGGCTTCCAACTTTTTTATTGCTTTTACATAAAGAGGCAACAAGAGTATTGTTATCTAAATTTTGTAAAAGCCAAATTGAAGGGAAAGGGTGTCCATGGAGTTTCTTGCTCGTTCTTCTCCATAGAGACCTAAGTTTTGGAACGAGCAACTAGCTTCAACTTTAAATTGTAACTTCTTGACACTGCGAAAGTGCCTGTAAATGGTATAATTGAAATAAATGCTTTTACTTTTTTAGATTCGAGAATGTTTAGTACTGACGTTGTGCTGAGAAATTTCTGGCAAACGCTGGTCTTTATATTGATAGTGTTTGCTGCAGTCTGTTCCGTTAGGGAGCTGCTCAGAGCCACGAGGCCTAGGAGGTGCTAGTAAGTACTTGTTCTAACTATATAACACGTACTCTGCAAGCAGATAGTCGTTACAGATAGTCAGACGCCAAGAAGTCTGACAACCAGCTTAACCAAGAAGTATCGTGGTGCCTAGTAACTGGGTTGTGGAGGTCAGATAGGCATTCACTCCACGTAACATACTAGTATTCAGCTGCATCCGGTTAGACTGGTAGCCGACCCTAAGAAAGTTGGGAACAGGCTATGCAGATGATGATGTACTCTGTAAGCAGATGTCACGGCGGCCAATCGCAATGAAGACTAGCCAAGTACGCAAGAGATATTATTTATTTATTTATTTTCTTAGGGAAAACAAACAGTTACACAAGTTGCTTAATTAATAATCCTTAGTATCTAATGTTAATTTTATATGCGTAACTCACAACGTAATCCGCATGTTACCTATTATTTTTACATTAGAACTATCAAGGCATGTGAGTGATTTCACAATACATTATTGTGCTTAGGTTACAGTTATATTAGAGTGCACAAGTGTGCGCAAACACAGATGCACTCCCTCTTCCCTCATTCTCATAGTCCGCTGGGATGGCCATATCTGGAAACGCTGATTTTATAATGAGTAACTCACTTTTCTTGTAGTAAAAGAATTAGGGTACCGCGAAAAAAATGTAGATGTTCACAATATGTTTGTCTCTTGATCCTGTCCCATTTTTATCACGTAGGAGCTAATTTCATATATTAACTAATATTATAAGAAAGAAAGATCGTTTCGTTTGATTGCTTGTAACGAATTGGCTCCCAAACTACATGACCAATTTTAACATTATTTCTGAGTCACATAGGCTATATAACATCACGCTAAGAGCCACGGGTGCGGAGCAGTAACCTAAGACATAACTAAACGCGGTTGAAATAAGCTGTTCATATTTAAAACCAACACACATTCGTATTAAAACCAATAAATAATAATAATATGTAATATTTATTTATCTTTCCAGGTTTTTTTGAAAATGGAATACGACGCTCTGATTTTGGGGCTTATACTGTACTTGCTCTTGGTAGGAATATGTGAGTTTCACTGTTTTATATCCAGCATATTGCCAACAAGACCCAGGACAGTGCCTTTATAACTTAAGACCTGTCTTTATAACAATATGATTCAAATTGGCTTAACAGCCGATGTTTCTTGGAGGGATAAAATCTGAAACAATATTTTTTGGGACTTGAAGTCCTGATGCTATTAAAATTCGTCAAAAAGCTAGCACATTTTCCAGAGCATTCTATTTCTTACGCCTGGAGTATGACTCTACCGCTCAAGAGTTGCAATCAAAATCAACACATGAATAAAAAATGATTAGACGTCACTTGTTTTGCCTCTCGACACTGACTTTCCCGAAAGACGTCCACAGCTTGGACATAGGCCTTCCCTAAGGATAGCCACAATGTACGGTCCTTACGCTGACTTTTGACGTGTATAAATTATTATAACGTCATTATCTCGGCCTTTTTCTTTTCGTGTGTATTCCTCGTGGACTGCTTTCGCTTCGAGAAAGGCGGAGGGGTGTTAGAATCCTGCCGAAATTGGCCTGTGGCTGATCACAGATCGCAGATTAGTAGAAATTGTAACCCTAAACACACTTTACTGCCCCGTTGGTCTCGTGGACTGCCCCGTTGGTCTCGTGGACTGCCCCGTTGGTCTCGTGGCCAAGTGCGACTGCTGTGCAAGGGGTCCCGGGTTCGATTCCCGGGTCGAGCAAAAAGTGTTATTGGGTTTTACTATGAAATTCTCAGTAGCAGCTCGGAGTTTGGATTTGTGCCCGGTTAATGGCAATAGGCTCGCCCGCTATTACATGGGACCTAAATATACCGGTGAACTGTGGGTGTACATTGGTACACCTCTGCCTAACCCTTCGGGGAATACAGGCGTGATGGTAATCACACTTTAATAAGTTCCACACTGTTATCTTGAGGTGAATTATAAAATTGAAATCCCTATTTCTGTTAATTTCAGTAGTAATAATAAACGAAGCATTCTGCAAAGCAGTGTGCTTGAGGACCGCGCAGCAGGCTCAGATCGGTCGAGAGCCCCTTAACGTGGAACTCAATGAGAGGAGGCCCGTAAAGAAGGACAGAGAACCAATTCTGGTTCAACCAACCAAGGCGACTTATCGACCGAGTTTCTAGGAACGGACAACAGATGGCGCGTTTCTCAATCATGTGCAGTTGAACAAACTATTTGGTATTCAGGCAAAAATTATCTTTTTACTGCTGCCAATATTCAAAATTAAATATAATATTTATTGTGTGCGTGTATTTTTTTATGCTTATATCAAAAGGGAGTGATGAAAAATAATTTGTCTACTTAACACGCTCGCTTGTTTTTAAGCTTTGCCTAAGTACCAAATAGTTTCTTTAACATAACTTACCTAGGATGATGTATCTATATTTAGCAGAATTATAATATCACAATAAAATAGCAATTCTTTTCATAAATTTATTTACTTACAATCTAGATCAATTAAATGTATTTAAGTATTAAAATTATCGTAACTTATTATAACGAATTCTAATTAAAGCAACTTCAATAAATACCACAAACTTGAAAGTGTATTATTTGTTTTCCTCGCTTACCCAAAAGGATTGATTTTTAATTTAATTATTGCAAATAGCAATTAAGTCTTGCTATTCAAACATAGCGTTATTAAAGTTAACATTACAATTAATCTTCAAGGAATATTTGATTCATTGGGACTTTGTCAAATATTTCGTTGGTGACATCTTGGAAAACTGAACTCAGCGCCTTTTCATAGGATTCTTTCAGTTCGTTGAACACGAGGTCCGAATTGGAGTTCAGGAATCTAAAACAAAACAATAATTCGATTTAGACAAGCTAAATACACGAACTTATAATTAATAATAAAATTTCCAACGTAAGTACCAATTCAGGAAAGAAATGGGGAAGCTAATAGGGCATCAAAAATGGGACAAGTCCACAAAACGCTGACAGCATTGCCACGTTGTATGGCAATGCTAATTCTTTGGCCCAAGAAAAAGGGAGCCCTTTAGTCACGTGAAAAGAAAAATAAGCTTTAGTCCCCGACTTCGTTTACAAAAACTTCAAAATTAAGGAATTGTCCTAAATATCACACGGGAATAAAAAACGGTCGCACCGAACTTCGGAATATGCTCTATGATTCGCACCGGCCGCATGGTTGGTTTTAATATTTATCTTGTGTTAAGCTAGATCGCTTCCAACCGGTCTTTTTGGAAATCTATGGGGGAGGCCTATGTCCAGCAGTGGACGTCCTGCGGCTGATATGATGATGATGATGATGATGAAGCTAGATCAGGGATGGCGAACCTTTATTGGGAATACACGATTTCTCGTGTCTTTTTCGTATGAGAAGAGACCGTTTGCCTTGCAGTGAGTTAAATAATGCTGACTTACTCATTCATATTGTCTCCAAGGACCTTGTCTCCGTTGAACAGGTTGGTGAAGTGGAGCAGCACCTTCTCCGGTATGAACTTGACCCTGTACTCCTTGATGTGCATGTACGTCTGTCCGTCTCTCGTCACCGGCTCGCCGATCAGGTCGTGTTTCACTACCAGGTTCACTGGAAACATTGAAATATTTCAGGTAAGTGGCGATTTAATTGTTTAGTTAGAGTCTGACTTTTATTTTCATTGCTCAATTTTTAAAGTAATAGTCAAAGCTATTTATTTTAATGGGACCATTGGAAGGCACTTTTGAAAGTTATTTTCAAGAAAGAAGAAAATTGATAATATTGAATCCAGATGCCCATTCCAAAAAGTAGTTTAGTATGGAGAAGAACGGGACAGAAACTTCATGCTTACTCTTTAAAAAAATATATAATATATATAGTACGTTTTACAGGTAGAAGGTACATTAATTCAATACATATCAGAGGGACTATTTATTTCTGAATTATGAAAAAAATATCTGCTGTTTCCTGCAAAAATGTACATGATCAAAATGTACGCAATGCAGCAATTTTTTTAAATATTATTTGATAATCAAAATAATATTTCCAAAAATCTTGATGATATACCAACAGTAGGTAAATACGTAGATAGTAAAATTTAAATAAAACAGAAAAATCTCCAAGATAAAAAAATAATGTTACGAAATTATTAGTTCCGCTACTGCCAACTAGATGGCGCTAACTTCTACTTTCGCTACTCACTACTAGATGGCGCCACAGATACTCACCCATAGTAATGTTAGCGACGCCTTTTCCCTGTATGGGCAGAAGCAGGACCCTGCCTCTCATGATGTAGTCTGCGATGAACTCCATCTTAGGCGTGATGGAGTCTGTCCTGAGTCTGTAGTGCTTGAGATCAGCTCTGAAAAAAAAAACAAACTCAGGTTATTTTTTTTAATACCATATTAAACTATTAGGGTACCTATGTTTTATAAAGCCGCTGGAAAACGTTGTGGATCGTTCCATTACAATAATATCTGTCTTAATAATAAAATATGTTGGAGACTCTGTAAGGTGGAAGACATAGATGGTCAAACTATTAGATTCAGTATAATTATTCTAAACCCCACAGCGCTAGAATTTCATCGCTTTTATAACAAATGCTGTTTTATACAAAAGTGCCTATACAAGGTTAAACTGTGTGAAAAAAATCGCGCTTTAAGGACACTTGGGGGTTACATGTCGATGATATATAGTGCAAACACTAAAAAAATTACCTACCTAGCATGTCCGTGTCTTGCGTGTTTGGAGAAAAAAGCAATTATTATCTATCATGCAATTAAAAAGACAATACGATTGTTTATCCGTATCCAAGAATAAAATTAAACTGTCATGTCACCTTTGTAAGTAAACTACCACATTATAGATTTAAATGTCATTTCTCTAACTTTAGACCCATAAAAATAATAAGAACATCACGCTACGACCAACGAGAGCGGAGTAGTAATCAAAGACGAAACTGAACGCGAAACTGAACGCGAAAATAATCTAGAATTGCTATATAAAAGCACAAAATTAAATCCAATTTATATATACTTAGCTGTTGGTTTTCCATCTGTTAAATAAATAAAAGGCAAACCACCAACCAGGTGAACGGTATTCTCTTATTCCAACTATTAAATCGACGATTATAATTTACAAAAAAATATATACAAAATATAAAAATATACCATCACGCCTGTATTCCCCGAAGGGTTAGGCAGAGGTGTACCAATGTACACCCACAGTTCGCCGGTATATTTAGGTCCCATGTAATAGGGGGCGAGCCTATTGCCATTAACCGGGCACAAATCCAAGCTCCGAGCTGCTACTGAGAATTTCGTAGAAAAACCCAATAACTATTTTTGCTCGACCTGGGAATCGAACCCAGGACCCCTTGCACAGAAGTCGCACTTGCGACCACGAGACCAACGGGGCAGTTACAACATACAAACGGGGTAGTTACAATTTACAAATTATAATTTAAAAATATAGTTCAACGAATTTCATAGGTACTTTTTGATCTGAGGGTACCTACCTATTATCTAAAATAATATTGTTTGTTTGTCCCACGGCTAGTCCCAAAATTACCAAAACACCTAAAAATCTTACACTGATTCTCCTAGAAATCTACACAATCTATTGTCAAGTACTAAGCAATGTTTCATGGTATACTCGGCTACCGCAAACAACGTCACAGTCAGAAGCCATGTCTAGAAGAATGCTTACTTGTACAAAGTGAGGAGAGAGTCGGTCAGGCCATGCAGCTTGATGTTCTTGTACGTCTGCGCGATGATGACGGGTCCTGAACCGGAGTTCACGTTGATGCCCTTCACGTGGAGCGGCTCCATTTCGGGAACTGACAGCGAGGGGATACCTGGAAATGGAAGCATAGCCATAGAAGTAAAAGGCAAGAAACTAATACCTTATTATAGAAATGCCTAATGAGTTAGCTGTCATAATTGTGAGGCCACAATTACTACAATTATACTGTGAAAAATATGATGCAAAATAGGTATTTTAGTGAAAATTACTTAATTTAAATTAAGACGTTTAGGCTTTTGAAAGTTCATCGGAATAATACAAAATTAGCAGTTGTATTTACTGACTTGTAGCAAATAGTTTTGTACTTGGACGGGCCTTAACTAATTTAAATAACTAAAGTGATCAATTTTTCATATTACTATTTAATCATTTTAATATGAAAAATAGCCGCCATCTTGAGAACCAAAATGCTTTACAAATAGTACGCATTTCGACGACATTTCTATGAATATGAGCCTTATTTCAATAATTGATGTGCAACAAAAATGGCAGACCAACCACGTTCTGACAGGTATTTTCTTTACATATTAGCAGGTTCTATGTTTCCACTGCATCTCTCTTAGAACGAAAGAATTCGAAAGCTCCTGTTCAATTGGGAAAATTTGGCAGTTTGCAACGCACTCTTCAAAACCGTATGCCCCACAAACAAACACGCGGTCGCGCAAGGCAATTTAAAATCAATTCTAAAAACACGTGTGTTGTTCACAAATGACTTGTTAACTTACTGTTAAGTCATCACAAACGTAACAGTGCGTCAGCTGTTTAGTGCATGCATTCGTCAATGAGAATGAATCATACTTGCGTCGAAATGCTGCAAACTTGTGCAAAATTTTGTTGCAAGCTACACAAGTGTTTTTTGCTTTTTAGATACCTATACCTTTACTTTATTACTTTGGATATAATAAGATTCTATGGGTCAAAGATCCCAGCCTCACCAATTCTACCATGTCATTTAACCATGGCTATTTGAAGGTAAGACAGAGAAGTATTATAAGTATGTAGTTAAAAATATGTGCATTTTACCAAGTTCGATGCTGGACCCTTTCTTGGGTATCAGGTTTGAAGGGAACCTTTCTTTCTTACGCTCAGTGAAATAGCTATATTTTAGTTTATATTCGCTACTGCCGGTCATTTTCCGTGGACTATAACTTTAGTCAGTTCTCAATCTATATCTACGATTAGAATGTTCCTGCATGAACCTCCTTGTACAGTCACGAGCATAAACATTGGTATACACTTGGCAACATTCTAAACCAATTTCCTCCCAAAGCATTGATTAAAATGTAATAGTGTTTCGACCACATCACAACCGAACATACCGGCGAACTGAGGGTGTATATTGGTACACCTCTGCCTAACCCTTCGGGGAATACAGGCGTGATTGTATGTTTTGTTGTAGTGTTTCGAATATCATGTTCTGGATTCCATAATATACATATGAAGTCGGTTTTATCTCAACGTGGCAATCGTTCATTTACGAGAAATTCGCTTTTAAATATTGTCAAATGTATACATGTATATGCTCGTGGCTGTACAAACTACAATATTCCACGTTTTATGGGATGTTTACCTTTCTTCATTCTCCGAAGTGCGTCTGGAACAGCCATTTTGAGACAATCGTTCAGCTTCGCGTCCTTTTGTCTGCATCTTGTGAAGTCTTCAGCTGTAACCAAAGAAACAAACATTTAGACAGGTTAAAATAAAAAAGTGGGACTTATTACTACATAATTTAGCGAAATATAGCAATTTTTTGCTTAAAAAATACGCTAATCTTTCAGTAGGTGAAAAAACTCATACATTATGTATAACTTTTGTTATGGACGAACTCTAGAATATAAAAAAAGTTCGTACCTTACAAAAAAGACTATTACACGATCAAAATGCAGCATGTTTTTTTATATATTTTCGAAATTGGTCCTATTATAAAAGTGGTTCATATGCATGAGTATCTTTTACCTTCTGAAATATGTAATGATTTTAAAATAAAAGAATATTTGGAAGAGCATGGGGGAGTCCTTTGAGTAGATAATAAAAAATAAAGTAGAATTTAAAGTCAATTAGTTAATTAGTTTATATAACTTTGAGATAACCTACATGTTAAGACATAGATTAGGTACCTCTGCTTATACCATATTGCTAAATGACTACACTTTAAGTACTTCTTAATTACAACGCCCTTATTAGCGAACTTTCAAAAAAAACTCTAAAACGCTTTACTTTAGCGAAACCATACCTAATTAACTTTCTCTCAAAGGCAATTTCTTCCATCCATATACAGTATGGAAATATTTATTTATAAACCGTTACTCAACGATTATGGAATAATTTTGCCGGCTACATATTGTTTGGCAACTTCACCGACGACTGTGCCGACCTTGTAACAAATAGGTGGCGTGCAGATGTGACAATACACCGGTAAGGTGCAGAAATACTAGTCTGTGCAGGCTTTTGGATGCGTGTCAGTGAACTGTGATGTGTTTGTTGTAGAGGCGTATGTTGAGTGGGGCAAGTAGAGCCCCGGGCGCCATTTAAAGGGGTGCAAAAATCAACAATTATTGAAATTAAAAATCAAAATATAGTTACTACATAAACCATGTCAAATGTTATGATTATTTTATTTAGTGCGTGTGTTTTTATAATAAAACTAGCGTACTGCCCTCGACTTCCTCAGCGTGTCTTATTTCACCCGCCTTAAGTTATATCTTTGGTTACTGCTTCGGTCCCGTGGGTCGCAGGTCGTAGCGGGCCTTAGAAGCCATTTTCTGTTGATACGCCACCGGTTCGTTGTTGACCAAGGCAAGACATATTGTTCGAAATTTAATAATGTTTTTTAGGTAGATATTCTTGAGACCGTACTGCATAGAAACGTAGTCATATTTCGATGAATAAGTTATTTAACTGAATAAAATGAACTTTTGTATATTACATAATGGGATAAAAATAGACTGTGGATATAGTCAGTCTTCCGTCATATAGGTAACTATGTTTCTTAAATATCATAATAATATGAAAACCGTCTATTATCATTAGTCACACAATTGAAAACCAAAACAAACCAAACCACAATCTCTCAATACGTTAATTAAAAATAGCAAAATGAAATATGCTAAATGTCACATTTTTATCCATTAAGAACAGTTCAATGTGAAATTGACCAGCATTCATTATCGAATCGAAAAAAAAATGTTGTGGGCTAGTTCGTTTTGGCAGAGCTAAACCCAACTATACAGGCTCCAGTCTACTAATAACAATTTTCCTAATCCATAATTCCAGTAACTATTTTAACCCAATCCAGTGACTAATTGTAGTATTGAAAGGACCCCGATGATTCATATTATATTGAAATATTGAAGTCTCCAAAACTGTATAATAGTAAACACGTACAGATATACATACATACATTCTTCATACATATGGTACCATACTGGACATTCAAAGGGACCATTGTGTTCCATTTCCATCACATTAGAGACCCTTTTTGGGACAAGTACTATAATCACCATTATGTTCTATTTTCAGAAATAATATTGTACCAGCTTTACACGGCGGTGTCATCTGCGGTCAGTTACGTCTTTGGTAACTGCTCCGCTCCCGAGAGTTGTAGCGTGATGTTACATAGCCTATGGAAAGAATAATGCAGCTATCTATTGGTGAAAAACGGTTGAAATCGGTTCAGTAGTTTCGGAGCTTATTCTTCTTCTTAGCGTTTCGATGACAAACTATATTATTGTTAAGTATATTATATTGTTGCGGCCCAGAATTTGGCCACTTTGACTGCGTTGTCGGTGGCAGCCATTAAATCTTCCTGCATGCAGCTGTTAGGGCACGTAGGGCACGATGTGAGATGGGCTATCGTTTGTGCTTATTTGAAACAAACAAACAATGAAAACATCTGTCCTCTTTATAACATTAGCAAAGAAGTATATACTAGTTTTTGCTCAGGATTTCGTCTCCGTGGATGTTAAGTATACCATGACAGATATCCTATGACACTCAGCAATATATTAGTGACAGAACTTTTATAATCGGACCGGTACTTTCAGAGGTAATAATATCCTCTCGATCAAATTTCGGTTACAGCGACCAATTTCAATGAAGACTTGCCTAGTACGCAGGAGATATTATAGTGCACAAACAGTGTATGATCTAAAACAGGTGGACTCCATCTTCCCTCACTCTCATAGTCTGATAGGACGGCAATCCGACACGACCGGGGAGACTTCAAAAGATCCAAAGAATACCTTACAAATAAATAAATAATTTTACTTCTTTAAATATTTTTTTATCGTTTTGTGAATGCATTCAACCCTAATAATCTTTTCAAAGTTAGAGTGAACAGGCTTCTTCTGGGTTACCTAGACTAGAGTCAAGAGAAACCGATCTAAAAAAATAATTATCTATACTAATATTATAAAGCTAAAGAGTTTCTTTGTTTAAACGCGCTAATCTCAGGGACTACTGGTTGGAATTGGAAAATTCTTTTAGTGTTGGATAGTTCATTTCTTGAGGAAGGCTATAGGCTATGTAACATCACGCTACGACCAACAGGTGCTGAGCAGCGAGGGTGAAACCGCGGGGAACAGCTATTAAATATATTTGCATAAATTAAACCAATTGGTACTTCTGCGATTCTCCAACTTACTGTGGGCGCAATTCGTGTCATCTGACGTACAAAATGCAGCCTCTGATAGTTAGTTGTGCAACCGGTCGTAACTGCAGCTTTAGTAACGTGCAACTACAACTGTTCGACTAAATTGTGCTGTCAATTATATGACTAGCTCATGCCTGTAACTCCGTTCAAGTGAATGTTGGTTACTTTACTGCTGGAATTTTTTATCATGGAATGTTATTTATTGTTCTAATTGTTTAAGTAGTCTTTTTTTGTAGATGGGAAATCATAAAATAGCTTCCCCCGCCCTGGGCGGGACGGGAGGGAGTGTCAGACTTTTACTGACTAAAACCCATCTATGTTCCTTCATGTGCCCTTTGCGTTCCGGGGGCGCGATGTCTCTTTCGAACAACCCGCAGCCCCGGCAGTTTAAGTAGTCTAAGTAACTCTTTATAATATCAGCTATCTGCCAGTACAAGTTCCGTCAAAATCGGTCCAGCCGTTTCGGAGATAAGCCGGAACAAACAAAATTTCAAAAAAATAAAATGTGTTTTTGATAATTAGTAAAAAAATGCAAAATCAATGTCAAGATCAAGTCAGCTTTTGACATTAGAAATAAACAATAACATTTTATTTGTTTGTTAAAAAACACCTAGGTATTTAAATTTCATACCTAACACATTATTATTCTATTTTAGTGCAAGAAACAGGTTCTAGATTATAATACGATGTATTAGAATATCTTATCTATAAATAATTTTGCATATTTTATTTACATTTCATTGGACGGCAAAAAAGCTGACGACCCACCTGGTGTTAAGTGGTCACCGCTGCCTTAGACATCTGCAATACCAGAGGCCTTGCAAATGCATTGCCATCTCAGAGACAAAGTTGAAATATCTCATGTGCCTGTAATTACACCGACACCCATACCCTTTACCGCGGGAGACGCTCCGGGGGGCGTCGGGAGCCACGAAACGACTCCCGGCTACCGTAGACGCGGGTCTGTGGACGGTGAGCAATGGGCAGCTCACCGTCCGTATGTTAACTAACGACAGACCGTGGCGACGGCGCGTTCGTGTTCCACACGCGCCTCAAAGAGATGTCAGCAAACTTGGAAGGGGCCACCAAGCACCGATGCCTGCCGGGGCTGCGGGTTGTTCGAAAAAGATACCGCGCCCCCGGAACGCAAAGGGCACATGAAGGAAAATAGAAAAAAAACCCATACCCTTCAAGCCGGAACACAGCAACGCTGCTTTGCGGTAGAAATAGGTATGGTGGTAGTACTTTCCTGGACGTGGTCCTTTACAGAGAGCTCTACTACTATTAAACTATTACTAGTTAACTACAAACTATCGTATTTCTATCTAGTGTCAGTTAAAGTCATCTAGCTTTTCCTTAAATCGCCATGTTTGGAATTTAAATACATCGGTAACTTTGCCTTGTGTTACCTAAGCAAGGGCTGGCAACTTTAGGTTCTTAGCAATATCAACTATTAGCAAACTACCCGCGACTAAGTTAAGTTACGTCTTTGGTTACTGCTCCGCTCCCGTGTGTTGTAGCGTGATGTTTTATAGTCTATGACACACACAAATAACGTGACTTTCTATGGGTAAAAGAATTTTCAAAATCCGTTTAGTAAATCCAGAGATTTTCCCCTACAATCTCACAAACTTTACCTCTTTATAATATAATATTAGTATAGACTATAATAAATCTTAAGATGTTTTTTGTTTGTATAAACGTGTTTATCTCTGGAACCTGGAACTCAAGTCGATACTCGATTTGACATAATTATCATTCTAGACGTTCGTTACATTTTATCCTCAAAAAAACTTACTTAATCGATTCTGTTTCTAACTCGCATAATTGATTAGATTTTTTAAATCATTTTTTTTTATTATCTACCTAGGTAAAATGAATACTAGAATATTTTTAAACCATAAAAACTAGAATTCATAATAACTAATATAAAAAGCTGACGAGTTTTTTGTTTCTTTAACGAACTTATCTCTAGAACTGCTAATTAGATTGCAAATATTATTTTTGTATTCGATAGCCAGATTTATGAGGAATAGCATACGCTATATAACATCACGCTACGACTCAAGAGAGCGGAGCAGTAACCATAGACGTAACTTAACACGGGTGGGAAATTTTACACGGGCGAACGTCGCGGGCAGAAACTAATCATTACATAGTATAAAACAAAGTCGCTTTCTCTGTCCCTATTCCCTTTATACACATAAATCTTTAAAACTACGCAACGGATTTTAATGCGGTTTTTTTTAATAGATAGAGTGATTATAGAGCAAGTTTTGCAGTTTTTTTTGTAGTGTATTAAGTATCAGCATTGCAACCGTGCGAAGCCGGGGCGGGTCGCTAGTGTTATATAAAAGTTATTAAACCATTATCATCATATCAGCCGCAGGACGTCCACAGCTGGACATAGGCATAGATTTTCAAAAGAATCGGTTGAAAGCGGCCTGCATCCAGCGTTTTCCTGGATTAAACTTATTTCCCACTAATTGATAAATAATCAAACATTTCAAAAACTATCCGTTTTATTACTTGCTTAGCAACAAACTATTTTAAACAAAGATGTTCAAATTATAAAACTACTTTGAGAACCCTATAATTAGTCGATCGTAACTCGCCACTACGTAACATTGGCGTAACAACTCGCTTTCCGTAGAGTAACGCATTTATTTGTAAACACAACAACTTGTAGAAAGGCCAAGGCTGGTCGCTTGGTCGCCACTTTTGCGACCAAATATGTTATTCAATAAATAGCTGACCTTTCACTCATTTTATCATAATACTAGACAACTCCATCCGCGTGGCTTATTTTACCCCGCCATAAGTTACGTCTTTGGTTAATGCTCCGCTCCCGTGAGTCGTAGCGTGATGTTATATAGCCTATGTTACTCGGGAATAATGTAGCTATCTATTGGTGGAAAAAGGTAAAAATCGGTGTAGTAGTTTCGGAGCCTATTCGTTACAAACAAACAAACAAATCTTACCTCTTTATAATATTTCAGTTCACACAGTTTCACCCGCGTTCAGTTACGTTTTTGGTTAGTGCTCCGCTCCCGTTGGTCGTAGCGTGATGTTATATAGTCTATATTATTCCTCATGAATCTGGCTGTCATATACAAAAATAATGTTTCCAATCCGACTGGTAGAACCAGAGATTAGAGTGTTTAAACAAAAAAAGAATCAAAAAACTTGTCAGCTTATTTTAGATACTATAACCCATTCGAGTTTTTATGGTTTGAATTAGAATAATATTAATTATACCTAGGCAGGTGGGTGATCAAAGAATAATCCAAAAAAATCTAATCAATTTTGCGAATTAAGGAAATGGAATAAATTAGGTTTTTATGAGGATAAAAACATAGATGTCAAAAATGTTAATTTTTAAAAACAAGAAATCTGGCCTTCCACCGAGGCCAACATTATTATTATTCTTTTTTGGTGCGAGACATATGTAGGTATATACCCGGAAATTTAGACAGATCTCAATATGCTGTAGAAATGCTTAAAATTGGCAAAATCAACGAAAAGTTTTAAATTACTTTAGTAGCCACCAGCTATGATCCTCATAAACTCCTTTGGCCTCATCCACGTTCATACATCTGTTTGTCTGTTACGCGTTTATGTCTAAAACACTATATCGATTTTGATGAAATTAGGTACGGGATAAATTTTAATCCCCAAGAAGGGATATAGGCTAATTTTGTATTCCGTCCGCGGTTACCAACATTTACGCAGGCAAAGTCGGGGGCATTGCTGGTAAAAGCTAGTTAAATAATCCTACTATACTAATTATATAATCAGTGCCAAAGTTTGTGAGAATGTATGGATGTTTGTTACACTTTCACGCTTAAACAGCTGCACGGATCTGGATGAGATTTGGCACTAAGATAGATTGTAGTGTGGAACACAGCATACTTTTTATCCCGAAAAAATGTACGGTTCCCGTGGCATAATAAATCAATTTTTTACGCAGATTAATCGCTGTGATCGCTGTTAAAAACTAGTTAAATGAATTAAGTAACAAATAAGTTATGAAAAATAACAATAATGCAACATCAAAGTTACAAATACGAGTTAACTTGTAACGTAACACTAACGTAACTGCATGTTAGAACTGTCTATAATGTTGTAGAAACGTCTAGTGGAATGAAAGGCCAAGGTTACTTCAACGTGTAGAAAGAATTGCATGTTGCTATCTCCTAAACTGACGAACTGGTTTTAGTGAGGTAGATGATATAAGGTATAGATTTAAATGTTAATTTATGTTTTAAATTAGATAAGTATTATGTAAAGCTTACATTCTTGATAGATGATAATGTTTGTGTGTTATGGCAAGGTAGCTTGTGATTATGTATACATTAATGTTATGTATGTATTATGATTTTAAATAGCTGTGATTACGTCTTGTAATAATTTGATTTACATCAATTAAATTAATATTAAAAATACCAGCCTATAATTGTCTTACTGCAGAGCTAAGATCTCTTCTCATACAGAGAAGGCAAAACCGTTAATCACCACGCTAGCTCAAGGCGGATTAACGATTTCAGACTAATATTTGTGATTCCAGGTTTCCTCACGATGCTTTTCTTCATCGATGTGATGAACTTAGAAAGTACACATGTAATAGGGAATGTTCCACCTGCCCCTGTTTGGTTGTGAAACCACAGCCTCGTGCATCAGAGTACTAAAACATTATTTGAGTATTGCTAGGTAAAGCACCCCCACACACACACACTACTTACAGCGTCCCCTATTACATGAGACCTAAACATACCGGCGATTTGCGGATGTACTTTGGTACATCTCTGCCTAACTCTTCGGGGAATACAGGCGTGATGGTATGTATATGTACAAAATCACCTCCAATTAGATCAGAAGACACCATACCCTGCTGTTGTTGAAGATAATCTAATGGAGGCTAATCTTACCACAAGATGGCCTGCATTAACAAATTGCCTCTCCACCAGTTTAGAAACCCATCAAGAATTGGGACCACATCGTGGGTCGCTGTGATTTCACAGTGGTGTTGGTAAAAGCTGGTGGTTGTGAAAGAGGTGCCAGTCGACCTTCGGGCCACTCATGAGCTTTGAGCAACCGTTGACAAACAGACAAATATAGACGTTATTGCATGTTGCGCTTGTACTGGTTCTCGGTTTATTATGGTTGCAGTTGAGCTATTTTTGTTAACGGCTATTTTTGTACAGGTGTCAATGAAAATGTAGAAGGTTTAAGTATTTGTTACTTGCAAGTCTGTTTTTTTTTATTGGATATGTTTACTAATTTCTGAGTTTTTGTTTGATTTTATCTTTTTTTTGGCTCACTAACGTACAAATAATTTTTACTTCTAAATATATTTTGTTTAGTGCAACGATTTTTATTGCACCGCATGCTTAATTATGAAAATAGTTGATAACAAAATACTGTGACACTATATCAATTTATATATCATGTGAATATCTCATGCGCCTGTATACCCATACCCTTCAAACCGGAACACAGCAACGCGGCAGTGCGGCAAAAATAGGTGGCAGTAGTACTTCCCCGGACGAGCTCCTTCACAAAGAGCTCTACTACCTCCTAATATGTCTTCTACTCCTAGTATGTATGTATTCTCCAGACCGATTCCGGTTACGGTAGCTAATCCTTATACAGACTACCCAAGTACACAGGAGATATTATAGTACACAAGTGTGTGCGCAAACACAGGTGCACTCCCTCTTCTCAAACTTTCATAGTCCGAAGGGACTGCAATCCAACACGAATTACCCCCTTATAACGTCAAAGTAAATGGTTTAATTGAAATAAATGCTTTGACTTTGACTTCACAAATCTACTTCAATTATCTTAAGACACATTTTTAGTTGTACCGACAAAACGTTTATGAATTTCGGTCGAGGCTAGGATGTAAAGCCTGGCTTGTCAAGCGGGACTGACGACGGACGCTTAAGATAATGACCTGACATCATGACAACAGCATCCTTGACACACACACTCACTTGCTATTAGTCACATGCAAAGCTTTAGAATCATTATTATTTTGCTGCAGTTTATAAGCTAAGAAAATATGTAGTCTTACTGTGCTTGCAAGACTGTGTACATAACATACGGTCACGCCTGTATTCCCCGAAGATTTAGGCAGAGGTTTACCAATGTAGGTACACCCACAGTTCGCCGGTATGTTAAGGTCCCATGTTACCTATATAGGCCGAGCCTATTGCCATTAACCGGGCACAAAAATGCTAAAATCGAGCTGCTACTAAGAATTTTATAGAAAAACCCAATAACTCTTTTAACTTGACCTGGGAATCGAACCCATGACCTGTGATAAATACTTGTAAGTATCTGTCTTATTATTATCTGTACTTTATTATGTATTCGTCTGTTAGTTTTTTTGTAAATGGTGATCTCTGGAATTGCTGGTCCGTTCACGAACATTCTTTGTCTGATAGAAATCTACACTATTGTCTTTTCTTTTCTTGACTTTCAAATCCATACTTCCATACTAATATTACCTATAAATGTGAAAGTAGCCCTGTTTGCCTGTCTATTACGCATTCACGATATTTCATACGGGGTAAGTTAGAACGCCAAGAAACGACAAAGGTTACTTATCCTGCAATTTCATCTGCATCCACAAAAACCAACATTTACGCTAACAAAATCGCGAGCAAAACCTACAGTCCCCCATTTTCCTCTTTAATCTCATCTACACCAATTCCCAAACATATCATAGAGACAATTTAACAATTAAACGAAGTCTATGGCCAAAAATCCTTCCACACATCGTGTGTGCAGGTCAAGGCATGCACGCTGGTCACCCCTGCATGTAAATAGTTGCATTGTATGGGCTCCAGCTCGTTTGTATGCGCGTGCGCACCGACGCGACCTTGAGCACTTATAGTATTGACCCCGCGGTTATTGGTTTTATGTGACTATAGACCACACCGGTGGCTTTAATTAAGGAAGTCAAATTTCAAAGGTGCCGGGTGTTGAAGAAAGGGCGCCTTGGGAACCTTTCCTGTTTTAAGATAATATCGGATCTTTTAGAGAGTTCTTTTTGATGAATTCATATTATTTTGCAAATATTATATAGCTTATATTATTACATTGGACATAAGCATACAGGCGAACTGTGGGTGCACATAGGTACACCTCTGTCCAGCCCTTCGGGGAATACATGCGTATTCGTCATAAATCTTGCTATCATTTACAAAAGGATTTTTTCCAATTCACCTGGCAGTGCCAGAGCCTTTAAACAAACAGATTTATTATATTATCACATGGGAACCGTACATTTTTCCAGGATAAAAAGTAGGTATCTGTGGTATTTTACACTACAATAAAATTCTCAGTGCTAAACGTCATTCAGCTCCGTTCGGCCGTTTAAGCTTGAAAGAGTAACAAACATCCATTAATTCATCCATCCTCACAAACTTTCGCATTTATAATATTAACTAGCGAAATGCCGCAACTTTTCTGCGACACATATTTCACCCGTGTTAAGTTACGTTTTCGGATACTGCTCCGCTCCCGTGTGTCATAACGTGATGGTATATAGCCTATGTTACTCAGGAATAACGAAGCTTCCTAACGGTAAAAGATTTTTTTAAATCAGTCCAGTAGTTTGCGAGCCTATTCGTCACAAACAAACGAACAAAATAATCTTTCCTCTTTATGATATAGATAAGTAGGATAATCAACAATAATAAAGTAGAATAGTAGGAAGTACGGATTAGTATAATCAGTATACATTTAAGTAACCAAAGTCTTGTATTTAACTAGAGAAAGCAAATCCCGGCAAGACGCATAGCAAACAGCCGCGAACCGTTCGCGCATGCGCGGCGAACACGGAAACATGGCCACTGTTACATGATCGTGTACGTAAGTATTAACTATTTAATAATACTAGTTATGTGTGCAGTTATATTATATCGTTAGCACTGCTATTTGATTACAGTTGTGCTTGGTTAGAGTCGAAATGGTGGTGAAAGAAAGTTTACACTTGTTGTAACTTAGATTGCTATTAATTGGGTGCAATTAAATCTTAACTACGAGCTGCTACTGAGAATTTCATAGAAGAACCCAATAATACTTTGCTCGACCTGGGGGGTCGAACCCAAGACCTCTAGCGAAGCAGTGGCACTTAGGACTACGGGGTTACCAAGGCAGTTTTTTTTCTTAGATTAATGGTTTTAAGTTTCGTGCCGACTATGATAAATTAAAGCTCTTGCTGTCTTCCAGATTTAACATTGGTCAAGTGTGAGTTGAAGTCGCGTGAAGAGGGTTCTGTACGATTATTTCAAGAACAAACCTATTAGGCACTAACAGCAAAGCGTAATTGTTCTCCTTTAAAATTCAACTACGTAAGTTTTTTTTTTAATTTATTTGACTTTTTTTAACAGAAATGTTCAGTAGAAGTCTACGGTTTTAAGACCGTAGACGTTTTATAGACATTTATGAACTTAATCTTTAAGGGTAGTAAGTGTAGGGGGAGGGGGGGCGGGTTGGCCAATTTATATCTACTTCCATCGATAACTTTCATTACTTAAATTATCAACAGACACACGATCACTAAAAGGGTTCCGTTTTTTATTAGAGTGTACGGAACCCTAAAAAAGAAAGATAATTAAAAACCTTTAAATCAAAGTTAATGCAGTTACTTATCAATAAACTTGCTCAATGCTGCGACTATAATATACTATAATTATTATTTTTTTTCGCCATATAAGAACCCCCCCTTCCCTATTTAAATTGTTCATAATACCATTATAATATGAATACATTTCGTACACTATATTTATTTCAGATTTAAAGCTTTAAATGCTTAATTAAATCGTAAAATAAAAACTAAATAAGCACCACTTCAACAATCCGATAAAAACTAGATATATATTTATGAAGAACAACTTACTACATATGTGTAGAATATTATAATATAATATAGGTATGTACTAAGATATCTGCCTATTTAAGATAAAACGCAATATAAACAAACTAACATTGGTCTCGTATTCTAATGTACTTATATCAGCTATGTAGTTAAAAGTCAAAGTCAAAGCATTTATTTCAATTAGACCATTTACAGGCACTTTTAAATTGTCAAGGAATTACTGTTTAAAATTGAAGCTAGTTGTTAGTGAGTACCTCTGAATAGGGGTGCGAATCTAGCGTGGAGATGCCATCGCCTCTTTAGCTCAGTGGTAGAGCACTGGTCTCGTAAACCAGGGGTCGTGAGTTCAATCCTCACAGGAGGCATCTCCGTTTAGTATGATTTTTATCCGTTTTTAATGTTTGGGCTTAAATATTTTGTGTTTTTATATCGATTTCTTTGTGTTTTAGCGATTATTTTAATTGTTTTAAGGTTAAAATTTTGAATAAGTTTAATTATTATGATGATTTATGGTTTCATTTTGGTATTTTCTTTAAATAACTTTATGTAATGTTTATAATTAATGACAAGTTTTAAATGTTATTGTAATAGTGACCTCTCAATGTCGAGGTTTATTCAGTGACATGTAGAAAGTTCTTCAAAAATTGGTTTATAATATTGAAGTTTTCATTCTTAATGGGGGTTAATTCTGCTAGAAGAAACTAAGACTCGTCAAAAAGTTTTAATTTTTTAAGTTATTATAATGATTTTTTATATTTAATTTATTTATTTTTAATCTTTTTTTTTAGTTTGTTTTGTAGATTGAACTGAAAGTCAATTCTACTAATTAAAAACATTCCAAATCTAGTCGTCATCTCATCTTAACGACAGTCAATGTCAATGTAGATTAATTAGAGATATTTGTGACAGATATTCAGACTGAGATTAAAATTGTAATCGTTCGTAAAAATTAGTAGAATTACTCCTTGGTATTGCTAATCAGAAATATAACATATTTGACCTATTGGATTAGTTAGATGTAATTAACTTGATTATTGAGAGATTGCAGATTATAACTGCCTCGTTAGCCTAGTGGTGCTAAGCGCAACTGCTACGCTATAGGTCTTAGGTTCGATTCCCAGGTCGTGCAAATGTTATTATTTTCTATAAAATTCTCAGTAGCAGCTCGGACTTACGATTTGTGCCCGGTTAATAACATACCGGCGAGCTGCGGGTGTACATTGGTACACATCTGTCGAACCCTAACCCAGAATACAGGCTTGATGGTATGTGTAAAGTTTCTGATTACGCCTGTTTTGTTATTCCTGTAAAGGGGTGTGCATCTAATTGCATGTCGCTATAGCCTCCTTAGCTCAGTGGCAGAGCACTGGTCTCGTAAACCAGGGGTCGTGAGTTCAATTCTCACAGGAGGCATTCATATTAACATGTTATTTTTGTATGTGTCTTGTTTTGTGTAACTGGGTACAAATTGTACGTAATTATGAAATATTGATGTTTAAGGCAAAGGAACGAAATTGAACTTTCTGAAGATAAAAGTTTTTACTTCTGAAAAGTGTAGAGATACAAAAAGTGTTTATTTTTAAAGTTTGTCTAAATGTTAGGTCCGTTCATGGTTGGTTATAATAATTATTTGCTGTGTATGCTGTAATTATTACGCTTGACATAAGTTAATTAATTTGACTTCATAAAAAAAGTCTTATTTAATTCAAAGCTTATGTAGTACCTATCTACGTTATGCTAACGCTGACAACATTGACTGCATTAAAATATTCATTTTAATTTATTCGCATACCATAATCTGCATAATTATAAGATGTTACATAAGATAAAGTATATTTATGGACCCTGTAAGGATATAGTAACAAAGTATTAACTTAAAATTTGAATTTGAGTACTTATAAAATTTTGCGAACAACAATTCTCATTAATTTATGTGAAATATATAAAGGTTTTTAATGATTGCATTTTGGTGTTTTTTTTTTGGCAGATGGCTAATAGTTAAGGCTAATATTCAAAGTACAATAACAGTATTGTAACGATATTTTTCTAATGTTATTGCGAATTAAGTATATTATCTTTTACCCAAATATTTTCGCAATGTAGGTTAGTACCTACCTAGTAATCTATCCACCGGAACCAATTAATGATTATATCATATTATTTTAATCACATAATGGAATGGTTAAACCAAAAAAGTGATTGTCTGTGTTTTGTTACGAACCAAATACTCAAAAAAAGAAAAGTTACAGTCATAACTTTTAGTTTTTGTTCGGGCAAATCAGGACGGTTTGGGCAAATCCGAACAACGGGGGCAAAACTACAATAAATAATACGGGTAGGTACTTGGTTAAAGAAACTTTGGCACATTTTAGTAATAGAAAAAGAATAATAAAACCCAAAATAGATGATAGGCATAAAAGTGTATTTTAAAGTAAACTTTTGAACTTAACCGACTGTGCGCAGCTTTGCAGTTAACCTATTGGATAATATCTAAACTAGTATTACCGAATAAAAATATAATCATAAAAATAACTTACGTAAACTATGCTCAGCATTCACCAAACTCATTAAAAAAACCACAAGAAATATTGAACCAAACATTTTGTTTTTTATTTTTCACTCTGTAACACATTCGCGGCTTAAAAACGAAAGTGACAGTTCTCGCGCATGCGCAGTGTGGCGACTGAGGCGCGCGCGCAACACCCGCCATATTTATTCGCGAACGCGGGAAACGTTGCGAAATATGATTGCTTCTCAATTTCGTCTCATTTGTTGTAATTTTCCATGGCACATGGATAAAAAGACCAATCAAGGATTTGATCGATTATTTATTGATATCAAAACCAGAATTTTAAATTAATAAGTCTTATTTACCTATCAAAAATTTTACATCCGTGTAGATATTTAGTATTTTAGCAATTAGGTACCAATTTGAAAAAGTCACGATCCAGACAGTCAATAAATTAGTTTTTGTTTTAAACTGTCTTTTTTGCCGAGAATTTCTGTTGTTTTTTTTTGCAATGATAAATAAATTTTAGCTAAGAATATATTTTTAGTAATTTAAATATAACTTTTTAAATATAACTTTAGTAAAAGGAATTTACATAATCTTTGTGATTTTTTAAGTAATTTTGCCGAGCTAAAATAACCTTAATAGGTATCTACAATTCCAATATCATAGCAGAAAGTAGGTGCAAATTAAAATAGTTTTAATTCTACATACCTAGGTAATAAAAATTCAATAAAATATTCCACATAATACCTAGTAGACATGTTTTTTTTGTTAACACTAGTTAGCTATGTTATTAAATATCTAATAACAACAACGTTTAATAATAATGTTATTTTGAATAGGAATATTTTATGATTTTTTTTTACATGATCGTAAAAAAACTATATCGAATGGAATACGTAGGTAGGTACTATTTTTTATTTGACGTAATTATTGCTCTAAAAAAGAATAAGGCATTATGGTAAATGTTTTTTTTAATGAAATGATGAATGATGATTTTTGATGAATGTTGGATGGCAAACAAGCCGACGGCCCTGATGTTAAGTGGTCACCGCTGCCTATAGACATCAGGTATGCAGGGCCTCTGGTATTGCAGATGGGTTGTCATCCCAGAGACAGAGTTCAAAAGTCTCATGTGTCTTTTCAGGCACCCAGATCCTTCAAACGGGAACACAGCAACGCTGCTTTGCGACAGAAATGGGTATGGTGGGAGTAGTGCTTTGTCGGATGAGCTTCTTTACAAAGAGCTCTACTACTATTAAACAAATGACGTAAAGCAATGAATTCAATTAAAATATCATCACGTTTATTAGAATTAAAATACAGTAATGTACAGTTTACCTTGAAACTTCCTTGAAAGGCATCACAATTTACCTATTCGTTGAAAAAGCAGAATTAAGTTCCCTGCAACTAGACATTTTTGCTAAATTATTATGATGTCATCGTCTTGTATATCTTTATAATTGTATTTGCCATTATTTTGGTATTCCTGATAACCTTTCTGGTATTTCAAAGCCAAAGAATTATCCGGTAACGTCCTATTAAACATGGAATTGCCATCAGCTGTTAGCTTCACCACTCCGAAATAAACATAATCATCTTTCTGCTTACTCTCTTTTCTTCTCTCTTCTATTATAAGAGAATCTTTCACGGGAAGAAGAAGAAGCATGTCTTGAGAGTCGCCAGAACTGAGCTTTACTTTAGCTTGTATAGTACCGTTGATTTGATCGCCTGACTTTTCTTGTTTGATATCCATCGGCAGCTGGCATTCGACGCAACGAACTTTGTTGTTGTAATCAGTGTTCAATGGAACGGGAAATAAGCGTTCGTTCAAATAAAATCTGTAGACGCATTTGTGGTCAACCAAACCTGTAGCACTGACTCGAGATTTGATTCTAGACTTTGCTGAATGGCACTCAAAGTAGTTTTTCTGTCGAAATTCTTTAAGTTTTTCAATATTTACATCGCTGTTTGGATCTAGATAGCTTTCATCATCGTCTGAGTCAGAAAGTATATTGAAAAAGGAGTCTTCAGAAAACACGTACTTTTCAGAATCCTCGTTGATAGTGTCTAGAGACACTTTCTTGTGAATAGTGTCATGAGCTGATTCGTCATGTATGTAGAAGTTTTCATTCTTATAATATTGTTGAACAGGTTTTGATAGTTTTTTAGTAACCGTTTTCACATTATTGTCGTTTTTAACGAACGTAACGTTAACTGCATTTAGAAGTGACTCGATATTGTCTCTTATTTCCCGAGTATTGTTGTTACTCTTCGGACTCTTCCCATCACCACATTTCTTGCAATAGTCCACTGTATTGTGTTGGATTTTTTTAGTGACTGTCGAATCTGATTTGGTCGTTTTCTTTGGCTTTACAGTACACTTAAGGGCAACACTGCTTGAACAGCTTTTGCTTTCAGTACAAGCCGTTGGTTTCTTCGACATGAGACTTCTTTTAGGCGGATTGTTTCGAGTTTTCTCGGATTTGAGCAGAATTCCCTTTCGCATCTGCGCACGGTGATCCACGGAGCTTTTGGGAATAACGAAACTGGTTATTTTTGAGGACATTTTGATGGAAATGAACGAAGTTATGCTTTGAAAATATACCGTGGATAGTGAATCATTGAATTATTGTAAACACCGTGTTGCTATGGTAACGTGTTGACAACAAATACTAGAGACGTTTGGTACCCCTAACTACCGTCACCATCATGATTTTTTTTTAAATTGAAAAACTTTAAATTAATTTGCTTGAAAAAGTAATAAATGTTATTTTGTTTATTGTAGTTAAAACAAAATAATCTATTTGTATTTTTGCCTGTATTTCTGCTATGATGCACCATGCCATCTAGCGGCGAATGGCAGAACTAAGTGTCGGAAACAGGCCCCAAAAATATATCATAGATGGCGCTTTGTTAAATGACACAGCGCCATCTATCTATTACATTTGGAAACCTTAGCTAAAATTACCCAAACCCGATGAATGTATAGTTCCCACACTTTGCAAAGTAATTCTAATAATTTTTTTTTTTTTTATGATAAGCCGCTATCTGCGGGTTGTTCGAAAGAGATACCGCGCCCCCGGAACGCAAAGGGCACATGAAGGAACATAGACGGGTTTTAGTCAGTAAAAGTCTGACACTCCCTCCCGCCCCGCCCAGGGCGGGGGAAGTTATTTGATGATTTCCCGTCTATAAAAAAAAAAAAAAAAAAAAAAGCCGCTATAAAATATAACAAGATACATTTTTTAAGTTGTTTGATTTTAAATTGCTTTTTCGAAGTCATTTGTAATTTGACGACACGGTTGGCGCAGTGGCTGAGCGGGTATCAGTCTGCTGCGATGCGAGTCGCAGGTTCGATCCCCGCGCGGAACAAATATTTTTATGACCTACGGACTACGGACTACGGACTACTTGTTCCGGGTCTGTTTGTGTATGTGAGTTTATTTATTTTTTACTTATAATCTACCTAGCCTTTTCCCAACTAAGTTAGGGCCGACTTGCAACCCAGTAACTGGGAATATTGAATATTTGGTATCGTGTATTATAAATAAATACCTTATCAAACGAAATATCAATATTTCTCAAGTCTTCATCTGACCTTGTCGGGTAACTTTTTCAAACTTTGATTTCCTATGATACTTACATTTTCCTGTTATTAGTTACGAACTAGATAATAATATCAATTTCTTTTCCTTTCTTTATAATTTTCGTGGTTCAAAAAATAACTTCGTCCAAATGGGAAAAGTTTTGTCGATCAGTAAAAAGTGGGAGCTTATAAGTTGTGTCTTTGACTGAATGAGAGTGACTTTGAGTGTTTGGGGCACAACTACAAATGTCTGTTGTCCAACTACTCAAAGTTATTTCTTCCATAGCATCGCTTATTTTTGTAGGGTGACTATCAATTTTAGATTTTGTACCGTTCCGCTTCCAACCGGTCCTGTTGGAAATCTATGGGGGAGGTCTTTGTCCAGCATTGGACGTCCTGCGGCTGATATGATGATGATGATGAATAGTCCCGTAGGTCTCGTGAGTAATTATGATGTGGATTCGTTTGTTTTGACCGAACATACTTCAATAAGGGTTTCTTCTTTTTGTAAATGTTTTACTTTGTTTCTTCTGTTATTGTGTACTTTCATCGATCTAGTGCCCTTAATTAATAAATACTTAGGCTCTTTTTGTTTGACATATTATTTCTAGCTTGACAGGGCATTAAAATAGGTAAATAGGTAGACTGGTAGAAAATGCCTAAGGCATTAAGTCCGCCTTTGTACGGTGTATTTTTACATTTGTGCATAAAGTTTTAATAAATAAATAAATAAAAAGGGCATTTCAAGAGTATTTTTTTTTAAATAAAACTCTGCTTTAGTCTAGTGACTTACTTAAATTGTTAGTAAGGATTATCGGGTCTATTTTTTTTTAATGCGTATTGTTGGATGGCAAACAATCCTTCTGCCCACCTGATTTTAAGTAGTCACCGCTGTCTATACCTAGACATACGCAAAACCAGAGGCATTGCAAATGCGTTGCTATCCCAGAGATAAAATAAAAATACCTCATGTGCCTGTATACCCTTCAAACCGGTACCCTTTCAACGCTGCTTTGCGGCAGAAATAGGTATGGTGGTAGTACTTTCCCGGACGATCTCCTTCACAAAGAGCTCTTACATGGTAACCCTACTAATTCTTCAATCGTATTTTCTTAGTAAATTACGTTACAACTTTGAGGAGTGGGAGTTGGTTCCCGGTGACCTTTGTTTGATAGTATAGGGAGCCCAATGTAGGCAATGTCAATATTATGCTGATCTTGAGAGAGTGGTAGTAACGTCTATTATTATCGTACAACTTTCGTTTGTTAGTGTCTAGGCCTGGTTTGGTTATGGTCAAAGTAATCCTTCGTCTTGAGTTTGTGACCCTTTTAGTGGGTAGGATTATTTTATATACACATAACATACCATTACGCCTGTTTTCCCCGAAGGGTTAGGCAGAGGTGTACCAATTAACACCCACAGTTCGCCGGTATGTTTAGTCCCATGTAATAGGGAGGGAGGGGCGAGCCTATTGCCTATTGATGGTATGTACCTATGTACGAGTATATTCTCTAGATCGATTTCGATCACAGCAGCAGACTAAAAGATCTTTTGAATACTCGACTCGTCTCAAATTCTTAGTAGCAGCTCGCGGAGTTAGGATTTGTGCCCGGTTAATGGCAATAGGCTCGCCACCTATTACATGGTACCTAAACATACCGGCGAGCTGTGAGTGTACAAATTGGTACGCTTCTGTCTAACCCTTCGGGGAATACATGCGTGATGGTACGTATGTATGTGTACTCACTGAAATAACACACTAAACAGTGAGTCAGGTTGCACAACGACTTACGTATACTGAGTAATATTTATACCACTTCAGTTATTATGAAAAAATAATGACATTATACCTAGTATCAATAGGAGGTAATAATACTATTTTCTTATTGTCTTATTGTAGGACAAAAGCCTTTTCTCTTACAGAGAAGACACGAGCATTGATCATCACGCTTTCTTAAGGTGTATTGATGATTTAAAAAAAAAAAAAAAAAAAAAAAAAACATTTATTTCAGACAAAAGAGTCCATAAGCACGACAGGGTTGTTAGTATTAAAAGTAAACTAATGTTAGTAATTAAAATACAAAGTGTCACCGACTACTCACAGTAGGCTCACTGGTCTCGCAACACATGGAGTGCAGTGAACCTAAGGAGGTTCTCTCGCCAATGCCGCCTCCCTGCCTCGCTGCCTTAGTCCTGATAAAGGACAAATCAACACCACCTCTGCTCTGGTCCCTGGGCCGGGTCACGAAGACTTATCCCGGCGTAGACGGGGTCACGAGAGTGGCTGAACTGAAGACCAAGCGGGGCACCATTCGCCGTGCCTTCAACTGCATCTGCCCCCTGCCAGTCGAGGATTGAAGACTTCCCTTCAACCCGGGGAATATGTCGGCGCATCACATACTCGCGTGATTCACCACGGGGCAGGCGCGGGGTGTCGGGGTACCGAACCCGCTACGAGAGGCCGCGGCAAGCGCGCCGCCCCACTCAGCCCATCACCGCGATCGACTACGGGCATTTCTTTGTATCAATTTGTACCGAGCGTTGATTATTGTAATAACGGTATTAAACCTATATTTTATACAGTTCTCTGTTTAACTTATAAAGTCCGGACAGAGCCTATTCAATGCTTTTACTAGCCTTTTCCCGCCAATTTTCCTGCCATAAATGTTGGTTATATTTAAAATTCAACCATGATTCGAAAGACCCGTGGCGCCATCTATTATCATAAGAACATAACATATAATATACGATCACGCCTGTATTCCCCAAAGGGTTGGGCAGAGGTGTACCAACGTACACCCACAGTTCGACGGTATGTTTTAAGTTTCCTGTAATAAGGGGCGAGCTACTACAAGGAATTTCAAAGAAAAACGCAATAACACTTTTCTCGACCTGGGAATCGAACCCAAGACCTCTAGCGTAGCCATCGCGCTTAAGACCACTAGGCTAACGAGGCACTCCAACTGCTACATTTACACGGATGCAGGCAAAGTCAGGAGCGAAAGCTAGTGGCAATATAATTTCCCGTGAATGGGTGTATCTAGTAAAGTATTTATCGGTGTTTAGACGAGTTCTATTGTAAATGTCGTGTAGTTATCATAATATTACAGGCTTTGCTCAATGGACAATAGAAGAAAACTGTCATTGACGTAAGAAAATGGACATTTTGTAAAAACATAACATGGAAATGTTTTTTCTTTATTCTTGCGCATTGTAATCTTATGACTGCATAATTTTACTTTCTTCTAGCCTTTTCGAGGAGAACTAATAACGAAAGGTATCAATTAGGGATGTTAGAGCTTCGATTTGTATTCTGAAAGGATTTTAATACTCTGCCTTTGATTTTGGCTCCGATCCTGTCTTCGACTCCGACTCTGACTAAGAAAAATTAAATATAAAATTGTCTCCGGTTCCGGTGTAACCACCTTCGCAACATGTATAGTACCAAGCATGTACAGCGTACCCATGCCATCACGCCTGCACTTATTCGCCGAAGGGTTAGGCAGAGGTGTACCAATGTAAACCCACAGTTCACCGGTATGTTTCAGGTTCCATGTAATAGGGGTGAGCCTATTGCCATTAACTGGGCACAAATCCTAACTCCAAACTGCTACTGAGAATTGCATAGAAAAACCCAAAAACACTTTGCTCGACCTGGGAATCGAACTCAAGACCTCTAGCGTAGCAGTCGCGCTTAGGGCCACTAGGCTAACGAGGCAGCGTACCTATCTACTGAGACCTATTCATGAAAGTATTTCTTCAAGAATCTCTGCTACTATTCTTCAGCTAATCTGCAGTATTATTATCAGTTTAATAAAGATATCAATACTATAAATGTTTGTCAATGAACAATGGATCTAATTGGTTGGCTGCGCACGGACCTGCGCCTGCGCATGCAGGGTCGCGGCCTAGTACTGTGACCATGGATTGTTTTTAGGACATGTCTTCTGACAGTCATAAAATTCTAATTAAAGTTGGATAATGCGTTATGTGAAAGAAAAATGTCTTATTAATATGACAGTTACCATTAAATCACTATTTGTAAATTTTACTTGCAGAGGAATTAAAATTTATTGAATACTTTATCGGCGTGAGCTGACCAAAATGTTTGAAATAAATAAACACAATGTATTGTTAAAGCATTTTTACAAATAAGCGTATATTATTTATTTATTTATTAAAAAAAAACAACTTGAATTCACAATAAAAAAAAAACAAACAAGTTATTGGTCAGTATATAGTTTTTTAATCTCAGAGACACAGAATGTGCTTTCATACATAAACATTCATCCCATGCACATAAACATAGAGCACATAAATTTTAATTTGGACACATAAAGTCATAAAATCGGTTAGATGCTCTATAGTACGGTTGAATAAATATTGTCTGCGATACTATCTAGCCTACCTTCTGTTTATAAATTATAATAATGCGTACGAGTACTTATGTGAATTATAACTATTATTTGGTTGACTGGTAGAGAATGCCTCTGTACTTTTAGTTGCATTAAGTTTAAATATAAATATACCATCACGCCTGTATTCCCCGAAGGGTTAGGCAGAGGTGTACCAATGAACACCCACAGTTCGCCGATATATTTAGGTCCCATGTAATAGGGGGCGAGCCTATTGCCATTAACCGGCACAAATCTAGACACCGAGCTGCTACTGAGAATTTCATAGAAAAACCCAATAACACTTTTTGCTCGACCTGGGAATCGAACCCGGGACCCCTTGCGCAGCAGTCGCACTTGCGACCACGAGACCAACGGGGCAGTTAAGTAATTAAGTTTAAATAAATAAATAACTTCACATATAAAGGTAGGTCATGATCCCTTACCGAATTCCCCCTTTTTTTTCCGCCTTTCACGCAGACGAAGCCGCGGGCTGAAGCTAGTTATTAATAAAACATAACATAACGGGCGTCTTAAAATATTTACTTATGATACTAATCATATTTTACAACGTCGTTTTTTTAAACTGTTAAACGTTTTATTTAAATGTTATAAGACATTTAAAATTCGATAATAATCAGTTGAATTCATGCCTTAACATATAAGTCTTTAAGCCGATTTTCCTTTCTTTCATTTCTCTATCTATCTATTGACCAGAAGGCCAATTCTATCCATTTAAAACATTCAAAATCTAGTCGCAATCTCATCTCAGCTACAATTAATGTCAAAAAATGTAAATAAATTTTAGAATATTTCACATAATCACACAGAGATAAGATTATTCTTAAAAGTTTGTAGAATTGCCTTCTTGATGTATTCTAAATTCAAATTGGATAAGAATGTGTATGAAATGAACTGTCAAGTTTAATGGGAACTTATGAGAACCTAGTGGACAGATAGACAGGCCCTTAATGAAATAATATTAAGGTCGAATTTCACCAAACTTTTATTTGTAGTAGGCTGTCCGCCCACGTCAGACAATCGGTGACCGATTTTTTTGTCGGAGAGAATGGTACATATAATGTCAAAGTCAAAGTCAAATCATTTATTTCAATAAGACCATTAAAAGGCACATTTATACGTCAATTACAAGAAAAAAAATAATTGAATCTAGAATTTAGAAACCTATAAATTCTAATATACAACGCACACGTCCTACAAAAATCTGTCCCATGAAACTACGGATCTATTGAACGGTCCGATAATCGCTCCGACCAAAAAATCGCACGTAAGCGGAGGCCTGTAGGTATAAATCTCCGTGGAAATCAATTGACATCTGACAGTATTTATATAAAAAGACTGTCATAAATTAAACATTTATGTTTGTAAGCTTTTAAAAATTCGCCCTTAATAATGTGTTAAAATAACCAATTAAATTAAATCACTCCACGGATAAATAAATACCATTATCGAAAAAAAACCTTTACTCAACTATTTATCCTGTTCACACAAAAAAATATATGACCTATAGCACGTCTCAGGAAAGTCTCAAATCGCCCCATGTAGTGAGGTCACCCTACTCGCTCACCATGTAGATCGGCGCACGCGCATCCAAGCATTAGTAGTTCAATGTGCGCGAGCGCTACCCGCCTGTATCGACTGTTTCGGTTCAGACGCAGCAAGAAGTGGACGTTTTTCAGAAAAGTCTTTCGATTTTCAAAAACATCATGATGAGTTATATTGAGATTATTGCTGTCATTCTGGTGAGAGATTATTTTTTCTTTTTTTTTTTCTTATAGCACGTGTGTAGCTTAATGGAAGCCCTATGTTGCCATGGGATTAATTTATATAAAGAGATTTTTTTATAGTCTTCAATATATTTTGTAATTTTTTTTCTTAACTGCCTTGTTATCTCATTGGTTCTTAGCGCGACTGCTACGCTAGAGGTCTTTGGTTCGTTTCTCAGATCAAGCAAAAGTGTAATTGGGTTTTTCTATGAAATTCTCAGTAGCAGCTCGGAGTTAGTATTTGCGCCCAGTTCATAGCAATAGTCTCGCCCCCTAATACATGTGACCTAAACATACCGGCGAAGTGTGGGTGTGTTGGTATACCTCTGCCTAACCCTTTGGGGAATACAGGTATGATGGTATGTTGTTGATTTTTTTGTTTTTGCTTGCCTACAATATCCCACAGCTGGGCAAAGTCAAAAGTCAAAGCCTTTAATTCAATTAGACCATTTACATGCACTTTGAATTGCCAAATAAAGTAAGACGGAAAGTTGAAGCTAGTTTCTCGTACCAAAACGAAGGTCTCTATGGAGAAGAATGAGGAAGAAACTCCACGGACACTCTTAAGGTCTTCCCCATGTCCTTACAAATATTCTTTTCTTGCGGCACCTCGAACTAATATCGGGTTTAGAAAGACACTTATCTAAGCTGAAAGGTGTTCTTTCATACATACCATCACGCGAGTATTCCCCGAAGGGTTAGGCAGAGGTGTACTAATGTACACTCGCAGTTCGCTTTTATGCTTAGGTCCCATATACATATAGGGGGCAAGCCTATGTTCTTTCAATGATTACTATATTGTTTTTGTTCTGTACCATACTTTAAGTTCCTCAAGTTCCTTAAGTTTTGAGATATTGAAGGTCAAAGATGTTGTGTACCTAGTTCACCATTTTATTTGTTTTTTGAAGTGAAAACTTCTTTAGCGGCGTTGTGCATTTTTTTTGGAATAGGTAAAAAATGTTAAACTCGCGTCAGGACACGTGATCCTGATCGAAAATTCGTAAGCGGCGTTGTGCACTTGTTTTGGAATGGGTAAAAAATGTTAAACTCGCGTCAGGACACGTGACCTGATCAAAAATTCGTAAGATTTTCGAAAATCTTACCAATGTACATCCACACGAAAACAAGTGTAGGTAATTTAATAGACTTTACGATCCTTGTATGTACCAATAAGCACAATATTTTGTGTGTGTTTAGTACGCTAAGCTGATCGGCTTATTCAAAACAAACCAACAGACAGATAAAGTTATATTCTCACCTAGATAATACTAGCTTCTCCTCACAACTTCAATCGCGCGTGTTATTTTTTCACCTGCGCTTAGTTACGTCGTTGGTTACTGCTACGTTTCCGTGTGTCACAGCATCATGTTTTATAGCCTATTATACTGTTCCTCGTGAATGTGGTTATCATAAACAATAAGATTTCTTCCAATACCACTGGTAGTTTCAGAGGGTGTCTAAACAAATAAAAAAACTCTTCAGTTTTATTTTATTACTAGCTTTTGCCCGCGACTTCGTCCGCGTGGATTAATAGTTCTCGTTCCCGGGGGATTTCCGGGATGAAAATTAACCTATGTCCTTTTCGGGTTCCAGACTATATCTGTACCAAATTTCATTGAAATCGGTTCAGTGGTTTAGGCGTGAAGAAGAGACAGACAGACAGACAGAGTTACTTTCGCATTTATAATATTAGTATGGATTGACTCTTCCTAAATAAAATTAAAACAAAAAACAAACATAAAATTAAATTTTCAATGGTTTTGTTTAAATCAGCTATGAAAAAAAAAGTACGTAAAAAGCCACGTCAGTTTAAAAAACCATGTGCTACATAATGTAGCCCGCGCGACCACTGCAGGGTTAATTTAGCTGTCATATACAAAAAAAACTTCCAATACCACTGGTAGTTTCAAAGATAATTAAGTACGTTTAAACAATATACGTATAGATGTATAAATTTAACTGCCCCGTTGGTCTCGTGGTCGCTGTGCAAGGGGTCCCGGGTTCGATTCCCAGGTCAAGCAAAAAGTGTTATTAGGTTTTTCTATGAAATTCTCAGTAGCAGCTCGGAGTTTGGATTTGTGCTCGGTTAGTCAATAGGCTAGCCCCCTATTACATGGGACCTAAATATACCGGCGAACTGTGGGTGTACATTGGTACACCTCTGTCTAACCCTTCGGGGAATACAGGCGTGATGGTATATTTATATATATGTATAAATTTGTGTGGGTCTAACAATTCTTCCTACAACACATTGTAGGTACCTATTACAAAACTATCTTTCTGAATCTGCAGTAGTGAATCTCTCTACAAATTCCCTACAAGCAAATTTAAACTGTAAGTTACCGTAACATAGCACATTATAATTCAAGCAGAGCAGTTTGATAACGATAAACATTGATCGTGTAAGAGATATTGTTAGTATTTTTACTCTTGACTTATTTTCCTAAACATCATTGTTCATGTTATATATATGTTGACGTTATTATGTAGTAATACCTCATAATAATATCACGGTGTAACTGTTCATTGCATAAATATTTGACAGGACTTAAGGAATGACAAAAAAACACTTTTTTTTTTAAATAGAGAATACTTTTTTACTTCTAAATTTCATCCAGATCCGTTCAGCCGCTCTGGCATAAACAAACATCTATCCATCTAAACTTCCGCATTTAAAAAGTAGGAAGATTTACAAAGGAGATGGCTAAATGGAAGTTTAGACCACTGCCCCATGTGCCAGGTACCATGTATAAATATGGTACTAGGTACAATGTAATGCTGAATGGCTAAATATTAGTATTTCATGTAAAAAACATTCAGATACTTTTTGGGAATAATATAATGGTAAAATAATATTGCCTAAAAAGGAAAAAAGGTGTGTTTGACAGTATATAATTTTCTTCAACTGACACTTTCGAAAAATAATAAAACTAAAAACGAAAATGAGGTTGTATATTTATAAGCGAATGTTTGTGATGAAAAGTTTTTCTTTTTTTTTTTAGATACTTTATTATGTATAATAGTTCACGAAAGTGCTAGGAAAATATTAAACACTACATAATTCATGAATGTTTTTTTAAATATTATGAGGTTATGTAAGATTCATATACATTCCAGAATGTATCTGGCCCGGGGGCAGTCATTTAGCCATAACCTTTCTACCATGCTAAACTGAGGTAGGTATAAAGACTCGAGGATCTTGGTCTATTTGGGATATAAGCTCCGCCTACTTACCCCCTGACCATACACACGATAGCTCTGCTACGTAAACCTTTCGTTGACCCTCTGTTATTAGTTACACTGGAACAACATTGTGTACCTATTGCCCTCAATACAATTGATGATAACAATAGAACTAGTATCGTGCAGCTTCCAAAGCTCCTCGAGCGATCGACTGTTTTTTTTTTTTTTTTTTTATAGACGGGAAATCATCAAATAACTTCCCCCGCCCTGGGCGGGGCGGGAGGGAGTGTCAGACTTTTACTGACTAAAACCCGTCTATGTTCCTTCATGTGCCCTTTGCGTTCCGGGGGCGCGGTATCTCTTTCGAACAACCCGCAGCAGCGATCGACTGCTGCGCTGCGTGTCTCGGGTTCGATTCCCGCACGTATATTTATGGATGTGAGTTTATATGTTTGTAAACGCACCCACGACACAGGAAAAATTCCTAGTGCGGGGCAAAATAAACAAAACTTTTTTTAAGGATGGGTAATCATTTAATCGCTTCTGTAGGGCGCGGAAGAGAGTGTCAGACACGTGCTGACTAAAATCCATCCGTGTTTCGCCTAATGCCCTTTGCGTTCCAGAGCCGCGGTATGTAACTCTTTCAAACAAACTCCGCGGCTCCTATAAGGCCCTAAACATACGATACGCGTTGTATCGTGTCATATTGCGATTTTGTAGAACCAAAAGTTTATTAGCTGATTATTTTTCTCTATATTTACGCAAGTTTTTATTGAAAAAATGTTGAATCATGAAAAGTGCGATGAGCGCTCGTCAAACATGTTCATTTTTTGGTTCTGGTACCTAGTTATATTTTTTATTCTTTATATCTTTTATTATTATCACTACATGTAGGTACCTAAATGTATTCATAGACCAATTCGGTCACGGCGGCTAATCTTAATGCAAGCTGGCAAGTACGCAGGAGATATTATAGTGTACAAGTGTGTGTGTGCAAACGCAGGAGCACTCCCTCTTCCCTAACTCTCATAGTACGATGGGACGGCAATCCGACACGACCGGGGAAAGGTCAGGCGCCGGACCAACGGCTTTACCTAAATACGAATCTATTAGGTAACTTTAAGAATGAATACAACTTTTTTTTATTATGTAAGTGTACTAGTATAAGTGACTAATCTATAGGTATTTACTAATATAATAAAGATAAAGAGGTTTTTTGTTTGTTTAAACGTGTTAATCTCTTGAACATTATGATGGCCAGATTCATGTGAAATAATAGTATAGGCTATCTAACGTCACGCTAAGACTCACGGGAGCGAGCAAAGACGGAACTCAACGCAGGAAAAAAAACCATGTGGGTGAAGTCGCGGAGAGAAGCTAGTTTACCATAATCTTAAAAAATGTTCGTACTATTTACACAATTTACGTAGGTATATTATATTATTGTGTAATGGATTAATCATTGGAAGTACATTTACATAAAGGGGGATTATTTATTAAAATGAAAGAGTAATGGTGGGCCCACACGACACAGACTTTTGTCTGTACAGACATCTGCACAGACTATAAAGGCTGAGTAAAAATTTTTACTCAGAGGTCTTTACCAAATGTCTGTGCAGACTTTTCATCAGTTCAGACTTCGATTTTAATGAATAAATTAAGTAATTCAATAATCATGAGTTTTGCTCCGACAATCATACAGACATGTACGCAGACTTCCGACTATTCTGATACACCGACATTTGTCTGTACTGATTTGTTGTACAGACAAAATTCTATAGAAGTCTGTGTTAAGTCTGTGTCGTGTGGACCCACCATAACGTGGTTTGTTGACACTTCTCGTGACCTAAGGGCGATTACCTTGACCAGAGGATTAGCATTGCCATCCAACGTGGCAGTGCCATCAGTCCTTTGGGGACATTTCCAGTTGACGGCGATGCGGAGGATTTTTTTAATGCCAGAAATTTAATTTTCTTTTTTATGCTGTCTTATTTTAAGGTTGTATTATTGTACATTAAAGAAAATACTTAAATAGTTAGTAATTTAAAATGTACCTATCACGAGAACCGTACATTTTTCTGGGATGAAAAGTATCCTATTTGTTATTCCAGAATACAATCTGTCTCAGTGCTAAATTTTATCCAGACCCGTTCAGTCGTTTAATCGTGAAAGAGTAACAAACGTCCATTTATCCTCACAAACTTTCACATTTATAATATCTGTAGGATAGTAAGATTTTTGTATTTCTCAGCTACATAGAAGTTACTATGCCAATACCTAAATCACTTGATCTATCATCAACTGTTACACTAAGAATTTCATTTAGCTTAAGAAACACAATTGCGTTCAATTTTACAGATTTAACTAATTGATTTTGAACACTTTTCTGAAAATAAAAGGCGAAAAGTTGCGCAGTGTTGACATCATAATTATTTAGTTAATAAAAAAAACGTTGCCCCACACGAGCATCGTGGATGTATTTACAAACATATAAATTCATATACACAAACAGCCAGACCCGGAAAAACTATATGTACGCCATATAAGTATTTCCGTGCGGGAGTCGAACCCGCGACACGTAGCGAAGCAGCCAATCGCTTAACCCCTGCGCCTATCGTGTCGTCAAACTAAAGTTCTCACACAAAAGTAAAACATTCAATTTACATAGATTTATTTAAACGGATGGACAGTTGAATAAAGTCGGCCATCTTCCTAATGGGCGCTGCAGTCACCTATATTTTAATATAAACTTTCCCAACGTTTGATTTAATGAATGACTTCTTAAATCGTAATTTAATAACTATAAATCCTACTTACTATATTATACTTTATATTATAAATGCGAAAGGTTGTGAGGATGGATGGATGGATAGATGGATGGATGGGTGGTTTGCCACTCTTTCACGCTCAAACGGCTGAATGGATCTGGATGAAATTTGGCACTGAGATAGATTGTAGTGTGGAATAACACTTATGATACTTTTATCGCGGAAAAATGGATTTAGATTCGTGGGATGATATATCATATTTGACGCGAATGAAGTCGAGGGCAAAAGCTAGTAAATTAATATATCCGTGGTTTACTAATTATGGAGTTTGAAGATGCCCCGTGCACCCCAATAATTTCTATATAAATTCTTATAATATTCTATATTATTTTTCTTGCACTGTGATGGGTACGGAAGATGAAATACATTCGGTGATTACCTTATTTAATGTTTCCGTTTCTTAATAGATGAGATGATAAGAAACATTGATCACCTTGCTTGCTCAAGGTGGATCGGCGATTTTAAACTTATATTAATTATAAGTGCCTCGTTAGCCTAGTCTAGTGGCTCTAAGCGCGACGTCTTTATATTTATTTATTTATTTCCACAACATAACTACCATAACGGGTAGCGCGACGTCTTTATATTTATTTATTTATTTATTTCCACAACATAACTACCATAACGGGTCGGGTCGGGTCGGGTCGGGGGTCGGGTCGGGTCTTAGAGGTCTTGGGTTCGATTTCCAGGTCGAGCAGTGTTATTGAGTTTTTCTATGAAATTCTCAGTAGCAGCTCGGAGTTAGGCTTTGTGCCCGGTTGATGGCAATAGGCTCGCCTCCTTTTACATGGGAACTGAAACATACCGGTGAACTGTAGGTGTACATTGGTACACCTCTGCCTAACCGTTCGGGGAATAACTGCGTGATTGTATGTATGTATGTCTGTATGTATGTTTTCTTTTATCGATATTAGTGATGTTCAAGATAAACATATGAATTGAAAAAGTCCGGTATTAAACTAGCAACCTTTGCATCAGAGGCCTCACTTTGTCATTACGACTGTTCACAATTGTTGTTACTTACATAACAATATTATTTCATAGTTCAATACTCCGAGAAATTCCACCGCTGTGCCATTGACCGACAAAACCGTTGGACGTGACTGAAAAAAAAAGCATTGATAACAAACAGATAAGTAATTAACGGGAGTAAAAAACACAACTGCCTCGTTAGCCTAGTGGTGCTAAACACGTCTGCTACGCTAGAGGTCCTAGGTTCGATACCCAGGTCGGGGTTTGGATTTGTGCCTGGTTAATGGCAATAAGCTCGCCTCCTATTATATGGGACCTAAAAATACCGGCGAACTGTGGGTGTGCATTGGTACACCTCTGCCTAACCCTTCGGGGAATACAGGCGTGATGGTATGGTAAAAAACACAAAATGAAGTGTGAATAGTTGCATGTTCTTCCCATGACTGGGAAATTTCCTTTATTCTGGACCATAACTGGGAACCTTCTAGGTTCGGATATATTGAAGGTTAAAGTTCTAACATTTGATTCTAGTCATATAATGTAACTAGCGAACTGCTCGCGATTTCATCCGCGTAGCTTATTTCACCTTTCATTTCACTATAAGTTACATCTTTGGTTAATGCTCCGCTCCCGTGGTTCGTAGCGTGATGTTATATAGCCTTTGTTACCTACTCGGGAATAATGGAGTTAGCTATTGGTGAAAAAATGGTTAAAATCGGTGCAGTAGTTTCGGAGTCTATTCTTTACAAACAAACAAATCTTACTTCTTTATAACATTAGTATAGATTATTCCCGAACGAATTTCGATTGCTGTGGTCAATCACAATGCATACAAGTCAAATAAGCGACAGAAATAGTGCACAAGTGTGTGCGCATACACAGGTGCACTCCCTCTTCCCTCAATCTCATAGTCCGATGGGGCGGCAATCCGACACGACCGGGGGAATTGATAATGCGCAAGACCTTTCGCGCTTGCACCACCAACCTCTTACTGTGTTTCTAATTAAAAAACCACTTAATTCGGCTTGGGAATCGAATCCCAAGACCCTAGGCTCGGCAGTCCTGCTTATAACTACGAGAGTAATAAGGCATTTACTTACGCAGTTACATAATATATACCTATTCTTTATCTAATCTATGAGTATTGTTTTATTTGCATATAATGCATGCACTATAAATACCTCTTCACGAATGACTAAATCAATTCCAATAACAATAGTAATAATGAGCTAATATCAAATCATCGGCATTCTTCACAATGGCAACATATTTTTGTCATCTTTGTTAAAAAAAGAAACAAAAGAAAAACATTAACGCCACTTGCACCACAAATATTACTCAGAGTTAGTTGGAAACACGTGGTAAAACAATATAATATTATGGATGACTTTACGTAGTTTAAGGTCGTGTGGGTAACTGTGAGTAAAACTTTTGGTGAAAGTGGGCCCGATTGTGGGCCAATTCCTGGAGACCTCAATTCTACTGATTAATAAAATGCAAAATCTAGGCACAATTTCATTAACGACAATTAATATTCTAAAATGTGGGTAAGCTAGAAGCAAACTTTGACAGATTAGATTCCGATCGTGCCTAAGTTGGCATAACTGTCCTCCAGATAAAAGATGCGTCAAACTATACGTTTGACGCATCAGCCAATAAGTAAAATAATTTCAAGGCTATCAAAATTAAAACGATAATTAGGGATGAGCTTTTCAGACTAAAATCTTTTTCAATTTAATGTATTTTCCAATTTCATCTTTACTTACAAATACACTACATACACACATACATAAACTAATACTTATTAAATAAATAAATTACACTACTAATTTTAGAAAGAAATGAAGTTTGTTTTTTTTATTTCTGAAAGCCTTGTCTGATTACAAAAAATATTTCCCTAATACATAGAAGCCTAGACTATTGCTAAGTGTCACAAGATATGTTTTATGGTATACTAGCTGTTGCCCGCGACTTCGTTCGCGTTCAGTATTTTTAAGTTAATAGTTATACTGTTTAACCCCTATGTGAAATAGCGTGATGAATTGTACCTAAGATTACAGCTCAGGTTACTGCCAGCAAAATGCCAAAAGTTTTGTTCAAATCGGTGCAGGAATTAAAAAGTTATGCGCGTACATACATACAAACAAACAAACAAACAAACAAATAAACAAACAAACAGACAAAACTTCTAAAAACCATTTTTTTGGGTTCAGTATAATGTATTTAACATGTGAGAATTACTCTTTATAAAAAATATTGAATGTACAGAATTGGCCTCGTTACGATTTTATTATATGTATAGATTTGACTTCCACCCGGACGAAGTCGCGGACAGAAGCTAGTGACTCATACAAGTTGTATGAGACATCCTTTTGCCAAATACCCTGTGTGCTTATCGCCCTTCGTGCCTACTTATGAAATCTCGGCACCCAATAGGTTCCTGTCTCGGTCTCTAGGCCGTCTTTGTTTAAAGTGCTCCACAGCTCATTAGCAAACACCTTGCTTCTCTGACCATAATTACTTGCCTGTTTGTCTTGATGGCCCAGTGGTTAAGGCGCCCGCCTCTCTTGCATAAGGTTGTGGGTTTGAAATCGAGCACGTCCCAATTTGACTTTTTTAATGCATCTGTACTTTTTTAAGTTTATCTTGGACATCACTGACATCTATGAAAGAAAACATCGTGAGGAAACATACAGACAATCATGCCTGTATTCCCCGAAACGTTGGACAGAGGTGTACCATACCAACGTACACCCACAGTTTGCCGGTATGTTTAGGTCCCATGTAATAGGCCAGCTTATTGCCATTAACCGGGCACAAATCCTAACTCCGAGCTGCTACTGAGAATTTCATAGAAAACCCAATAACATTTTACTCGACCTGGGAATTGAACCCAAGACCTCTATCGTTGCAAACGCGCTTAGGACCACTAGACTAATGAGGCAGCCCGAAACCAGCCAGCCAACAAGTCAGTAAAGAAACTTGAACTTAAAATAAATATCTATAAGTCTGAAATTGCCAAACCAAAGCCAAGCCAAGACAAATGTTAAGTTATGTTTAAGTATGGCGTCTCCAATAACAATGTACCGACAGATGGCTCCTTAACTTTGTCGTACAACTACTTAGGTGCCGTTGATTCGTTCGCGGAGGCAGCTGCCGTGGAATATGGCTACACTTTGCCACTGATTGGCAAACTTGTTTTGTTGTCGTTCGTTGACCCACTGAACAACAGATATGTAGAGCTATTAAGGAAATATTAATTAAGATAAACAAGGCGTTGATTTGCATCCTCTGGAGCTAACTATGCTCGTGATTCTTAACACGAATCAATAATAAAATATTCTTTTTTACGTGATTTTCAAATTGGAGCTAGCCATCTCGCCAGAGGGTTTAGGCGCTATGCACACATTGATATAGCCGCGCGACAACTCTGCCTACCGCATACGCAACTGGGCGATTCTGAATTTTGCATGAGGAGTGTTCTGGAATACTGTTTTTGATAGTTGCAACAAAAAAAAACAAGTATTTATTAGATATTGGCCAGGTATCGTAATTATATTTGATTACTTCTATTTTTTTATGACAAGCTCCTAAAATTTGACGAGGATGCAAATCAACACCTTGTATAAATAAATATCGAAAATCATAAATAAAACAATTATTTAAAAAAAAATTGAAGAAATTTTGAGATAAAACTAAATCCAATTAAGGAAGTAATTAACTAAATATTCCTAGATATTAGTGTGACGTTTTCAGGGTTCCACACCCAAAGAGTAAAACGGGACCCTATTACTAAGACTCCGCTGTCCGTCCGTCTGTCACCAGGCTGTATCTCATGAACCGTGATAGCTAGACAGTTGAAATTTTCACAGATCATGTATGAAACCGGAACGGAACGGAACTTCGTGCGCGAGTCCGAGTCGCACTTGACCGGTTTTTAGATATAATTAATTAAGCATTTAATTAATGAGTTTCTGGTATCAGGTTCTGAATATACAGTAAACATTGCTCATTAGGTTTAGTTTAAGTCCATTGGGGATGTTACCAAGTGTTAAAAGTAACTAAGATAAGAAGAGACTAAGAAGAGTCTCCCAATTGCAATAAATAGCAGTTTTTATTGCTAACAACAACAGATTTTAATATTTTTTCAACATATTTCTTTCAAATTAACAGCTTGTTTTTTATTATACTAAGTACTTATCTAGGTAGTTTTTATGTTTTGCATGCATCAGCGAACAATAAACAGCGATTTTCCACATAAAAATAAAAGTCATTGTTTTTGCTAAATGTAACTCAGTTTTATGGGCAGTACCTATGCATAGATAATGGCTAGTGTCTTTTATCCCGTATCATTTTCTTTACTAAACGAATCAGTATGGTGGTTCCTAATAGGGTTGCGGAATTTGTTCGAAAAAGTTACCGGGGCTCTGGAACGCAAAGGGCATAGGAGGAACACGGGTGGGTTTTAGTCAGTAAGAGTCTGACATTCCCTTTCGCTCCACCCAGAGCGGAAGAGAATCTCTCCTTATTTACTATTTTTCTGTGCCCAACAGTATCCATAATTGTTTCTATTTATTATCACCTACCACCTGTATGTTCACATTATGGAATGCAATAAAGATTTGAGATTTGAAGAAGTCATTTGATGACTTCCAATCCTTAAAAAAAGGTGTTGGCGCCTAAAAAAATAATTTATACAGCATTTTCCTTTACAAAGGAGAGTGGGCAAAAATGTATGGGAGTTGGTCTAGCTACTCAACAGTGATGTAACATACGTCATTGAATAGGTAATTGTGTGTACTCCATTTTGTTATATGGCCGTTAAGTTGTAGGTAATGGGGTTCTCGAGATATTTCCCAAAAACAAGCTAAAACAAAATAATTTCGCCGAATAGAACAATAATGTAATTTTTCAATAACTACGGCTACATAAGTGACTAGCGATAGCGACCGTGTCGAACTTGGAGGAGTTGGTAAACCACGCCTCTCGACGCGTGCGCTTTGTTGGAAAAAGAGCGAGCTTTAAATATTATGGCTTATTTGGCATATTTAATATTGGATGAAACGACAATCGACACAATGATCGCTGAGTGCACATCCCACATGTCGACAACCTCGCGAGCCAAGTCAAGATACTTGATCTTCTTATCATTCTCGGCCTTCACGAGGTTCACGTCATGTGGGACTGTTATGTCAACAATCATTGCGCGCTTGTCTACGTGATGCACCACCACTATATCAGGCTTATTGGCTACAATAGTCCTGTCAGTGATGATGGATCGGTCCCAGTACAATGTGACATTGCTATTTTCGAGAACTGGGTCGGACACATACCCATAGTTCGGTACTTCCGATTCTACAAGGCGGTATTTTAGAACAAGTTGCTGATGAATGATCCTGGCCACAAGGTTGTGCCTATGCTAGTACTCTTGCTAGACGAGAACACCCACAGATTATATGGCGGATTGAGCCAGCCGGCCGGTGGCATTCCCGACAAATGTCAATCGTGCCAGCCATCACAATAAATCTCCGGTAACTTCATCCATAATTGGACAGACAAAACCTTCGGTTTCTCCAAATAGGTCACCAAAGCCAAGCCAGGATACGGACGCTAAGAAATCTACATCGGGCCCGGAAAAATCGTCCGTGAAGCTCTTTGCTCTGCCATACCTCCTCGTGATCTTTAGTCTCCAGCACTACTGATTTGCTCCAGTTCTCTTTAGCCAAGGAGAGCGGGGTGAGGCCCTTATCCACTGCCATGCCATGCACCATCTCGGTGCATTCCCACGTCGGCTAAAAGGAAAAAGTCCCTGAGACTGCATATACTCACACACAACACACATATATCGATGGTCCCTATTAACAATGTCAGTTCTGCAAAAAGAGTACTGTTCAGTAGAGCAGTTCAAAGTTTGTTTTGACGATAAAAAAAGAATTACATAACTGAGGATATTCAAATTTGCACTGATTATTTTATGTATTGTTAACTAAGTACTGACATGGACAAAACTAAGCAACTATTTATGGTTAAGGAAATAATGTACCACCGACATTTTAATATGGACAATTTGCAAAGTGAATTGTCGGTTGTGACACAAACGACAGTTTTGTTCGGATAATTAACAGTCATTTAAGTAGGTAGTGGTATATTCAACATTTTTAAATGGAGATTTAGAAATAAATTTGTCGTATGTGTAAGGTTTGCTGTAGTTATTATAAAAACAATAAATTTTATTTAATCAACTTTTCCATATATTTATTTACCAACAACGCAAATGAAAAAAATAGAAATGCACACTTTGAGATCACATGCTTAATTATAATTAAATACAAGAGTAATGATAACAATTCAAACACACATTGAAAATAGCATAGACTATTTAGCAAAGTCTAAAACATAATTTTCTTTCATCCTCTTTATGCTTTAAAAGCATGTATTTTAGTAAAATACGTAACAAAATAAGTCTTATGAGTATCAATGTTAAACTAGAAATGGACGTAGTTACGCAAAAACGATCCAACCCTCAAAGTGTTGATACGCAAAAAGGATCCAACTCTCAAAGTGGACACTTTGAGAGTTGGATCCTTTTTGCAAATAAAATCTGTAAAAAACTATGAGCAATCAACACATAATAAACAATATAGCAGTCAAGATACCTATAGCATTAAGTATCACAAAGTTTTATAACAGGTTAAAGTTTAAAATTGGACGTAGTTACGCGAAAACGATCCAACCCTCAAAGTGTTGATACGCAAAAAGGATCCAACTCTCAAAGTGTCCACTTTGAGAGTTGGATCCTTTTTTTTACGCGAAAACGATCCAACCCTCAAAGTGTTGATACGCAAAAAGGATCCAACTCTCAAAGTGTCCACTTTGAGAGTTGGATCCTTTTTTTTTTATATAATAATAATAAATAAACTGTCAACGTATCGGCACAGCGACTATAAACTGGAAATCTCCAGGGCCGGACGGACTGCACAACTTTTGGATCAAGTGGTTCCAAAGATCACACGCTCGCTTGGCATCCCAGTTCCAGTCAGCCTTAGAGTCTGGATCGTTGCCCCAGTTCTTAACAACTGGTATAACCCATCTGCTCCATAAATCGGGTAGTACTACGGAACCCAAAAATTATAGACCGATCACATGTCTACCGACGGTCTATAAAGTTCTTACATCTATTTTGAGAGCTAAAATCAATGATCATATTGATAACAATGCTATCATGTCTGTCTCTCAGAATGGATGTAGGAATGGGTCCCGTGGTACTAAGGAGCTACTCCTCATTGATATGGCCATTAACCAGCAGGTTCGCCGTTCTCGAAAGGATCTGTCTATAATGTTGGATAGACTATAAAAAGGCGTATGACTCGGTGACACATACATGGCTCATGAGGGTGCTGGAATTGTATAAAGTAGATACAACTCTGCGCACCTTCTTGATGTCGTGTATGGGGCAATGGAGGACGGTCTTACGCTATCCAGGATGTCGGCAAATCCGAGAGAACAGTGAACCAATAAAGATCGAGCGTGGTACATTTCAGGGCGATAGTCTGAGTCCACTGTGGTTTTGTTTAGCCTTGAACCCTCTAAGTACACTGCTGGAGGGTTCGGGGCTGGGTTATCGGTTGAGAAGAGGTGGTCAGGTCATATCTCACCTCCTTTACATGGATGATCTGAAACTCTTTGCCCCCAGCAATTTGCGACTGATGGAGCTACTGAAGGTAACAAAAACTTTCAGTAGTGCCATCAGGATGGAATTTGGTGTGGACAAATGTGCAGTCATGCATGTAAAGCGAGGAGAGATTATGGAATCTGTGGGAACCCAACTCTCAGATTCCATAAACCTTAGATCCCTTTCCTCAACTGAAACCTACAAATATTTGGGTATGTCGGAAGCGTTAGGCATCAATGCTACTGACATGAAGCAATCGTTGAAGGAGCGCTTCTTTGGCCGCCTGAATAAAGTTTTAAATAGTCTTTTATCAGGCGGTAACAAGGTGCGCGCCTTCAACGGTTGGGTCATGCCGGTTTTGATGTACTCTTTTGGCATACTCAAATGGACTCAGACAGAACTTGACGCCCTGGATAGGAGGGTTCGCTCACTATTGACCGCAAATCGGATGCATCACCCAAGGTCGTCAGTAATGAGACTGTATATCCCGCGGAAGTGTGGTGGTCGAGGCTTCTTAAATGCTAAGACCATGCACAACCGAGAGATATGCAGTCTCAGGGAGTACTTCCTGGAAGCCGATGTGGGGATGCACCGAGATGTGGTCTCAGTGGACAAGGGCCTCACCCCGCTCTCTTTAGCGAACGAGAACTGGCGCAAACCTATGGTGTTAGATACTAATGATCGCAAGGAAGTATGGAAGAGCAAAGAGCTTCACGGACGCTACTACCGGGCCCTACATGGGCCGGATGTTGACTTCAAGGCGTCCGTATCCTGGCTGCGCGTTGGTGACCTCTTTGGGGAAACTGAAGGTTTTGTCTGTGCTATTATGGACGAAGTTATGATGACGAACAATTACCGGAGATATATTGTGAAGGACGGTACGGTTGACATATGTCGGGCATGCCATCGTCCCGGGGAATCAATCCGTCACATTATATCTGGGTGTTCTCGTCTGGCTAACGGAGACTACTTGCATAGACACAACCTTGTAGCCAGGATTATCCACCAGCAACTTGCTCTGAAATACAGTCTTGTGGAATCGGAAGTACCATACTATAGATATGTGCCCGACCCAGTTCTTGAAAATGGGCATATCAAGTTGTATTGGGACCGGTCTATCATCACTGACAGGACTATTGTAGCCAATAAGCCTGACATAGTGGTGGTAGATCGATTAGAGCGTCGCGCAATGATCGTTGATATTACTGTTCCGCATGACGAGAACCTCGTGAAAGCTGAGAAAGATAAACAAATTAAGTATCTTGATCTGGCTCGCGAGGTTGTCGACATGTGGGATGTGAATACGGCAATTATTGTGCCGATAGTTGTGACGGCCAATTGCTTAATAGCCAAGAGCCTCGACCAACACCTGAGAATGCTCTCGTTGGGCAGTTGGATCAAGGGCTTGATTCAGAAAGCGGTACTCCTAGACACGGCGCGTATAGTTAGGAGATTCCTTTCTCAGGAGCCCTGACCACCGGTGGCTTGGACCCTGTTCCCGACGCCGGTGGGCTACTATATTTTATATTTTTAAATGTTTTTATATTTTCTACTAATATTTAAAAATGTAATTTATATGTATTTTAATTGAATAAATGACAATTCCTAAAATAAAAGTAGGTCAAACCATACCTACCTATAGGAGTCAGATAAGTATCAAACTATCCGTTTATAGAGAATAGGTTACGTCGCACTTAATTTTCCTACCAAAGATTCAAGATTTTTGTTTTATTCAATGTGAAGTTTTTGCAACTCATACATCCGACTAAATATTATATACATAATGCAGTTATTAGTGTAGAAAGTGACATATCCAACCGACTGACTAAGTTTAGGTAACGTGTAATAATGTCGAAAGTGACACATCCGACAAAACGTCTGCTTTTAAGTTACATGTAACAATGTCGGAAGTGACACATCCAACAAAACGCATGCTTTTAGTTACATGTAACATTGTCGAAAGTGACACAACCAACAAAAAGATCTACTATACGTACATGTAATAATGTCAGAAGTGGTATATCCGACAAAATTGTCTGTTTGAATACCGTTGAAAATAGATGTATCTACCAGAACCGCGCGCACCCGCGCCCTCTCCACCCCGCGGACAGCGCCGGTTCCGTCACTACCAACACTGTTGCGCGGACAAAGTTATCGATACCAGAAGTATCAATTAATGTAAGGGACAAAACACGGTTTTTCAGGAGAGCCAAAAAACGATTTTATTTTTTTAAATCTGGGTATAACTTTTTACTGTCTGCTCCAATTTTAATTGTGTCTAGAGCAAAGTTTCTTAGAATTTCCTCTTCTTTCATGCTCTAAACGAAAGATTTAGGAATACCCAGCGGATTAAAATATAGCATGTCCTTTACATTAAAAAAATATGTTTAGTTGTGCCTTACGTTACTAATATTTTATGTGTAAACCGTCAAGCATAGTGTAAGCAGCAAGAGAAATAGAAAATTATACGTAATCCTATTGTAAAGGACTTTTACAGTGTTGCAATTTGATGTAACTATAGATTATCTACTAAAATTATGGTATTTTAACACCATGGAAATAGGTTCTTTGCATGATTAATGTTAGTTTCAGCTTAGCTATCACAGATTTAAATGAAAGGAGATGGCTAAATGGAAGTATAGACCACTGCCCCATGTGCCAGGTACCATGTATAAATATGGTACTAGGTACAATGTAATGCTGAATGGCTAAATATTAGTATTTCATGTAAAAAAGATTCAGATACTTTTTGGGAATAATATAATGGTAAAATAATATTGCCTAAAAAGGAAAAAAAGGTGTGTGACAGTACATAATTTTCTTCAACTGACAAAAAATAAAACGAAAAAGAATAAAACTAAAAACGAAAATGAGGTTGTATATTTATAAGCGAATGTTTGTGATGAAAAAGTTTTTTTTTTAGATACTTTATTATGTTTAATAAATAGTTCACGAAAGTGCTAGGAAAATATTAAACACTACATAATTCATGAATGATTTTTTAAATATTATGAGGCTATGTAAGATTCATATACATTCCAGAATGTATCTGGCCCGGAGGCAGTCATTTAGCCATCACCTTTAGAAATAATTCTTAAAAAACTCTAATCATGAATTAAAGTAAGGGACATGGTATTTAAATCGACTGAGGTTGTAAATTATTAACACTATGACTTACTTTATTTTTCAGAGAAAAAAAAATGTAAACGTCCGTTACATCATTTTTTTTTTCATAAATCGTTTTACGCTGGCCAAATTTTTTTAACGTAAGAGAATTTTTTTTAACGATAGAATTTTTTTAATAATACCAATCGATAGAGCAGAAAATTCTGAATCCAATGATGTATATAACTCATTTTCGCCAAAATGTCCCTTACGTTAATTGATACTTCTGGTATCGTTATTGCAACCGACAATATTAACCAAGAAATTTACTAAATATAATGATTTTCAATAAAATAAAATATTACGTAAGATAGATCTTTTTATTGTGATTCTATTTATGTAAAAGAGTGAAAATTGGTAAAAATGTATTTCCGACATTGTTAATAGGGACCATCGATATGACTCTCTTTCGAGCCTTTTGTCAGACGTTCTACACCTGCAGTCTGTGGGTTAAGTACACGCAGAGGGCATACAGCGCTCTGCGTGTCCAGTATAACAATGCTTTCAGGATGCTTGTGGGGCTGCCGCGGTTCTGTAGCGCGTCGGGTATGTTTGCCGATGCGAGAGTGGATGATTTCTACGCAATTATCCGCAAACGTTGCGCTTCTCTACGGCACAGAGAACATGCGGCAGCCCCCACAGCATACTGAGAGCATTGAATGATCGGTGGGACTGTCCAATGTTTAGCCGATGGGTGGGACTGCACACACAGGTTGCAGCAAGATAGGCTAGACAGGCTCTATGACTGTTATGTTATGTTTTGTTTTCTTTTGTTAGTGAAGTGTAATGTTTTGTTTTGTTTTGTCTCATTATGTGTACCTACTAACAATAGTTTAATAAGTGAATATGTATCTACTAACAATATGGACACTGGTCTGCAAATAAATTATTATTATTATTTTCATTTATGTATTTATCATACATATAAGTTACATTTTTAAATATTAGTATAAAAAATAAAAACATTTAAAAATATAAAAAATAGTAGCCCACCGGCGTCGGGAACAGGGTCCAAGCCACCGGTGGTCAGGGCTCCTGAGAAAGGAATCTCCTAACGATACGCGCCGTGTCTAGGAGAACCGCTTTCTGAATCAAGCCCTTGATCCAACCGCCCAACGAGAGCCTCCTTAGGTGTTGGTCGAGGCTCTTGGCTATTATGCCATTGGCCGTCACGACTATCGGCACAATGATTGCCGTATTCACATCCCACATGTCGACAACCTCGCGAGCCAGATCAAGATACTTAATTTGTTTATCTTTCTCAGCTTTCACGAGGTTCTCGTCATGCGGGACAGTAATATCAACGATCACTGCGCGACGCTCTAATCGATCTACCACCACTATGTCAGGCTTATTGGCAACAATAGTCTATTATTATATCTCGCGATTGTGGATAGTCTTAGCATTTAAGAAGCCACGAACTCCACACTTCCGCGGAATATACAGTCTCATCACCGATGACCGTGGGTGATGCATTCGATATGCCGTTAACAATGTACGGACCCTCCCATCCAGGGTATTGAGTTCCGTTTGAGTCTATTTTAGTATGCCAACCAAGGCAACCCTGCTTCCGCCTGATAAAAGACTATTAATACTTTTTTCAGGCGGCCAAAGAAGCGCTCCTTCAACGATTGCTTAACGACAACAGTATTAATGCCCAACGCTTCCGACATACCCAAATACTTATTGGTCTCCGTTAAAGAAAAGAATCTAAGGTTTATAGATTCCGAGAGTTGAACTCTCTCGGACTCCACAATCTCCCCTCGCTTGACATACATGACCGCACATTTGTCCACACCAAATTCCATCCTGATGGCGCTACTAAAAGTTCCTGTTACCTTCAGTAGCTACATCAGTTATTATTATTATTGATGTGTTGTCTAATGTGATTACCAATCGTGAAAACTAGAAAAAATAACTTTTTGAAAATAGCAAACTGTTGTTCCTAAAGTGTAATCAGTTAAACAGCTGAGTGATTAAGTCATGTGACGACTTCATGATCTTAAAGCAGTAAGGCAGCGGCGCTTATATAGCTATAGTTAATGAAGATTTGCACTAATTTTCCATTCAGCGAAATTAATTTGCTTTAACTTGTTTTTGGGAAATATCTCAAGAACCCCATTACCTACAACTTAACGGCCATATAACAAAATGGAGTACACACAATTACCTATTCAACGACGTATGTTACATCACTGTTGAGTAGGTAGACCAGGTTGCCCACTCTCCTTTTGCAAGGAAAAGTCTGCAAGACATACCTATCAATACAAGGTTTGGTGTTTGAGGTCGATGAGATGTATTAGGTATACGCATCTTCACGTTTACCCTTATGATATCAGTAGGCGCCCAATTTAAAAATGGCATTGATTTCGCCAAATCGTTTTCCAAGTGTTTGTTGTTTTTAATGGTTCATAAGTTCGGCTCTCCCGTTGGTCTCGTGGTTAAAAGCGAGACTGCTATGATGGTGGTGTTCTGGTTTTAATTCCAGGATCGGGCAAAGTGTTACTGGGTTTTTCCCAGATTTGTCATTAGCAGCTTGGAGTTTGGAAGATGGTGACTCGACACCCCCCACCAATGCAACTAATGGCTCCACCACTGCGCCTACAGTGTCATCAAAAATCTGACAAATATTTTTTTGAACTATTCAATGAAAAACCTGTCTAGAGTGACTATCACGTTTCAATATTTACATACTAGAACAGCGTTTATTTAATTATTTTTATGTTAAGTCATAAACTACATAATTTAAATTGAGGATATGCATTTTTAAACCAGTCAGCGCCTCTTCATTACCTACTTGCTGTAAACCTGTTCCTGACACATGCAGCTAAATTCGTGATTGAAAAATGTGTGACAGTAAAAATGCAATAAAATAAATGGTTATTATCGTAAATATTTAACTTTAAACACGATTTCGTACCAAAAGACCGCGATCGGATTTGGATGCAGTTTTTAATCAAACTTGTTGGTGAACGGTACTTTTTTTCCATTTTAATTGGGACAGAAGTTTTTTTTTCTTTTGAGGTTATGTTATTTGATGTCTTTCAAATCTGTCGTTCTTTATGCAATAATTATTCTTCGGAAGTTCTCGTCCGCTTACAAAAACTTTTTAACTGATAGAAAACTTCTTTATAGCCGAGTGTCACATATCATGCGAACGAACTCGCAAATAGAAGCTAGTACAAAATTCAATCGATATTTTATCTAGCCTGTGATTTCCCACAGCTGGACAAAGGCGTCCCCTATTTCCTTTCAAATATTCTTTCCCTGCACTACCTCGAACCAGCCCTCCCGGTGTGAGTTCAGCCCTCCTAGCCAAGTCACAAACGATAATCGTAAACGCTCGGTAGGTACCAATAGATTTTCAACTTAATACCCAAGAGCTTTAAGTTGAAAATCTATTAAAGATTTCTAAGCGTTAGCGACTGGAACGAACGAAAACGCTATGCAACCTTCATTAGATCTTCAACCCCCTTACTGCATGGACTTTTGCATCTTTGTGGAAAAAATATATGTTGTATTTTTGAGTTTAGGGAACCCATAAAAAATAATTTAAAAAAAAAATAGCCCCCTTTTTAATATTACTATTAACGATAAAAAAAGGTGCAAATATGGTATACATTACATACATTATGAATTACATTAAATAATATTGTTTATACCAAATATGGGACGACATGCAACCAAGATCTTTAGCGTTGCCAGCATTCAAACATGAATAAAATTTGAATTTTAGAACGAAAACTTTGGTGTGCAAATATGGTATACTATGCGGAAAGGGGTTAAAACCAAGCACATAAAGTTGAAGATCTATTAAAGCCTACTCAGCGTTTGTGTTTATCGTTTGTGACTTGGCTAGTTGGGCTGGTCATCTGTCCACCTCTATCTGGGCTGGCCTCGGCGACGCTGACCATCCTCAGGCACCCATTGCGTGGAGACTATTGCCCAGCGGTCACTGTGCATTCAGCTGACATGACCAGCCCAGTCCTTCTTTAAGGTTTTCCATCTAACCTATCAAGTCAGACACAAATATTTTCTACTAGCTTTTGCCCGCGACTTCGTCCGCGTGGATTAATAGTTCCCGTTCCCGGGGGATTTCCGGGATGCAAACTATCCTATGTCCTTTCTCGGGTCCCAGACTATATCTGTACCAAATTTCATTGAAATCGGTTCAGTGGTTTAGGCGTGAAGAAGAGACAGACAGACAGATAGACAGACATAGTTACTTTCGCATTTATAATATTAGTACGGATTATTTTTGTTACTTCCTGAGGGCATTCGGTACTTGATATAATTACTGATAAGTTGCCATGGACTGTGTCCTGTAAAATCGATATATGTGCAGGCTTCCAGACTATAGCTTTAAGACTATAAGTAGGATGATGGAATATTTTTGTGGTCCTTTGCTACATGAATGTTCCAAAGCAGGGTAACAACCCCAAAAGCTCTTCATTGCGAGCTCCATATACAGCTCGTTTACAGGCTGATAAGACGATGATGACCATGCTTACGCCCATTGTAACGATCTAACACACCTAACAAGTAGAAGAGTATGTACGTCATAACATTATCTTTATCGAAACGTCATGCGTCAATCAAATTAATTGTTACTAATTTGTTTGATTTTATTGAGTACTTATTTATGAATAAAACATTAATCGTTGACCAGTGATGACCCTTTTGTAGAACCATAAAGGGCTTGGACGATAAAAAACAAATAAATTATAAATATATGGACCTTTGTTTGTTATGTGTACAATAAATCCCTACCCTTAAATTCCCTGTGGGTTGTTCGAAAGGGATACCGTGCCCCCGAAACGCAAAGGGCACAAGAAGGAACATGGATAGGTTCTAGTCAGTAAAAGTCTGATACAAGGGCGGGAGAAGTCATTTGATGATTTTCCACCGGTAAAAAACCCCTTAAATTCTACTTACATACATACATACCATCACGCCTATATTCCTCGAAGGGTTAGGCAGAAGTGTAAGTTGTAACCAATGTACACCCAAAGGCTACTCCGCTCCAATTCTATTCCACTTGTGGGCCCTAAAAAGACACATTTAATAAACTAGAAAAAATCTGAACGTGGTCAACTTGTCCACATAATATTAAATCAACAACGAAACACAAAACAAAAGAAAAATAATAGGTAACAACAAAAATCCCGAAGGACCACAATCAGTACAAAAGGACCGGCTAATCCCAATACAAAATGTGCCATTGTCTGTACGTGCTGAGAATGTAATGTGTGACATTGACCACAAGGATGCATCGATTAGATCACGTTAAGTAACATGACGCGGCCGGAAAACTGATGGGTGGGGGGTCAAGTGTGGTCAGTGTGGGAGGTTGTGGTTCCGTTTTGAGATAGGAATGACATGACATGTGTCAGATGATTTTGTTTTCTAATGATTCATTATTTAGGGATGCAATTTTTTTTTAATAGTTTTTTGTGTTAATTGCTTATGATAATGTAAAAAGTAAAAAAAAAGAACAATTAGACCGGTAGAAAATGCCAAAGGCATTAAGGCCGCCGTTGTACGGTGTGTTTTTACATTATATGCATATAGTTTAATAAATAAATAACATACATACATACATACCATCACACCTGTATTCCCCGAAGGGTTAGGCAAAGGTGTATCAATTTACACCCACAATCCGCCGGTGTGTAGGGGCTAACCTCTTGCCATTAACCGGGCACTAATCTTAACTCCGAGCCACTACTGAGAATTTCATAGAATAACCCAATAACAGTTTTTGCCCGACCTGGGAATCGAACCCAAGACTTCAAGTGGAGCAGTCGCCAGGCCCGGAGGGGGCCCAGCGCCACTAGGTCAAGGAGACAATTAAATAAATAATTCCAGTTCCAGGTTCCATTTTAGATCCTTAATTTTAGAAGACATTTTCAATAACTAAATTCTAAGCACATTTCAATAAACGTAGAACTTTATACTACAACACCCACGTAAAAGACCAAACTTAATTTAAAACTTCGGGGAAAGCAACTCGACAATTCGACCTCACATATAGTATTCAAGGATCGGAACCAAAATGTGAGATCAAAAGGAAACTTAGGAACTATAAAGTTGTTTAGCATTCACCTTAAGCGCCAACTATTTTGTTGTTTTATAGTCCGTACGTGAGGTGGCACCAGTATCGGTTAAGTAGAATATGTGGGACACAGAAGGACCAGTTCATACATAAATGTTTATTCACCTTGTTTAAAAAATCTGCTGCATTTAGTATTATGATTGATGTGCCTGGATTAATTATGATTATTCTTGTGTAGTTAGCGGTTTATTAGGGCAAAAAAAAAATGGCTTTTTTCTTTACTTTAACTTTAAATAGCTTATTTTGTGTTATATTGCTAAGGTGTAGGTAAGGTTATGGCAATAGGCTCGCCTCCTATTACATGGGACCTAAATATACCGGCAAACTGTGGGTGTACATTGGTACACCAGCTGCCTGACCCTTCGGGGAAGACAGGCGTGGTGGTTTAAATATATATTGTTAAGGTTTTAAGAGTTATGAGTATAATTAATGTGGATCGATGGAGAGGAAGAGGGAGGCCAAAGAAAAGATAGATGGATTGTGTGAATAATGATGATATGAAAGAGAACGGAGTAAGTGATAGCATGACGGTTGACAGAACAGCATGGAAGAAGAAAACGTGTTGCGCCGACCACAAGTAACATGGGATAAGGGCAGGAAGATGATGCTGCTAGGATCAAATAAATTTTTCCTTAAAACTGCTTTTTGAAAATTAGAAAGCTAACATTGTGGTTCTTCTGTCTTTAATCAGTTTATGAACTTTTGATACGTTTTACCTTTTTTGAATAGTGATGTGTTAACGCCTACAAGTACGTGTGTAGGCACATAATGTAGGTAAACATTTTAGGGTTAAAAGCTTTTTATCAGTATTCTATGTTTTGAGTCATGTTTTTGGTGAGTTGTGGACATTGACTGAGTATGGAGGTGAAGCCTTTGAAACAAGGAATAACATTTGCGTTTTCTTAGGTTGGAAAGTGAAGTTTTAGATTGGTGAGATGTAGCACATAAACATACATAACATAACCATCACGCCTGTATTCCTCTAAGAGTTAGGCAGAGATGTATCAATGTACACACAGAGTTCTTCGGTATGTTTTAGATCCCATGTAATAGGGGGCGAGGCTATTGCCGTAAACCAGGTACAAATCTTAACTCCAAGCTGCTACTAAGAATTCCATAGAAACACCCAATACAACTTTTTGCGCGTCCTGGGAATCGAACCCAAAACTTTTAGCGTGGCAGTCGCGCATAGCACCTAGGAGGCTAACAAGGCAGCTAGATACCTTTTATGTTAATATTAAAATATCCCACAAGCTGACAAGCCAATTTTGAACCTCTTAAAAGCTAACCCCACTCGTTCTGACACCAGTAAAAAGGGTAGGAAAACAGTTGAAAGGATTCCACTCCCAAGAACAAAAACCCTCTTTGCTGCCCGGTTTTCCCCGTCCTTACCTATCCAAATATTCAATGCTATTAGCAAAATCACCTTAATCCCGAGTAATTATCATGAGGCCAAAGCAAGTCTCAAAGCATGGCTGCAGGGCCAAAATTACGAAGAAACGGAAAGGCTACTCTGTATTACCAGTTAGTACCACTCACACACGCTCGACATACACTCCTTCGCACACTCACACCTCAACTCACCATAACTGTTTTTGTCTGACTTTTGTTTATTATTTCATTAATGTATGTTTAAAGTATGTTTCTTTATTATCAGCTGATGTATTTTAGTTGCACTTTGCCTGTAACGCTAAAACCTGCGCTAGCAGAACAAGACAAATGGTTGAATATTACATTTTTTGGGTCACCAAGATACAGGCTGTGCCTAGTTTGGGACCCGCTGCCACACCTGCTGAATTGTCCCGTGTATGCTCATTTATCAATGTGTATCATTAGTTTGTATAATATGAACTTTGTGGAAGGCAAATAAAGAATTTATTTATTTATTATTTATTTAAGCCTAGCTCACACTCTAAGCATTCATCCTTTACACCTCTGAAAATATACGAAGACGTAAGATCACTAAAACTTAGTGCAAACGAACATGAATCACAATAACTTGACGCAATCATACACACGTGATATGCAACCGAATGATCTTCTCATGGGCATAAGGACAATGATTCCAATGACAGTGGATCCGAAACAGTGTTGATTGTGCTCATTCGTGGTCTAACTTGAACAAACAATGCCTTAAAATGAAACAAAAAATTAAAGGTCAAAGGGATCAGAGATGCAATTCTAGTAACTTTTAGGATCCTTCGCATTGTAACCTTAGTCGCAATTTGTTGACAACTAAAAACATCACTGATGAAACGTAGCCACCTATTGGGCCTATGACAATAATACATAAGAAGAACAAAAAAAGAACAGGTTTTACTGATGATCTGTCGAAAATGCCTCCTCCATTTCACCTAAATTGTTAACAAGATTTAGACATCAATTGTCGATACTGAACGTTTTTAATAACGAGAATTGGCCTTCAGTACTGGGAGTAACCCACAAAGTTTGAAGTTTAATCAGATACAAAAGGGCAGACTTCATATGTTTAAAAGTCTGTAAATGTCTATCACTTTCTGTTTTTGTAACCATATACCATGGGGTTGAAAGGTTTACATAAATCAATTAGTGGTCCTAAAATTATAAGTATGTTAACAAAAGATTGACAAATGTTTTATCTTCCCCTTTCAGTTATCCCAACAAGGCACCAGCCTACCACTCGATGAGACGGTGGTGTCGGTGTACACCACCAACCCCACCACCATGGGGACCAGCACACCGATAGACGTCTACCACCAGATCGCCAACAACATTGCTGAGAGGATCACATCTCCTATATACAAGTAATTTACTTCCTGAAGCCGTTGTGTCAGTTATATTTATGACATCCGTTTTTACCAGCCATGTGAATACTTATCAATTTTTGTAAGAAAATTATCTTACAACACAACATACTTGTTACGGAATGATCTCTCAGTCTCAAAGGACCATTCGTCAGATTTAAATGTATATAGGCTATTCTCTTGAATTTAACTCTTGATATGAAACTGATTTGGGTCTTATCTCTTGAACCTCCTTTTATAACAGAAATGGTTATTTTGCAAGCATTGTGTGCAGATTGTGTTGAAGTGCTATTCTGTAAAAATCTCCCCCCGGCGAATTTGGGTGAAGCGAGCTGTTAATCCCTAGTATAAGAGGTAAGACAGTTCACACAGTTCACAGTTCAGTTTCACTTTAAGCTCGCTTCGCTTAAATTCACCGTGCCTGATTTTTACAGAATAACATTGTAAAACAAAGTTGTTTTACAATGCTATTCTGTAAACCGACGAGGATTGGTAAGTACCAATCCTCTTCATAAAATCCCTATTCCAAACTACGAACCCGAGTTAGGTTTACTCATGATTTTACTACATTATTTTATTATCATTTCCAGATTCCTCGGCATCAATGATACAAAGTTGGACGAAACCACTAAAGGTGTTGAGAAGATCGAGCTGCAAGACGACCACGACATAGCGAGTAAACCCGACGTAAACCCGATTGACAACGACATCTCGACAAGCAGGGACGTCGAAGAACTATCAGTCGACGGCTTAAGTAAACAATCTGACAAGAAACCGGAGAAAATAACTCTTTACTCAAGTTATTTACCAGCTTTAACTAAAGACAATGAGTTTACTAGCCGCCAAGTTGACGCTAGCAATGAAACAACAATATTGAACGAAATAGACGATTCATTCGGTTGGGATGATGAAGAAGTAGCCAAACCCAAGGAGGGGCCTTTTATCTATATACTGGAACTGTTTGGAAGTTTGATTCAGTTAGTATGGGGTGGTTTGATGGCGTTGTTTAAACCGAGTTCTAATTAAAATGTAGTATTTAAGGATATGCTTGATGGGATATAACTAATAGGTTTGGAAGATTACATAGCGTTATCAAAAATGTACATTGTATCAAAACAATAAAAGGGTGTAAAAAGAAACTTAACGAAGTCAAAAGGTAGGTACACATTCTTAATATCAATGCGATCATATTTTTTCTGTTCTGCACCATACCGGGGTACCTTCTAAGAGAGATATTGATAGTAAAAGGACCAATATTTCTTTACGTGTTTAAGAAGTCTAATTTTAAATTTAAACTGTAAATATTTCTCCAGTGTTACATGTACCCGAGAGCACAATTATTTTGTGTTGGGTATAAAAAGTGTTTTTTCTTACCAAAAATGAAAGTCGTTTCCCAACAATATAGTTTTTGTTTAACAAGAGTTATTTTGATGGACAGTTTGCGTAGGTCATGGCTACGTTATGGTTATATGTCTTATAAGCTTTTTCCACCCTCCACGATTACATAAGGCAGTTTTGCATCCTCCTTGAATTTGATGAGGATGGAAAAATTATCCCTCATAAAAATTTAATTGATGATTATAATTTAGGATTTTGTAAACGCGATTATTGTATGTGTGAGATTGTATGAGGCTAATATTATAGTAGATAGGTAGGTAGGTAGGTAGGGTTTAAAGGAGTTTAATTCTGTCAAAACGATCCAACCCACAATCTCTCGATTATTAAATTGATAACGTGAAACTAAATGTGTTGCTACTATCCAACAACAACAATAACGCTACGATCTTTAGAAGATGGTTAAATTAGTTTTCTTAGATTTGATTACATAGTTTACATACATACAGGTCGACCTAATAAAAGCGTGTTAAAACAGTTTAATGTTCATTGCAAACTTATGCTAAAATTAGATTTTAAAATAATTATCGTTGTCATTTCCAAAAAAAAACCTGATTCTTTTGTTGAGGGTTGGTTATTTTTGACAGAATTATAACCCAATAATTAAGGTTTCCACCAAAATTCTACAAGTTAATTTTTAACATTTAAATAGAATTAATGAATTCCAATTTTTGTTGATATGATGATGATGCTGAATTAATTCCAGGAATACGTTTTCTCTATTTAAATGCTTAATATCTAAACAAGATTTTTTAGTAGTAAATCTACCACAGGCTAAAAAAATATTACAGGTTTCAAAAAGTCAAGAGTGCTGCCATCTATCCTTTTGAAATCGCACTATGGCTTTTTTATGATAGCGATACGATTTTTGTAGAACAATTTTTATTTTATACTTTCATACGTTTTTTTTCCAACATTGACTTTTGGTATTATTATTTTGTAGATAAGGGTTTCTATACATAGTGGGCCGCCAAATACGGTTCGGGATTTTCAATACAGCCTTTGATAACGTTGAATTGAAAATGCCGAACCGAATGTACCGAACCGCTTATGTGTATAACGTCGCTATACAAAAAAGCGGATCGCCGCTTTAGTTTTGTTATTTCTAAACTGTATTATTTCTAAAACATAGGTATATCCATTTCATTAGATCAATCAACCAATCATTTACTTTGTAATTATTTATAGATTTTCATATAATTAATTATAGGCGTTATAATATAATAATAATTAATACTTATAATTTTGTACAAAAAATGTAAGAAGAAGGTGCCATGAAGTGGAGTATAGTCAGAATAATAATTAGGTATTTTATTTGTTTAATAGTATTAACAGAGTTATAAAGATTTTATAATTTATTTGTTTTATAGTATGTGCTATTGTGAATTATAGCGATAATATACCCAATTTAAAAGAATTACATAAGTGTGGTTTCATTTTTACTAATTTTCACTTACATTCATTAATGGGGACTAGACACTATAGGTAAACTAATAATTCCTAGACAAACTTAAAAAAAAATGTTTTTTTTTTGACCTGATTACTTGGTTTATTTTTATTTAACAGTACAATTACACTTTTAGACGTTGCTTTGAAATCAATAAATAGTTAGTCAATGAGTTGTTAAATTAGTGATGTCTCAGTTTACTATTGCCATTCCAAATCAAGGGAGGAATTGCGTTTTGACAGCTCATAAAAGTTGAATTCAATTGATTAGTGGGTTCGAGTACCTGATTCTCACTCCAGAACTACCTAAGTTATTGTAAAAATAAATAAATAAATATCTATATATCAGTAGCAGCTCGGACTTTGGATTTGTGCCCGGTTAATGGCAATAGGCTCGCCCCCTATTACACACATGACCGACATGGGACCTAAATATACCGGCGAACTGTGGGTGTACATTAGTACACCTCTGCCTAACCCTTCGGGGAATACAAGCGTGATGGTTTATATATATATAAATAAATATCTTGGGGCAACTCACACACGGCTATCTGATCCCAAGCTAAGCAGAGCTTGTGTTATGGTAACCAGACAACTGATATACATACTTATATAATTTATAAATACATACATATTATAGATAAATCACACCCAGACACAGAACAAACAATCATGCTCATCACACAAAGTTTGTCCTGGGTGGGAATCGAATCCACGACCTCCGGCTTAGCAGTCAGGGCCGCTAACCACTAGACCAACAGGCCCGTCAAAAGTTTACACAGTGTACAGTTGTGTGTGCAACACAGGGACACTTCCCCACCCCTCACTCTCATAGTCCGACTGAACGGCAATCCGACACGACCGGGTAAGAATCAGGACAAAAGGCTTCACGTGCTTTCCGAGGCACGGTGGTGTCACACCACCAACATCCAAGCTCCGGGCGGTTACTGAGGAATTTCTAATAGGAATCCCAATATTACTTTCCCCAATCTGGTCTCTAGTATCCCACGCTAATTATAATAAGGTGGCGTCCTCATTATTGTTGCAAGAATCATCGTTGGTAAGTATGATTATTAGGTATTATTAATTTTGCTCAGTTTTTTTTTTATGTCATTGGATGGCAAACAAGCCCACGGCCCACCTGATGTTAAGTGGTCACCGCCATCTATAGATTTCTGCAATACCAGAGGCCTTGCGAAAGCGTCGCCATCTCAGAGACAATGTTGAAATGTCTAATGTGCCTGTAATTACACTGGCACCCATACCCTTCAAACAGCAACACAGCAACGCTGCTTTACGGCAGAAATAGGTATGGTGGCAGTACTTTCCAGGTCGAGCTCCTTGAAAAAGAGCTCTATTACTACTACATAAAACACATGTTACCCTGCCACTGCGATGGAAGGGTTAAGTACCTAAGTCAGACCTTATCTAAACTTGAACCAATTTCCACAAATGAGATTTAGATTTTCTCATTGAGAAATAGGTACAATTAGTTACGATGAGCAGTCGATAAAGCTAATAAACTTCGATCTGACTATTATTGGGACGAATTTTAGAAGATATCTATGTAATTGGGTTTAGTGTTCCAACTCACGTTAAAATCTCTCTCATACATACCATCACGTCTGTATTCCCCGAAGGGTTAAGCAGAGATGTACGGGGTGTACCAATATGTAGTGTGTACCTACGGTTCGCGTGTATATTTTAGGTCCTATATGATAGGAGGCGAGCCTATTGCCATTACATTAAGGTGAATGCACCGACCAGCCCGCGAAATTTAAATTTTCTTACGTTTTTTGTAATTTGCAAGTCAGTATTAGGTTTAATGTTGATTAAAGTATGATTCGCGAGCGTAAGAAGTATGTATTTTCAAAATTATAACCATTAAAATCAGTAAAATGACTCCATAAGTCAAGCTTCATGTAAAATGTCAAGATTTCATGAAATCTTATCTATCTTATCTTATCTTCTCTTTCGATTGAGAAACAAACTACCCACACAAACTTATGCATTTACAATTTTATAGTAGTAAGATTTTTGTGTCAGAATTAAGCTCAATTAGCGATGCATCTGGTGATGTTTTGCCACTGTTAACCGGTACACGTGTCCAAGTCCCGGCGGAAACACGATCAGCTCATGCATATTCACATAGTACAAACAAGCGCCTACAGTGCACCAATGTCCACAGATTGGAGACTACTAACAGTGTGTTGCTATTGTGTAGTTCACAGGCGCATGCACTTTGATTGCACTGTACTGTGTTACTTTTAGTCCCTAGAGGTTGCGAGTAAAAATATCAGACTGTGAACTGTTTTGTTACCTACTGGTGGCTTTTTTCATGATATCACACTTTAAAAACCCTTTTGATTAAGTATGGTAAATCATCAAATTACGTCTTTCGCAATGAGCAGAGTGAAAGAGAGTGTCAGACTCTTAGTTCTTACTGACAAAGCCCATCCGTGTTCCTTCTAACCTGCCTCAAATGCCTTCAAATTTCACAATTCTGGCAGGCACTAGCTTTAGCAGGCTCCGTCACACTTTAAATATAATGTTATGAATTATAATTGAAATAATATATCTCATATAATTAATTTTGTGTAGAAATAAATTATTTATTTAAACTGTAAACAGTAGTAACTATATATTACGTGTCTTACTTTATTACTTTATATATCATCATCTGCTTAACCTTTTCCCAACTATGTTGGGGTCGGCTTTCCAGTCTAACCGGATGCAGCTGAATACCAGTGTTTTACATGGAGCGACTGCCTATCGGACCTCCACAACCCAGTAACTGGGCAACACGATACCCCTTGGTTAGACTGGTTGTCAGACTTCTTGGCTTCTGACTATCCGTAACGACTGTCAAAGATCTACAAATGACAGCCGGGACCAACAGCTTTACGTGCTTTCCGAGGCACGGAGGAAACTCGCTATGGTAAATGGTCACCCATCCATAGACCGACCTCGGCAAGCGTGGCTTAACCCGGAAGATCGGTCTATGCGGCTGTAATTATTTAGCCACGAGCTCCTCTCTTTATACTTTATATATCTGCATGCCAAATAATGTACAAAGGACAAATATATTTTATACCTACTTTGTAAACAAATAAAGATAAATTCCATTTTATTCAATTCTACTCACATAACACTAAATCTTGCGACAGACAGACTAGAGACACACGAATAGGTACAGACACATCCCAGACGTCTAGGTCAGACAGTTTTATTTAGTTGTACTGTTTACAACGACTTGTATCGTCAGTGTACCGACAAGGGATGTAAGAGATTGGTACTTCGCTACATGAGATCCTAACACGAACGTATAAGAAGAAATAGGTACAGGGTGTCTGGTGGCAGATTTATGTTTTTGAAAGCTAATAAAAGAAAAACTTATGAACTTATGGTTTTATTAACTAATTCAGTAAATACATGAATAATGCGGATTTTACTTTTTAAAAATTACTTCAACCAAATGATGTTCATTTAGACGTACACACTGTTTAAAACGGTCCATCGTATTACGGGCTACGCGCTGCAATAAGCTCGGCTGGATTTGCTTAATTGCATTGCGGATATTTTCCTTTAACTGCACAATAGACAGAGGATTATTGGCATAAACTTTGCTTTTGAGATAGCTCCCATAAAAAAGTCCATTCGAGTTTAATCTGGTGACCTTAGTGGCCACGGGATGTCTCCAAAGCGGCTCATCAATTTATGCGAAAAATTTTGACGACGTAAAGCGATAGACGTCCTGGCTGTATGCGGAGTCGCCCCATCTTGCTGAAACCACGTGTGCGTCGAGTAGGATAGATGTGCTCGCAAATTTAGTAAAAAATATTCAGTAATCATGAGCCCATAGCTTTCACTGTAGACATTTAAAGCATCGCCCCGAAAATTTTCAAAAAAAATGAGACCTCTTGAACGTTTTCGTTTTCGTTTGTGGAGCTTGATGCTCCGCTGGGTCCCGGCTGAGGCTTGTTTAAAGCAGAAGATGACTGGCGGAACCTTTGCTTCCAAGATTTAATCAAATTAACACTTAACCTGTCGCTTAATCGCCGGATATTGTAGTGGGAACAAAAAGGTCAGCGCGCAGTCACGTTAGAATCACCACTCTTAAAAAACGACTGAATAGCGTACGCACGTTGCTGCCCCGACCACTGCGGCATTGTGACTAACAAATCCGCATTCATGGAGCGTCGAATGACACCAGTTTCCCCCTGCACCGTTAATAACTTTTTTAGATATACCCTTTCAAAAACATAAATCTGCCACCAGACACCCTACAACTACACTAAAATTTAAAAATAAAATAAAATAATACGATGACTTGAATTTTCTTTTCTATTTAGAAAGAAAAATCTGGGAAAGGTCTTCTTATTTGTAAAATATTATCAGCACTGTAAGTATGTAGTACATTAATTGCGTTGTGGTATCCAAGACAGTTGTATCGTTTTTCTGGGACTCGTTGAGCTTCATTGCCTCGACGCTTTTCTGGCGATCTCCACTGTTGATTCTGGCTTTCAGTAGTTGCAGTGGTCGGGAATAGTACACAATCAGTTCTTGTACTCAAAATAAACTTTGAGCCTATGCTATATTTGGTTTAGGAAAATGTATGTATGAAGATAAATACTACATTGGACTAAGCAATATATTATGTAGAACATGACCAATTACAAGTTCCGACTTATAAACATAAATGTATAATATTAACAGAATAACATAGGTATGTATTTATACATACACAGCATGAGAATCTAACAATTAAAGCATCAAAGTCAGACTTCAGAAAATCAAAGTCAAAGTCAGAAAGAAAAACAAAAAGTGCTAACGAAAGAAATTACCAGCAAAGTAGATTCACTTTACAGAAACCGTTAGGTACACATTTTTTTATTTAATTTCTGAATTCTAGTGGTAATAAAATCCAGCTCAATGTTAGCCTTTATTACGTACTTTTTATGTTGAGGACATGTATCTACGGTACTAGTAGCTTAGTAGCTACTACCGGTGCTAGTGCGCCGGACCGTAAATCTCCATGGTTAACCCCCAGAATCTCGACCGAAAAATTAATCAGATAAAGACAATTTGTCGAGCGTAATCGTCACCAAATCTGCCGTGATTGGTTCACTGAATTATCAACAGCCAATCACAATACCATCCATCCTGAATGTATCAAATGAATTATTTTTCGTTCAAGAGAAAAAGCCGGAATAAAACACATGCCCTATTGATCAGACGATATAACGACTTCAAACACTACTTATCCCCTTTTAAAACCAGCGTGAAGCTCAGAACCCAATTCCATGTTCTTCAATTACTTGGTCACAGAAGAAATCTATTTATTTTAATCGTATAACCGCTCTCGATTGACTGACTGCCAGTAATTGGATTTAGGAATCACGCCCTAAAGGCGGGCTGATGGAATACTGAATTCGTTTTTTTTTCTTTGTAATTGAATTGTAGTATTGATTTACATTTTTTTTTATTGTTTTGTCTTATTGAATCGTTGTGTTGGCCCAGTGTTTAAGGCGCCCGCCTCTCATGTAATAGGTTGTAAATTCGCAACTAGGAACGGGGAAATACCAATGTGCAATTTTCTATTTCATATTTACTTTCTAAATTTATTTTGGACGTCACTGACATCGGTGTAAGAAAACATCATGGGAAAACTTTATTTTTAAGGTTAGGAAGTCTTCCAATTGCTTCTTCCGCTCTGGACTGAGCGAAAAGAATTGTTAGAGTCTTTCTGATTAAAATACATTCGTGGTCTTCCTAATACCTTTTGCGTTCCAGCAGTGCGATTCTCGAAAATGCAAACTCGAAAAAGAGTCTCACTAAAGTGATCGCGCTCTCTTCGATAACGTTTTCGTGATTAGTATTCGTTCGCCGTGGTGACGACACCGGAGTGATCGTGTTTAACACATTCACTGCAGGGCCAAAAATGTTAAAGGTCAAACCTCCACTAGCGTCAGGCACATGTGCCTGACATGGCAGCTATAGGGTTAACAGAATACCATTTTGTAATCTCACTGCGGATTCAGCTTTCGAATTACGAAGTGAGGCTTAGAGAATCGCACTGCAGGGCCGCGCTGACTCTTTCGAACAAACTGTGCAACCATGGATCGTGAGAAACCATAGTCTTATAATTAAAATACATGAAAGAGCGATTAGGCGGCCTTTTACCCTGCAGCGGGATAATGATACGTAGGTATTTTTTTGTGTTACTGTTCAAGCAACATTAGCACCTTTGTACCTATGAATAGGTTAGATTTTAAATTAAACAAAACATATTTTAATATTTTTATTTGGTAGTAGTATGTCTTATTCATAATTATCACCTACATAATGTATTTGTAATTTTGCATTATTTATTTACTGTAACCATTAAATCATTATAGTTTATTTTATAAGAGATTGAGTATTTTAATGAAAATTTAATGGCATTCTATAAATAATGTGTTCATTGAATTCATTAAAATAATGTCATCAGACATTTAAGGGCAATACACACTTGACAAAATCTACTCGCAATTCACGACGAACTTTTAAAATTTATTATTAAAGATAAAGAAGGTAATTGCATTAAACGTTAATTTTCAATTAATATGTATAAATGAAATCTTGTCAAATGAGATTAGTTCTTAAAACAATCTGGTTTCTCAAACTTTTGCTAAGTATTTGATCTGTTTTAATATTTTAACTTAGCCCTGTGTCGCTTTTAATTAGTTTTTTTTTCCTAATTCAGAATAGGAATACTAAAGCGTAATTAAATGTAGTGCATATAAATGAAAATTTAACTAACGATATAGGTACTTAGGTAGATTGAAGTTCAAAAGTGACTTTTATTGGTTTAATTGACTTAAATTATTTGACTTTGACTTTGTAGACGTGTTGGCCAATGGAGTATTATGGTATTACAATCTCAAATAACCGCTTTAGGTGCGCCCCTAAAGCGTCATATTTGTCTGACAATGTGTGGCTGCAATATATAGCCTGCAATATTGAAGTATTGTATGGACATACTCAAAAATGTTGCAGCTTTGCTGTAAAACTATTTCCCATTTGATATTATATTCAAACTTGAAATTCATAATTAATTGTAGATAATGGAAAGGGTCACAGCTTTTTTCGATAGTCAAATTTTCAGTAAGGTTAGGTATACTCATCTAAGTACCACAAGCAAGCAATGCACTACATTTAGTTTACTACGCTTAAGATCTAAATACTAAAATAAGTATACACTACTTTGCATAAACTTGTGTTCTCTTAAATATGTTTTATCACGTAAAATAAACTAAAGTATAAAATTATTACATCTATGATAAATACTTTATTGTTTAATGTAAATGCACCTTTATACCTGTCTCGAGGCTTTACCGATTCAGCTCATTTGTCGCTTCGCTCCGCTTAACTTAAACAGTTGTTGTTTTGACATGGAGTGACATGGTGTCTTAAGGGATATAGTCGCCTGTCTGTCTTTGTGAAAGTACGTCGAAGCTTTGCATGCATTTCAGAATAGATAAGTATGGCATAGGCTTGACCTGGTTTTACCATTTTCAATCTATATTTTTATTGTTTAGTAAGATAACGGGAGTGATCTAACACGCCTAGATCAAAACAAAAAACGACCCCCTTCATTAATAAACTCGAGGCAAAGTTTTCTTTTTTATATTATTGGATGGCCCACCAGATGTTAAGTGGTCACCGCAACCTACAGACATCTGCATTACCAGAGACCTTGAACATGCGTTGCTATCGCAGAGACAAAGTTGAAATGGCTCATGTGCCTGCAATACAACAGCACCCTTCAAACCGGAACACAGCAACGCTGCTATGCGGCAGAAATAGGTACGGTGTTAGTACTTCTCCGGACGAGCTCCTTCACAAAGTGCTCTACTACTACTCTACCTTCCACCTAGGTACTCTATTTGCGCTACTGCTAACAGTTATTCCAAAAAACCTCAAAAAATGTATGGCATGGTACTTAACTCCGGGTTTATTAATAAGGAGGTGAAAACTTCAACAAAGACAGACTCCCTTCATCCAAAACACTTAATAGCTATAAATGAGAGGCTGCAAGTATCTGAGTTCCGTGGACATCCCCGACTCGTCCTTGTCCAGCTCGGCCACCATTTCTTTGGCCCTGTTGTTGGCGTACTCGTGCCCGCAGTCGTGGCGCTCCACCATCTTGGACAGCGCCATCTTGAGCTGTTCCCGCGCTCCCCCGCTTGAGGAGTCCACGAGAACTTTCATCACGTCTGGAGAGAAACCCTGGAAATTGCAGAAATGAATAATAAGTGTTATGGTTATTTTTTTTTAATGAAAGGTAGGGTCTTTTTGTGAAAGGGTCAGACTCATATTAATTTAGTGCAAAGAAGAGAGATAGAGATAAACTTAATGTGAATTCGTTAATGTAAGGTCGTGAAAAATATTTTTTAAGTAAATAGAACCATGATTTTTTTGGTTAATTATTAAACGTATGCTAAAATTTAAATAGAATATTTTTAGAAAAAAACAAATGTTTACAAAATCTATAGGAAGCCTTTTGTTTGGTTATAAACAACACAATTATAATTACATACACATTAATTACATACTAGCTTCTGCCGGCGACTTTCTCCGCGTCAAATTTTATTGGTTATTTATTCCACGGGAACCGTACATTTTTCCGGGATAAAAAGTATCCTTAGTGTTATTCCAGACTACAGTCTATCTAAGTGCCAAATTTCATCCAGATCCGTTCAGCCGTTTAAGAGTGAAAGAGTAACAAACATCCATCCATCTATCCATTCTTACAAACTTTCGCATTTATAATAATATTAGCAGGATTAATATATTTTATACTAGGTGACGCGGTGACCACCAAAAGCATTTTCTTCTAATTTTCTTTTTCTTTAGACCGTCCCAGTATTGTGGCGAACATAACAGAAAAGACATTATCCAAATCGGTCAAGCCATTTTCTACAAGACTAGCTCACAGCAATATATATATAACTTTCCTTCACCGACGCCACTAACTATAATAATAAAAAAAAACTCTTAAATAAATGAGTTGAAAAAAAAAGTTGTTTATTAAGATGGAGTCATCAGCTGTTTTGGCAGCAGGGGTCGAACACAACAACAACAAGTTCACGATAATGTTTCTGTTTATACAACATAACTTTGGGTTGTCTCCCTGCTTGATTGAATTAGATCTTATCTTGTTTGTATAGGTCTCTGATTCCTTTGTTTACGAATTTGTTTATACGTAATATCAAGGATATAATCCCTGAAGGCTAGTAAGTGTCTACAAGGTTCATAGCGGACCCCAGGGGTGAAATTTTAATAGGTAACATTTCTCTTACTTCTGAAAATAATTATAATTTGCAGCTGGAGTCACATTGTAATGATGGGCAAGTAGAGTAGGTATTCTGTGTTATATATTATTGAATCGTTGAATGTTTTTCGATGTCTCTAGATGCCGACAAGCCGACGGACCACCTGATGATAAGTCACCGCTACTTATAGACATCTGCAATACCAGAGGCCTTGCAAATGCGTTGCCATCCCAGAGACAAAGTTGAATAATAAAAAAATTTTTATTTGCGTAAGCATGGTATAAAATGGTGTTAAATACAAATTTATAAGGCACAAACACGTTTAGCTAGGATATAAACCTAGCAAGCAAAATTATAAAATTAGATCAAAAGGCATCAACCATCAACATTTTTTATCAAAAAAATCTTTTAAACTATAAAAACTACATTCGAGTAACCTATAAATAATATAATTTATAAAACTTAATTTTAAACAATTTTGAAATGTCTCATGTGCCTGTAATTTCACCGGCACCCATACCGCAAGTACCCTAAGAAAGGTAAAAAAAAACTTCTAACCAAACCCTTAACAATGCGAACACCTTTATTTGCGGTACCTGAAGAGGTATCTACTCTGCGAAGAGTGAATCAAATCATTTATATCTCTGTTTACCGAAATAAATAAATATCTTAAATACCACTAAATCAGCAAGAGATAACGTTATAAAAACGCCATAAAGACGACCATATTTCAAAACAAGGTCTTTCACCCTAAACGACTTTATTAGCGCTATAACCAGGATCATTGTTCGTAAATATGTTGAGGGCACATTGTTATCATGACGAGACCTTAGGACCCTGAGGAGTGGGAACAGAAGGTTTATTTAGGGAGACCATGCTTAGTGGTCCTAAGGACTGCCTTATTAATAAGGCAGTCCTTAGGACGCGCTTAATCGCGCTTAGCACCACTAGGTTAACCTAGTGGTGCTAAGCGCGATTGCTTCGCTAGCTAAGCTAAGCACCAAAAACATGAAGTCCTTTAATTTCAGAATGCAAACTATTACCCTGACCATATTGGTAAGGTTTTTCAGAAAGGTCGGGTGCACAGTACACGCAATCGGCGTGCCTGTATGACTAGATGTATGAATGTGGAAGAGGCGAAAGGAGTGTGTAAGGATCGTTGCAGGTGGCGTTCTGTGGTTTCTGCCTACTCACATAGGAAAAAGGCGTGAGTTTATGTATGTAAGTCCTCATGGACTTCCTCCGTTTCGGGGAAGGCAGAGGGGAGTGTTGGACTCCTACCGACTAAAACCCCAACCGGTGATCCTCTAAGTACCATTGGCCGGGGCACGGGTATCGCTTTGAGCATTCTTCTGCACCCCGGCAGGTATTGGCCCGCCACCACCACAAGGTGGGCCCCATCACATGGTGCGGCCGTCAGCTACCGTCAGCACTGATTTCAGAAAAGGTGCTCGGGGAACACCACGCGCGCCTTACTCTGGGGCCTGTTTTTGTTCGGGCGACGGACTGACCCTCAAGCCTAGTGCTACTAAGGACTACCTTATTAACCTGGTGGTCCTAACTGCGGCTGTTACGCTAGAAGTCTTTAGTTGGATTCTCGGGTCGAGCAAAGTTTTATTGAGTTTTTCTATGAAATACTCAGTATCAGCTCGGAGTTTGGTATTCTGCTCAGCTCCTAGGCTCGCCCCCTATTACATGTTACCGTTTTCGTAACCGGCGTGCTTGTATGGCCAGATGTATAAACGTGGACGAAGCGAAAGGAGTATGCAAGGTGGAGTTCTGTGGTTTCTGCCTACTCCATGGGTACAAGGCGTGAGTTTATGTATGTATGCAAACTATTTGTGGAATTTCTTGCCTGCGTAAGTCTGGTCGCACTGAACCTTTTTGTTTAGCGTCAGAATTCCTCAGATTCGTCCTAAAGCACATTATTTATGGTGTTATAAAGATATTCACGAGGTCAATGTATGGGGAGGACAATTTAAGACCTCGTAAAGACATAAAGTTGGCCCAACTATGACTAAGTAAAAGATTGGCTTGTTTTTGCTCTCGATTTGGGGCATCAATAATTTTATTATTTTGTTTTTACATGGCCGGAGCTTTATATCTTATAGAAATGAGATGCTTATGACTTTTGGTATTCGCATGAGTTCACAAAAAATAAATAGAAAAAGAAGGGTAATATTCGTATGGATTTCGAAAGAAACCTAAAGATAGAAAAGTTAATAACATAATTTTGTTAATGGACACTCGTCAGGATTATAATAAATAGCATAACCAATATCTAAGGGTGTTTTAATAGGGACACTCTAGCTAGTAACTACATCCAAACGGTGGATGGAACTGGGGATAAGCAAAGGGGATGAGTCGAATAAGTTTTATCTAGATAGGACCACAGAGATAAAGGTCAGGCTCGTCACACTATTGCGAACCTTTGAAACCCAGAATCAACTGTGGAATCAACGACCAGAGAAACGTTGAGGCAAGCTCGACGAATCTCGAAGAAACGTTTCTAGGATCCCTGAGGAGCCTGGTCGAATTGACCCAAACAAAGTGAGGCCTATATCAAGTAGTAGGTGAAGTCGAGTTGTAGATGACCCTTGAAACAATTTAGTATTTAATTAAACATGGAAAAAGACAAAGAAATAACTGAAAAATGAAGGTGTTGTAAAAGTCAAATGGTCGCGAAAGCTTCTCATCAAGGATCGATACCTGGAAACGTCTGAAATTAACTCCAGAACACGGTGGAACACTTCTAGAAGAATATAATTTAAACATGGAATAACAAGCGGCCACTAAAGATAAAACATTTAACGATATTGTTGTAAAAAGTTGATCGCGTCGCCAAAGGCTCGTGTCCATTGACCGGGAGATAATTCAACCTTCTTGCTCTGCCATAACTTTGGAGTTAAAAGGTTTTGTTATAATGTTTTAATCAGAACTTTTGGGCAAATAATTATTTTATGGATATTTGGGGTATTGATTTTACATGATTTTGTTTTATTGCCCGATTTGTAGCGATTTATTGAGGAGTAACTGTGCCCACGGCTTCGCTCACGTTGATGTTGTGTTACTTAAGAGAATAAGAATTGCATACTATGCCATCATAAACTTATAAGCTGGTCTAATGGTTGCAAGAGCTATGGCTAAAAGTTGTGATAGGAGATTTTTATATAAGGAATTTGTCTGTAGACGCCCAGAGGCTAGATTTGTACCTGGTTGGTAATTAGCCATGTCTGAAACTAAAACATATTTGGCGAAACTAGGGTGTATGACCATATTACCCCTTTGGAAAATACACAGTACTAAAATTGATTCTAACTTGCATTAGGAATAAAAGAGCTAATTGCATGCTTGCTTTTAAACACAACGGTGCAGTCGAGCCATTCAAACCAGAAGAAGACTTTTCGAATTTGTTCTGGACGACTGATTTTGAACCAGCAAAGACAGGGCTTTTTCTCTCCTACCCTTTTGCTGTGCCCTATATAGGATTCTGATTGACTAAGAATACGTATGAAAAGCAATAAAGATATTGAGTTCTGAGTATTGAAAACAGTACCTATTTGTTGTCAGTAAATGTTAAATGTAACTTCAAGAGCATAAATAGAAGACACAATTTTCTCTCTCTCTCTCCCTCTCTCTCTCTATCTAGCGTCTCTTTAACAAACAACGTTGTTTGCAATGATTATTTGTAATGAATTACTCTTTATTTATCTTTTTTTTACATCATTGGGTGGTAAACAAGCCGACAAATCAAATTATCTTTTTAGATAATCAAAAAATCATTCCAGACTATTATTGTCCCACTGCATTACAAAAGCATCTACACAGAAAAAAAATACGAACAAAAAAAATGCATCTCTAAATGTTTTTCAGGACGCACACGGTGTGCCAAATGCAAAACAGAGCATCACAGAATATTTTTCAGGACACACTCGGTGTGCCAAATTCATATTGCTTGGTCGTCGCAGATTTGATGGCACAAAAAGTGTGCCGTCTACATTCGCCCTAATGGAAACACATTGTCAACTTCGCCGTTTGATCGGGCAATCTTGCTCAAATTCGGAATTTGAGGTACAAATTAGATCGTCTGTAAAGCCTCGCAATCAGCTGGATACAAATGTAATGTTTTAGATTCTTCAACGTTTTGTCTTTAGATATTTTCTGTGAAAATTGAGCAATGAGGAAAGTGTCCGTACATCTTTATGTGTAAGACAAAAAAGAAAAGTATTCTCATGGTTATAATATGAGTAATCTTTTTTATAAGCTTTTCACTGAATGCAAAATTTCCCATGAAAATATTGTTATACGGTAACTATGCCAAACGATTTTTTTTTCTGTCTGTCGGTCTGTTTGTTCCGGCTAATCTCTGAAACGACTGGACCGATTTTGACGGGTCCTTCACTCGCAGATAGCTAATGTTATAAGGAGATTTTCTATAAATATTTATTTAATTTAATGAAAAAAGAGGGTTACGCGAAAACAAAATTCAATAATGTAAAAAAGCAAACCTTGATTTTTTGCAGTTTCGATAGTGTTCGTTGCTGCAGTCGATATTTCCACAAACATATTTTTATTTTTTATTTAAGCTTTTGTTTTTGTATTTAAGTAGGTTAAGTAAGTTTATGTTATGTGCGTCGCTTTCACGGGACACTTTTTTTTTCTTTCTTCCTTTCAAAATTGAAATCAATGAATCAGTGTTACAGCTAGTTTTTTTGTATAAGTTTCTGATCTTTAACGAACTTTTTGATATATGTTTATTTATACCTAGCTACTAAAAATAAAAAATAAAAGATGTTTATTTTGAATTTTATAAAAATGATAATAAATCTATATCGCCTTGCCTACGTAGTGTGAATAGACATTTAAATGTTCAAGTCATTAACATAGTTTTCCATTCTATATTTGATGTCAATAACATCATCACAAATGATTTTTGAATGTCCAATAACATTTATAACGATTTATCTGTTTCCAATTTGGTCTCGAACAATATAAAAATGTTTGTTTGTCTTTACATACGTTTAGATAATGAAAGTCAAAATGCTTTGATATCCTTAAAATGACCGTATCTACATACAATAATTGTTAGTCCTACCTTCAAGTTCGTCTGATTTGTCTGAAATCTGTGCCGTGAATTTTATGCCTTTAAAATTGATAGCCTGGGCCGGACTTAACAATAATTTACTTGTATTAGATTTTTTTTTTTTAATATTTTGTTATGTCAATAAATGGCAGACAAACCTGCAACCCAGCTAATGTTAAGTGGTTACTGCTGCCTATAGACATCTACAATACCAGAAGCCTTGCGTTACTATCCCAGAATAAAGTTGAATTGTCTCATATGCCTGTCAATGTAAGAGTTGTATTGTTTCTAGTATGAATAACAGGGAGTAAAATTCCTCACCCTCCATTGAAAAGGGATAATTATCTGACCGTAATGGTGCTGTGTCTGGCGGGCTACTGCCCGACGGTTGTTGTCGGGATTTTGTAAATACTTATGTTGCAGAAAATTTTGATATCGCGATGTAGGAAGCGCCAATTGTAGTTCAATATCTGGTGTAATAGATGTCGCTACAGGTATAGTGGTAGTACTTCTCCGGACTCGCTCGATTACAATGAGCTCCAAATATGTATATTATAATAGTATCAAATTGATCTATTTTTGTCGTGTATATACACATATGGTCAGACTGACCTAAAGCATGTTTGTCTATAGGTAGATTTGATCTGATCTGTCTCCGTGTTTGAGTTGCCTTATCAAATATCATCTGCGTCAAATTTAAACATCGATCACAAGTGTGACATCACGCGCCATTCTAGAAAGTTAATGCTAGACCGAGAATCGATCAATCGTTGGGGCCAGTTCGATTTACGCCTGTATTCCCCGAAGGGTTAGGGAGAGGTATACTAATGCATACCCACACTTCGTATGTTTTGGTCCAATGTAATAGGGGGCGAGCCTATTGCCATTAACCGGGCACAAATCCAAACTCCGAGCTGCTACTGAGAATTTCATAGAAAAACCCAATAACACTTTTTGCTCGACCCGGGAATCGAACCCAGGACCTCTAGCGTAGCAGTCGCGCTTACGACCACTAGGCTAACGAGACTCTAGGCAGTCGAGGTATCTTAACATAATTATGTTAAATTTTTTTTTTTCATTTTATATAAAAAAAAAACATAATTAATAGTTATTTGCACAAGGCAAACCGCAGGATTGCTCTAGTGTTACATAATTGTATATCTACACGTTGAAACGGTCGCGGATCGTCATACAATTTGCATATTTTTAAATAAAACGACGATTGAACTAATAAATAACAGAAACAAAAAATTGGCACGTTGACCGTGTTTTGTTTACTAATGATAGTGTTGTTTTATATCACTGGGGTAGGCAGAATAATAGCCAAGTCTTTCCCACACCTAATACAGGGCAACGGCCTAATATTTCGTCACTACATACTGTTCATACTAATAATACGGTTATTAAGAGGTAAAATTACGTATTTGATGTAACTAAGTGGTAATCTCTGGAATTCCTAATCAAGTTACAAAAATTCTTTCACAAATAGTAAACTGCACTATTTCCACACGCCCATAGGCATAGGAGAAGTCATTTGATGATTTCCCATCGGTAAAAAAAGTCTCTGGCTCAAAATTCGCTTGCCGTACGATGAAATAACGACCAATTAGTTAGTGTGTGCAAAATTCTGCGTGGGAAAATTGTTGCTCCCAAATTGCATGGTGAACTCCTCCAACTGTGTGCTCCGGTTGAATACTACCGTAACAGGAGGCATATGTTTGCAGTCCCTGTGAGGCGCACAGTCGCCTGTGCCCAGTCGTCCATTCCACGTGTTCTGTCCTCGCTTAACGCTCTCTTGGATGGCAAGCCTGACTGTGATGTGTTCGCGGACGAATGGAAGACGATCTTGTCAGTATGTTTGGAGTATTGTGAGATGAGCGTGTGAATGTCGTTAAATATGTATTATCTTTGGTCAATGGCCGTTTTATGCTAAAGTAAAATATATAAATAGCTTTGATATGGATGAAGTCTCAGGTTGAAGCTATTTTATTATAAGACTAAGATAGTCCTAAGGCGGAGATTTTTTATTGAATCCTATTAGACGCGTTTGATAATAACGAAAGCCAAGGAGTATTTTTTGAAGTTGCAGTAAACGCGTGATCACATTTGGCTTATCGTAAAACGCTCTTAAGCACACAATGAGGTTTATATTATTTGGGTGTACATTAGTACACCTCTGCCTAACCCTCCGGGGTATACAGGCGTGACTGTTGATTGCATATACCAAAACGTGCAGCCTATAACATGTGGTAATAATGTAAAGTAAGTATTTTAGTCATTATATCAGAACTTCCAGATCACCACCCCTTACAAACAAACTTTACTTTTTTATTTAATAATTCTCAGATTTTAGTAGAATTGCTATTATTAGCCAGTATTCCCTTGAAACAGTCAGCAGCTTGCTTAGTTGCATAACCGTTCCTTGGAGAAGCGTCTGTCACGTCTGTCGCAGGTATCAACTGCTTGAGACGTTTGAAACTCAGCGTCTAATACAGTGTCGTTCGTGATATTTTGTCAACGATTGTCAACTATTTAACAAATGACGAGGTCTTAAGGTCCAAAACTGTATTGTGATAAGTAGGTATACTGTTCAGTGTACTTGGGAGTATTTTCCTGTGTATGGTAATAAATAGGAAATTCCCGTACATACCAGGGCTTTTGACTTTATAACACTATTATGAGGGTAAGGATAACGATAACAAATAGCAGCACAAAGAGATAACGTAGCATCGTATTAGTAAAATAATTTTCAAAATCGGTCCAGAGATTCTGGAGATCAGCGCGTTTAAACAAAAATCCTAATCCGTTTTATAATAAAGTAAAAAAAAAGCTATATTTATAGTAGGTAATGTTTTTTTTTCACTTACGACATAATATAAAAACTTTTATGTTTTTATGGCCCCGCGGTAGGTACCTAATGCACCCGTCTCACATACATTAGGTTGTGAGTTCAAATCAATGTGACCTTTTAATAATATGTACTTTCTAAGTTTATCTTTGACATCACTGACATCGATGAAGGAAAACATCGTGAGGAAACCTGGACTTATCACTGACTTATATAAGTCTAAATTTGACAATCCACCTTGAGCAAGCATGGTTACCCACAGCTATTGCCTTCAAAGTACGAGAAGAGGCCTTTGCCTACCAGTAGGAGATGGTATTATTATAATAAACTAGCTGTTGCCCGCGACTTCGTTCGCGTGGCTTATTTCACCCTCTAGGATACGTCTCGGGTTACCGCTCCCGTGTGTCATAGCGAGATGTAAAATACCCTATAACACTTACATATAACGTATTTTTTTAAATCGATTTAGTAGATCCAGAGATTACCCCCTTGTGCCCCGCGGTATCACCCAGGTTACGTTAGGATTTTGGTTACTTTTCCGTTCCCGTGGCTCAAAGCGCGATGTTATGTAGCCTATAATCTGTTAAGGCCTATTCAGACCTAAGCGGTATTCGCTACCGTCTGCGGCAGAGAAAACCCAGTGGGTATGCGGTAATATTACTGTTCAGACCTAAGCGGTATTCGCTACCGTTCGTAACCCGCGTGGTATGTACCTCTACCCACAGCGGCAGCGAATATCGCTCAGGTCGCTCTAGCCGCGGTACTTGATACTAAATACCTGAGCGAAACCCGCGCGGTATGTACCTCTACCCACAGCGGCAGCGAATATCGCTCAGGTTTGAATAGGCCTTAATTCTGAGGCAACTGAGGTAAAGGCTACGGAATGTCACGCAGAGTCATTATTTTGCAGCGAAGTTATTTTAAAACTGTGATATCTCCTAAGATATTTATTGAAATTAAATGATGTAAAGGGCAATTTTGTTCAAAATTAAACACTTATGATGAATAACGTATTTATGTTGATAGGGATTAATACTATGTTTATAAAAACACCTTCGCAATTGTGTGCCCATAAAAATGGCTATACTGAGTCAACCTTTAAAGTTAGGCATGTACTACCGCGGACTTTTATTTAGAATATTTTAAGAGGAACAATTCTCTCATACATTATTTTTGCGTAATTTTAACCGTTTACGCAGCGCACGCAACAAAGGCCCAAAAAAGAATATTTTTTCCCCGTTTTTGCCACATTTTTCATTGATGCTCCGCTCCAATTGGTCGTAGCGTGATGTTATATAGCCTATAGCACTCACGAATAATGTAGCTTTCTAACAGTGAAACAATTTTTAAAATTGGTTCATTACTTCCAGAGATTACCCCCTACATACAAACTTACAAACTTACAAACAAATTTTACCTCTTTATAATATTAGTATAGATATAAATAAATATCTTGGGACAACTCACACACGGCTATCTGATCCCAAGCTAAGCAGAGCTTGTGTTATGGTAACCAGACAACTGATATGCATACTTATATAATTTATAAATTCATACATAATATTATAGATAATATTAGTATAGTTTAAAAAAAATACTCACACTATAATCCGAAAGCCTCTGCCTCTTCGCATCCCTGCTCAGCAGATCATACAGCAGCAACAGCCTCAAATTGGACCCCGACAGCTTCGCCTTCGAGTTCGCCGGCTGACTGCCCTGCCGCGTTCCCTCCCATACATTCACCACCTTATCACTGTGAGGATCCTGCGCCATCTTGATCATCTCCCGTACATCATCAGACAAGTACTGGAGGTTCTCCTCACTGATATCATCAATCGCGTAGCCATCAGACCGGCTGCTGACTTTAACATCATAGTGGGGCGGAAGATACGGAGCTGACTCTGGACTGGGGTCCACTAGAGGCTTGATTTGCTCGTGTTGGATGGATAGAAGAGGTTCTTCAGTCTTCGCCTGCTGTGGTTGAAGGATGGTGTACTGGGCGTGGTTCTCTAGTGGCAGGAGGACGAAGCGGTGCTGCTGTGGGTGCCAGGTGAACCTGTTGATGGGTTTGGGGGGGAAGTATGGGGCGTAGAGACCTGGCTTGTGGTGGGGGGTTGTCAGTTCTGTCCTGGAATTTGAATTGGGTTTAGTTAGTAGGTTTTTGACATGTATATATTTTAGAAAAGAAAAATGTTGTCCAATATCGCATTATTTAGTTTTCGCTAAGCTCTCTAGTTATTTTTAGAGTTCAGTTGTTAGGGGTCTATAGAAATAAATATCGAAATAAACATGTTGGGACATAGCAGCGATTTTAGCATTAATTGCCATTTTAATAAATCATTATTGTCATGAATATCTACTGAAAAACCGAAGAGTAAAAAAAAGAATCCAGCCCAGAATTATAATAAAGCTTATTGTAATATATTTACAAAATAACTTATTTCTTATACACAGTTAATTTGGATGGGGCCACTGAGGGCCGATGCCTGCCGGGGCTGCGGGTTGTTCGAAAGAGATACCGCGCCCCCGGAACGTAAAGGGCACATGAAAGGAACATAGACGGGTTTTAGTCAGTAAAAGTCTGACACTCCCTCCCGCCCCGCCCAGGGCGGGGGAAGTTATTTGATGATTTCCCGTCTATTAAAAAAAAAATACACAGTTAATTATAGTAAGCATGTAGGTACAGTTTTGGCCGAAACTAGACGAATTTGAGACACACCTACATAATTTTCAACGATATCTATTAAAAACCGGTTTTACTAAAGATTTACTATTCTGTGATGACAAAATATGACGTCATGATCTACTTTGATAGTACAGTCAGCGATAGAAGTCGATTAATATTGTTAGTTTTACATAATTATCATTTATTTAAACACGAAAAAACACACGGGGTTGCTTCTAAGTAATTCAGGTAATAGCTACCTTTATTTTATTATTATTTTTTATATTCACTTCGTTTCTCTTTGATAATGTACTCAAAAATGTAGGTAATTAATTTGAAAGCTGGCATATTATAGGTACCTTTCGTAGCAATTAACGTAAACACAAAACTTATAAATTATAATAAAATTATCAAGCATGGACAATTTTAAAAGAGAAAGAAGGAAGCATAGGTATGTTATGACAAAAAAATGGAGTTTAAAAATGATAAATATATCGACTTCTGTCCCTGACCGTACCTCTTCACTTCCACCGTTAACTTTACGATTGACACGTGTTGCGAATTTAAAAGTAAAACACCGTATTTTAAGATTGTATATATTTACAATGTTTTGTTATTTTTTTGCTATTGGACTTTTCTATGAAATCTCAGTAGCAGCTCGGAGTTAAGATTAGGCTCGCCCCCTATTACATGGGACCTAAACATACCGGCGAACTGGTTTACATTGATACACCTCCGCCTAACTCTTCGGGGTACACAGGCGTGATGGTATGATGGATGGTCCAAGATCCCACACTCGCCAGATCTACGTGATTTTAGCGGCCATTCTCCGAAAAAGTGTCCTTCGCCTAATTACCGTACCCATTTTTATTTTTCACCAATTTGACTTAAAAACATTAAAACATGAAACACATAAAAGAATGAATTCAATAAATCAATGAAGCATTTAACACCTCGTTATTTTTTTGTTTTAATTAATATGCGTTTGTATGTTTGTTTTTTGTTAAATATACCGGCGAACTGTGGGTGTACATTGGTACACCTCTGCCTAACCCTTCGGGGAATACAGGCGTGATGATGGTTAATATGTTTTTATGCATTTAAGTCAAATCGGTGAAAAATAAAAATGGGTACGGCAATTAGGCGAAATTTCTAGAGTCATTGCTTAATCCGAGAATAGCCCTTAGTATGACTGAAATTTTATGGATAGTCTCTAAAGATATTGTTTGTTTATAAGATTTCTATTTTTATATTTCCATTAGGCATTATATTATTACTACAAAAGGTTTGAGGTAGATTATTGCGTTCTAATTCTCCGTAAAAAATAATATATCATAGGTACCAATATCCCAGGTTATTGTTTTGTAAATCACTTATTTATTTTCCATTATTCCGTAGAAACCCGACCAGCAACCAATTTATAGATATAAATCAAATTGAAATATTTCGTTACAGAATAGATTAGAATTGTTTGAAAGGTGAACTGTCTATGTCCCGTTTTTTGTTTTTGATAAAAAGCTTTTTTAAATAAGCTAATACTAGCTTATGTCCACGACTTCGTTCAAATAAATGTCCGTTTTCCAAACTATAGCATAGAGTCGGCTTCCAGTCTAACCGAATGCAGCTGAATACCACTGTTTTACATGGAGCTACTGCCTATGACTTCCACAACCCAGTAACTGGGCAACACGATATCTCGTGGTACGACTGGTTGTCAGACTTCTTGGCTTCTGACTATCCGTAACGACTGTCAAAAATCTACGAAAAACAGCCGGGATCAACGGCTTTACGTGCTTTCCGAGTCACGGGGGTGTCATACCGCCAATTTCTAAACTCCGGGCTGCTACTGCCAAATTCCTAATGGAAAACCCCAATAACACTTTTTGCCCGACCTGGGAATCGAACCCATGATCCCTCGCTTAGTATTCGCGCTTGCGACCACGTGACCAACCAACGGGGCAGTCAGTAAGACCTACCAATCCAAAGAATTAAGAGTAATGGGAAGATTTAAAAATCAGCTCTAATAAAATAAAATTTTAAGCCTACTTGTCATCTAATTATGTACAAAACTGACTTTGAAAAGGGACACTATATTCTGAATATGTTCTGGTAACAGAGATATTGTAGGTCAAAATGCTTTATTTTTCAACAACCTATTTTCAGTATATTTAATATTAAATGCATCATTACAGGGGTTCCGGGGTACCGTAACCCCTATACTAGTGCTTATACCCGAAAGCACAATATATTGCGTACCTACTTTCCATTGCACGCTACCATAAACAATGATTTTTCCCACCAAAAATAAAAGCCGTTTCCAAGAAATAATTTTTGCTCTTTTACTTAGTTTTATATATCAAACTAGGTATGTAATGAACGATGTCTATTTACAACCCGTATAATTCACGTAATTTTCCATTATACAATTCTAAAACCTAGTAAGTATCTAGGTACCCTTTTCAAAGTCAGCCAAAAGCATTTATACAAAGCGACAATAACCTCCTAGTTGTAAACCCGTTCCAGCTATTAGTCGGCTGAGTCCACCAGCTATTAGTAGAAGTCGTAGTCCACCAGCTGTTAGTAGGCTTACTCCACCAGCTACTAGTAGGCGTGGAGGGCACGTACGGCCAAGACGTAGTAGACCAAGTCGTAGGCCTAGTCGTGGACCAAGTCGTAGGCCTAGTAGTAGACCAGGTCGTAGGCCTAGTGGTAGGCTTGGTCGTAGGCCTAGGCGTAGGCTTAGGTGTCGGTTTCGGCGTGACGTCGTTCTTGCTTTCGAATGCCATCTGGTCGGTGAGGTGGGCTATGATTTGCATTGCCACTGGAAGGTAGGAGTCTGATAGTTGGACTTGCTGTTTAGCTGAGTCTACCTGTGGAGGAAGATGAGATTTAAAACATTACCCTACTGCTGGGGCTCCGCTGTAGTAGGGTAAACAAACCTAAATTGTTTTGTTTCGGTAATTGTCAAAAGGCGCTCCGCAAACGGACTTTGGTGGACCTAACTGTCTATTTCAAAATGGATTCAGTACATCATTCTAAATTCCACATTGTTCAAATAACCGTCGCTTATTGAAAATATCAGGTTTTTCATACATTTTTACCTTATAGATATTGTATGTAATAGCTATATACCTACGTACATTTTATAAAAAAAGGTGTAAACGATTTTATTACTTTGGGAATGGGATTTAGAATCATGTATCTCATTTCTCCATACTTACTAACGTAGAGAGTAAACTACTTTACAATTTTATGGTGATCGCCTAAAACTAATGCATGATATCGATTCGTCTCGTCATTATCTAGGCTTATTCCTAGAAAGAATAGCAACAAAACATTCATTACGAAATAACAAGCCCCCAGAGATCCATATGTTCACAAAAATTTTAGCGCAAATAATTATTAAGACGATACGTTAAGATATTGTCAGATCTCGATAGTCGAATCTACCATACCACACAATTTTAAAATCAATAATGACTAATTAAACACATCAACTGACAAGTTAAAATAAGTATGTCATCAGTAAAAGTGAAATCATTGCGTTGTGCAAAACGCAAAACAATGACATACATGAACGAAAGTGACATTAGTGAATAATTCAACACCTCTACCGCTCATTAAATACCACTTTTGTGGTTACCGTTAAGTCTTTAATATGAGTACTAGAAATCCAGCGTTTGTCTAAAATTATGGCTTTTCTACTTAACCTTAAATTTTTTTTTTCTTTGAAAGGCTTACCATACTCAGCGAAAATAAAGAAAGCACCAAAAATACCGCGTGCCGAATCATTTTGTTATCTGAAACAAATAAAATAAGGTAAAAAAACATCATTGCAATTTAAAAAATAAAAGTAATTACGTTTTTCACAATTCCCGCCAATTCTTGTCCTGACATAATTTTAATCATCAACTGTCATTGTATGTGGCCAGTAGCAATTCTTTTTTCAAACTTGCAAGTTGTCATTCGACGTCTTCATTACCAAGGAGGATACAAATGCTATTCCAATCTTAGAGACAAAATTAAAATATCTAAATGTTATGTAAGCATTGAGTTTCAATTTACGATTTAATTAATGACAAGGTGTACAAAATGCGGGAAAGGTATGCATGTTCTCTGTGCCCTAATAGAGTCCATAATTGTACTTCAGTTTTAAGCCTTATAATTATGATATCTTATACACATAATGAAATGCAAATAATTGAATAAGAAAATTAATATAATTATACTCTACGGCCATTTTGTATCTCAAGGAGGCAATTTGTTTTATAGTCGCGTCGAATGTAAGTACTAAACAGTACGACTAATTAACCTACTTCCTTCAGAGTATCTCCTGTCCTACAACTGGGACCCTTAATCTTCGCATCGGCAGTGTTAACCTGTACTTGTGCCGACATTGTACAAGGAGGTCGTAAACCCGCGCCAGTAAACTTTATAACCCGTAAAGAAAGACGTAAAAATCAGACAATGTCTAAGTGAGAGTTAGGAGGACTCACATGAGATGTTTGGTTGCCTTGAAGCCTGTTTTTTTTGTTCATAATATAATCTACTAGCTTTTGCCCGCGACTTCGTCCGCGTGGATTAATAGTTCCCGTTCCCGGGAGATTTCCGGGATGAAAACTATCCTATGTCCTTTCTCGGGTCCCAGACTATATCTGTACCAAATTTCATTGAAATCGGTTCAGTGGTTTAGGCGTGAAGAAGAGACAGACAGACAGACAGACAGACAAACAGAGTTACTTTCGCATTTATAATATTAGTAAGGATTTGTTTATTTGGCAGCGATTAATTTAATTATTACTAGCGAAGTAATCCCCGATCACATAGGACCAAACATACCGGCGAACTGTGGGTGAACATTGGTTACACCTCTGCCTTACTTTTCGGGGAATACAGGCGTGATAGTATGTTATGATACTAGCGAACTGGCTTATTTCAGTCGCGAAGTTTACGTCTTTGGTTACCTACTGCCTGCTCCCGTGTGTCGTAGCTTAATATTATAAAGCCTATGTTGTCCAGGAATAATGTAGAATGTATTGGTGAGTAAAAGGGCAAAATCGTTGTTTCGGAGCCTACTCGGTAAAAACAAACAAACAAAAAAACTTTCCTTTCTTAAATATTAGTATAAGCTATTGCCTTCGACTCCGTTCCTGTTGTTTCTCCTTTTTTTTTAAGGCCAGGGCCCTTCACGTCATACGCAGGACACTTCACCAAAGTTTCATCACAATCGATTCAGTGGTTTAGAAATACATAGAAGACAGACAACAAACATTTATTTTTGATAGATTAGATTTTGGTTTGACTAAGAACCTGTTTTACTAAATTCGAAAATTTAATGGTTTTTTAAAATTAAAACTTTCCTTTTTGAATAAATCTGGTTAACAGTGCAAGTGTGTGATTTTTTTTTTGTGGCTAGCTACTGAAACTCTTGAAAGCCAGAATCAACAGGGAGACAGCCAGAAAAGCCCCGCGACAATAAAGCTCGACGAGTCCCAGAAAAACGATTGAACTGTCTTGAATCCCGAAAGGAAATTAATCAGAAAAGATTAGAGCGGAGGAGTAAGTAAAAATCATAATGTCCTCTTCCTCCCAAACAAGCAGGAGACAAGTGTGAATATAATCAGAGGTGATAAAACTGCCTCGTTGGCGTAGTAGTCCTAAGCGGGGGGGTTATTGGGTTTTTCTATGAAATTCTCAGTAGCAGCTCAGAGTTAGGATCTGTGTCCGGTTAATGGCAATAGGCTCGCCCCCTATTACATGGGACCTAAATATACCGGCAAACTGTGGGTGTACGCTGGTACACCTCTGCCTAACCTTTCGGGGAATACAGGCGTGATTGTATGTAAAATAAACCATAATGTCACATACCTAGTTACTAACAGTGACATCTACTATACGGTTCATTTATTTTCACATTATCCTACAAATCCCCAAAGATTTGAAAGGTCGAAAGGTAACGTGGCATGAACTGGTCGTGATTCCGCTAATTATCCAGGGACCAGTTGGAGAAATCTCTCGGTGAAAAGATTTTCCTCAAACTAGAATCCTGTATAAACACAACATTCTTCATATTAAATAGGAAATTCTACGAATTGGTGAGGATTTTTCTGTTGAAACAGCTTTTATTCGATACCGTACAAGATAGTTAGGACATTGGAGTCAAGTGATTTGATTGGCTGTTCTTGTTCTTATCAACCAATCACAAAAGCAATATTTGAGTTTGACAGTCTGTAGACTGACGAATCAAATGTTTAATCGGTCTGTTTATCCCAGTCGGTTCAGTAGTAATAGAGCTTTTTGTGAAGGAGGTCGTTCGAGCAAGTACTACCACCATACCGATTTCTGCCGCAAACCAGGGTTACTGTGTTCCGGTTTAACTACGGGCGAGAATAAGAGCAATGAGATATTTCAACTTTGTCTCTGTGGTATTGCAGATGTCTATAGGTAGCGGTGACCACTTAACATCAGATGGGACGTCGGCTTGTTTGCCACCCAATCACAAAAAAAAAACCGTGGACCTAATTGAAATCCGTGAAGGAAAACATCGTAGGGAAACCTGTATTTGTAATTAATATAAGTTTGACCCGCCTTAAGCAAGGGTGGTGATCAATGCTTGTTTGTGCCTTTTGCTTGTGGGACAATAATAGACTAGTCTTTTTTTAACCCCGGACGCAAAAAGAGGGGTATTATAAGTTTGACGTGTCTGTCTGTCTGTCTGTCTGTCTGTCTGTGGCATCATAGCTGCCGAATGGATGGACCGATTTCAATTTAGTTTTTTTTGTATTAAAGGTAACTTACGTGCGAGTGTTCTTAGACATGTTTGATGAAAATAGGTTGAGCCGTTTAAAAGTTGTGGGGGTGAAAGTAGGGAAGAAAAACCGAATGTCTGTAAATATACTCGAGTGGGGTCTCAAACTTAGCAAAATCGACATTATAATAAGTAGGTACCTATAAAAAGTATAAAATAAAAAATTAAATAAAAAATTTAAAAAACCCCCAACACAAAAACCTAAGTTAAAAAGTAAAAAAATAATAAAAAAAAATACGTCACGTTGGGGGACCGCTTGGGACGATCGTATCCTAAATGCAACATCGGTCCCCCAACGTGACGTATTTTTTTTATTATTTTTTTACTTTTTAAAGGGAACATAGGTTTTTGTGTTGGGGGTTTTTAAAATTTTTAATTTATTACTTTATCGTCATTGAGGCTATATTTAGGGTAGGTCCAGCAGTGGACGTCCTGCGGTCTACTAGTCTTTAGTGTTTTAGTGAATAACAATTAAAATATCATCGACACCTGGACATAGACCTTCCGCCATAGACTTCCAAAAGACTCAAAGTATAGATGCCACTTATTATATATTTTCTCGGCATGTGTGGGACACGGTTATCCGGCGGGCAAGTTCCAAACAACGTAATGTGATGAAACAGAACACATTTAAGGCGGCCCTTTATTTGGAGGCAGTTAACTCTGTGTATCATGTTTATATTGTTACGCAGTGAGTGCCTTATAACACGAACAATATTTAGGTATCGTCTGCCAACGAGGACGGAATGATTTTATCTTAGTGACGTCTTTGCAGGGACAAAGTTAATAATAATATGTTAGACTACCTTTTGGTCGCGATTTCATCCGTCTGGTAGGCAAGACATAAAACATAACCTGAGACACAGTAACAACGAGGGCTTTCTGTCACTAACATTATTTTGGAAGCAAACAACATTTACCTCTTTATAATTTTAGAAATAATATTGAATAGGCAAATATAGTTTGATTATTGTTATAATTATAAAGCGTTTTATCATACCATACTCGTATTTTAAATTCATCCCACACTTCATACAGACTTTAACTCTTATTCTAGGCAAAATCTGTGACGTAACATGGCGAGACATCATGTCACAGACTTTTCTCATGCATTCAGTTAATTCACACATAAGTTCCATACACAATCACCTTACCTGCACGATCAATATGTATGGAATAGCATATTTATTTTTAGTAACGAACGAAAAATATTAACGCTCTGGGATCTAGAATCATGTACCTCTTCTGCTTTAATTTCGTACTTTTGATTTCTATGTTTGTATTACGATATCCACCCTGTTTAGTTTTGAGACCGTTATGTTCAGACCGTAATGGATGTTTAATTTACAGAGACAACTTTTTACGAAGCTGTTTCTTTTTAACTCTATGTGCCTTTATTTTGGCTGTAAAAGAACTATATTTAGCAAAACAATAATAAACAAATACACAAATATTCTAATACCATTCCAAGTGATCGGAGAGCAATTCAGCACAAAGTACAAACATATTCTAGGTCATAATAACCTCAAACAAGTTTGTATATAAACAAGGCTCTAGCTCGCGATTCCTGTGCCGACCGTTAGACAAATCCGGTTCTAGTGAAGTGGGACAGTCCTTGCTTAATGCCATTATCGGACAATGTGGCGTGTTTCCGATAACGTTTATGTAAATCGTGATTTTCTTGGGAATAAAGCCTTGTTTATTTATTTACTAGCCTTTGCTAGCGACTTCGTCTGCCTGGATCTTTGAGCTTAAGATACGTTTTCGGTTACTGCTCCGCTCTTAAGGCTCGTGGCGTGATGATAGCCTATAGCCTTGCTGGATATAAAACCAATATAAAAATCAACCAACACCCACAACAAAAAAAGCGGGAAAAAAAAGAAAAAGCTAGAGGCGACTGCTACGCTAGTGGTCCTGGGTTCGATTTCCAGGTCGAGCAAAAAGTGTTATTAGCTTTTTCTATGAAATACTCAGTAGCAGCTCGGAGTTTGGATTTGTGCCCGATTAATAGCAATAGGCTCGCCCACATGGATTCGCATGGGACCTAAATATACCGGCGAACTGTGGGTGTACATTGGTACACCTCTGCCTAACCCTTCGGGGAATACAGGCGTGATGGCATAAAAAAAAAACAACAAATACCACCACCCCAACTAATATAAAAAGATTTTTTCAAGTTCCCGTTCAGGAACTAAAAAACATTTCTCCTAATATAGGGAGAAAAGTTTTCTTTAGTTCCTGAGATTAGCGCGTTTAAACAAACAAACAAACTTTTCAGGTTTTTAATACCGATTAAAAGTAAAGATATTGTTGCAGTCCAGAATTAACTACTAAACATAAAACGCATACAATTTTTTTGACAGAATTACAGTAAAAAAATATTATAGCTATTATATTTGTTTATGAGGTGTGTTAGAGTCAAAGTTAAGTTTTGTTATAGATCGTTACAACTTTATTTTTCAATAGCTAGACTTCTTTTTACTACGCACACAACAGTATTATTTGTTTGTTTTTATTTATATCAACATAACGATATTATTTTTACGATGACAATAATTTTAATCAAAATTAAAGTAATTTGCCATTACAATTGCATAAATCAATAAATTCTCCAATTCGACCCTACAATTTAAAAAGTTAAAGTACCATAAATCCCTTTAACCCTTCCCCAGATTAGGTCATCGACAGTCCTATAGCGTTTTTATAACACAAAATGGCGACCAATTTGCAGGGCTCTCCTAATTACAGGCGGCAATATAAAAAATACCTTTTTTCCGTATCCCAAAATAAAATGCCGAATAATTTCAATTAAGAATTAATATTTGTTTTTATTACCAAAAATGCCTGTAGCGGCAAAATGGCGAAATGTCGATTAATAATTAATTTTATGGCAGCACTGATAATTTTGTTGTGCGGAATAATTTTGGTTCGTAACGTATTTAATTTTGCTTCTAATAAAGCTTTTAAGGCTTTGTTCGCATAATGGTTTTAATTTAACAACATGCTGATTTTAATAAACCGTTGTAGCCCGAAATTATGTTGTACATTTGTGTTTGTTCATATTGTGTTGTGTTTGTGTTTAAGTTTGATTCTTCTTGTATAAGTAAGGGAATACATATGGGTAATTGAGTTTTGAACGCCGAGTTATTTTAAACCTATTGTAAGCAAGAGATGTGCCTATATTGAACTGTTATTGCTGAAAATCCATTTGGCATATTGATGTAGTTTGACGTTATTGTGAAATTGTGGGTTGACTCTTTTTGACAGAATAAGCTTAATTGATGATTTCTCAACACTTTCAACTATTAAAAATAAAACTATCTCGTTTGCTATTTCTCTTTGCTTGATATTTAAATGGAGCATGGCGTAGTGAACTCCGATTTTTTCCCATATTTTGTGAGGGTTTACAAACATAATATAAACTCACACACACACCCCACCAGAACCAAAACAACTACCAGTATCCCATACAAATATTTTTTTAGACTGAACCCGCGATTCGCAGCTTAGTAGACAATTGCTCAGTCACTGCGCCAACCGTGTCTTCCAGTATTAGAAGCTCGTTCTCAATTTAGCTGGAAAACGCTTGACAAATCCATCTAATAATAATTTTCTAGTTAATAATGAGTAGACCTCGTAATTAGTATTCCTTTAGAGAGCGCTTAGTCTTAGAACGTGCTTATGAATGGTGTTTCTATAATTAAGTTTAAAAGTTCGAGGAATCTCAACTTTCCAGAATCCTACTTCCTACTATCTTACACAGACATATACCATCACGCCTGTTTTCCCCAAAGGGTTAGGCAGAGGTGTAACTAATGTATATCTACAGTTCGTCGGTATGTTTTTAAGTCCCACGTAATCCTTACTAATATTATAAATGCAAAAGTAACTCTGTCTGTCTGTCTGTCTCTTCTTCACGTCTAAACCACTGAACCGATTTCAATGAAATTTGATACAGAAACTGGGACCCGAGAAAGGACATAGGATAGTTTTCATCCCGGAAATCCCCCGGGAACGGGAACTATTAATCCACGCGGATGAAAAAAAAAAATATATACTATCACGCCTGTTTTCCCCGAAGGGTTAGGCAGAGGTGTACCAATGTACCACCCACAGTTCGCCGGTATATTTAGGTCCCTTGTAATAGGGGGCGAGCCTATTGCCACGTGGATGAAGTCGCGGGCAAAAGCTAGTAGAACATAAGCATGATTTATTATACCTAAATATTCTTAAAAAAACCTAAAACGCCGCGCTACCTGTTTATTACTTACTAACTTATTGTATGATGTTACAGAACTCTACATTGGCGAGTTTGACTCGCAATTGCCAGTTTTTGACACTCGTCTGTTCAATTGTACATACCATCATAACACACATCCCGAGTCCAACAAGCGAAAGTCTCATTGTAATTCGTACAGCAGTTTTAAAAGAATGTGCAAAGAATAGAATTTAGCTTCTTTGCCAATATTACGTTTAGTTGAACAATACTTATTTGCATACATTCCTCGCTTTCTTTCTGTAGTGACATCAGCAGAGATCTAAGCTGTTACTAACCGAATTGAAAAAAGAAGAAGTTTTTCAAATCTTTTGTTTTGTTTTTGTTATTACCTTTGTACTGTATCAATTATCTACCGATTTGTTCATTAGAAAAGTTATTTCAAATTGGTGCCATGGAAATTTTACCAAAAATCGGTTTATTCCTTTAGTTTTTGAATCAAACAACTGGAAAAAGTTATATCCTCCGGGTAAATGAAATTGCGTATTTTGGTGTCTTGTGACTTTATTCTTAAGTGACAATAGTGTGGTGCTTATGAAGATTATGATTTCGAGGAGCTAACTAAGGTACTTAGTGGGTTACCCAGGAGTTTAGTCAAAAGCGCTGTGCTGCATGTTTTTATTTTTATTTTTTAAGATTTAAAGTTTACATACTTACTTACAATGTAAATTGTTTTTTGAATAAATGAACTGAACTGAACTGCCTAGGCAGCAGTGTCAATCTCATTATGTCTATTAGTTACAACATATCAATTAATTTGTCTATCAAGTGATAATAAATAGGCAAGGAAAAAAATATTATTGTTATTGTGATCGTTGCGGCCCAGCAGTACATAAACCTGTCATGCATGAGGTTGCCGGTTCGATACCGGGCACATTTCAATGTGACATTTTCAATGCATATGTACTTTCTAAGTTTGTCTTGGACTTCATTGACATTGAAATCATTAGGTATCTGTGGTACAGGTTTCACGAACGTTCATTAGTGGTGATCTCCTAAACTTCAGTAGTTTATTAGTATATAGCGAACTGCCCGCGACTTCGTCCGCGTTGCTTATTTCACCTGCCATAAGTTACGTCTTTGGTTAATGCGCCGCTCCCGTGGGTCGTAGCGTGGTGTTATATAACCTATGTTATTTGGAAATAATGTAGCTATCTATTAGTGAAAAAATGGTTATAATCGGTCCAGAAGTTTCGGAGCCTATTCGTAACAAACAAACAAACAAACAAATCTTACCTCTTTATAATATTAGTATGGATTTCCTAAGGGATGATAATGTTAATGATGATAATCTACGTAGGCAGAAGCCTTCAGTAAAAGAATCCAAACTCCGCATGGCTTTACCAAATAATAAAACATACAAACACATAAAATTAGCACGATCTCCGCTATTCATTGTAAAACCGTTAGATATATTTAATTCACACGACTAACATAAATGAAAACGTAAACAAAAACGCGATGAATCACGCAAAAAATTATTGATTCACAATTCTTTAACATTAGAAAGACTTATATTATTAGCATATAATTAACATACGACTAAACAGTCTTTAAAAAAATAATTACCGTTTTAAAAACAGTTAAAAAAAAATTAAAAAAAAGTATATATATACAAACCTTTTTACACATAAAAATCACTCAAAAATGTTCAAAATTGGAAGGTTGGCGCGCGTGCGTCCTGCGCCGGCGCTGCTTCGCACTGCGCAGCATCCCCGGCTACTGACCCCGCCCCGATCATGGTATGTACACCGAGCTGATGATACCAATCGTTTGCAACCTGTTTAAGAGGTTATTTTGGTTTTTTGTTATTGGTTAGGTACTTAGCTTTTTTTATCAGAAGAAGTATGTTTCTTTTCTTCTTATGGTTATTGAAGTGATTATAAAAAAAACGTATGGGTTTGCGTCACCGACATGCTAATATGACTGCGTCACCGACATGTTCTTCATGCTGCAATTTTTTATCTAAACTCATCATCATCATCTGCTTAGCCTTTTTCCAACTATGTCGGGATCGGCTTGCAGTCTATCCGGTGCAGCTGAATACCAGTGTTTTACATGGGGAGACTCCCTATTTAATTTTACTCTAAATTAACATTATAAAAAAAAGCATTACCTATTATTATTTTTCTTTGTGTGAGTGGTAATCTCAGTTAATTCTCCCACAAGGTGGACGGACGACCTGATTAAGACTGCTGGAAGACGCTGTAACTATGCAAGCCGCTTCCAACCGTTCTTTTGGAAATCAATGGGGGAGGTCTATGTCCAGCAGTGGATGATGATGATTTTATATCTGGAAGTAGGTACTGATCTAATTACAAAAATGCTTTCACAAAAACTTAGATAGTTATACTATTGCCGAGGTCTATAGGCTGTTTTATGGTAATACATACATACTATCACTCCTGTATTCCCTGCTGGGTTAGGCATAGGTGTACCAATGTACACCCACAGTTCGCCGCTATATTTAGGTCTCATGTAAGAGGAGACGAGCCTATTGCGAGATATATTATACTTATGGCTGGAAAATATGGTTAAATAAATACATACGTGACAATACGACCGCGGCGGTATCATCATCTCTATCGCCAACAAAGCACAAACAGTTGGTTAGTTCATCGACACAGTATTAGCATACAGGTAAAATTTAGTCGTCTTACACTTTAGCGGCACACACTTTAGATTATCGCCAAATATTATCTTAAAACTGACCAATCTTTTGTTATTTTTATTAGGTAGGTAGGTGCAGTGGAAAATGTGAGAAATTCGAAGAAGTTATGGAGTCAGTCGGAGAAGAATTTATTTCATCATTTTTCCTGCCTCGTTAGCCTAGTGGTCCTAAGCACGACTGCTACGCTAGAGGTATTAGGTTCGATTCCCAGGTCGAGCAAAGTGTTAATGGGTTTTCTATGAAATTCTCAGTAGCAGCTCGGAGTTAGGATTTGTGCCCAGTTAATGACAAAAGGCTTGACACCTATTACATGAGACCTAAACATACCAGCGAACTGTGGGTGTACATTGGTACATCTCTGCCTAACTTCGGTGAATACAATAAACTATATACATAAAAACTAAGAATAATAAGAATTTCACATAAAAATTCAATAACACTTTTTGCTCGACCTGGGAATCGAACCTAAGACCTCTAGCGTGGCAGTTGCGCTTAAGACCACTAGGCTAACGAGGTAGTCAGTCTAAATATATCGTGGTCAAGTATTCCACAGTTGCCTTCAACTTGGTCCCTTTTAACAAAATAACCTGGAAACGTTATCAAAACTGAGAATCGTTTAATACGCCATTAGCCTTAATAGCTCAAGGTTTAGGACTGCCTATACAGTTTAATCGTGACACACTTTAAATCTATATTTAATCACAATTGTTAGTACTTGTCGCTAGATTTCAACTTTGTCTCTGAGATGGCAATAACCAGAGGCCTTGCAAATGCGTTCATTTGCAAGGCCTTTCATTGGTTATTGCATATTCTGATGTCTACAAGCTGTTGATTTGCATCCTCGTCAAATTTTAGGAGCTTGTCATAAAAAAATAGAAGTAATCAAATATAATTACGATACCTGGCCAATATCTAATAAATACTTGTTTTTTTAGTTGCAACTATCAAATAACAGTATTCCAGAATACTCCTTTTGCAAAATTCAGAATCGCCCAGTTGCGTAGGTATGCGGTAGGCAGTGTTGTCGCGCGGCTATATCAATGTGTGCATAGCGCCTAAACCCTCTGGCGAGATGGCTAGCTCAAATTTGAAAATCACGTCAAAAAAAAAACCAATCCAATTTATTTTATTATTGATTCGTGTTAGGAATTACGAGCATAGTTAACTCCTTGAATTTGACGAGGTTGCAAATCAACGCCTTGTATAGGCAGAGGTGTCCATTTAACAGCAAGTCAGGTGGGCCGTAGGCTTATTGGCCATCCAAAGATGAAAAAAAAAATTGATAAGTTTGGGTTCAATATTTTTTCTATTGTTGATTGTACAAGTGTGTGCGCGGACGCAGGTGCACTGGATCCCTCTTTCCTAACTCTCGTAGTCCGATGGGACGGCAATCCGACGCAACTGGGTAAAGATCAGGTGCAGGCCCAACGGCTTTACTTGCTTTTTGAGGCACGGGGTTGGGATTGATACTGAGAAATTCCTAATGGGAATAAAATCGGGTGAGGCTGTGTCGGGGTACCTACACATCCGTTGATATAATGTCAAACGTCTGCAAGTCGCTTTTAATGATAAAGATTGTATCATATTTCGTTACTTTCCGCTTTTCCGACTTGGTATGTGATTTTAAAGATGTTTCATGTCAAAACCTAATAAAAATCAAAATATTTTGGGAATTGAACCAAGGACCCCACGCTTGCGACCACGAGACCAACGGAGCATTTAAGTTTTAAACTAAACAGATTAGTTGCTTTCTAGTTCAAGATCATTGTCACAAAGTTCACAAGCCCGCAATACGAACTTGACAGACACACTATGTAATTAGAAAGTGTATGATTACATACATATGTACTTACATAGGTACATACCCGTATAAGTAGTATTGCGAAATAAGCCCAGTTTTATGTCATCAATAATTCAACCACTTGCTACCTATTGATAGTTACTGATGCGTGGTGACCCAATTCTAAAATCATTTATACTTACTTCCTTATCTCACGCCTTTTTCCCAGGGGGGTAAGCAGAAACCACATGAATGTGGATGAGGCGAAAGGAGTATGTCGAATCTATATTTGCAACAAAAAATAATAACTAATAAACTGACAAAATTTCTACCTTTTTTCAAACTGTGTTTTGGCATGATTTTCAACGTTGATTATTTTGAGTACCTATAAGTTTTGTCAAACATTGAGTTGTTTTTTGCAGAAATACGCCAAAAGGCACAAAGGGATCTAGAGCCCAAGCACCACGGTATATTATGGATCTATACTTCTATACTTAATAATAAAGGTGAAGAGTTTGTTTGTTTGTTTAACGCGCTAATCTCAGGAACTTCTGAATTCGAATTAAAAAAGTATTTTTGTATTGATTAGTCCTTTTATCGAAGAAAGCTATGGGCTATATAACATTACGCTATGACACTCGGGAGAGGAGCACTAACCAAAGACGTAACTTATCGCAGGTGAAATAAGCCACGCACACGAAGATGCGAATAGTTCGCTAGTTGTTTAAATAAATAAATAAGTAAATAAACCCATACAAAAATAGTTAAGTTTTCATTACCGTTTTTATAGGATATGCTGAAATAATAGTATGGGTTATCTATAAGTACCTGACATTATCGGAAGCAGTTTAACTAAATACGGCAAATAGCGATGCTGCCATTAAAATACCGCGTAGGTACTAATTAATATTCAATTCAGTCTTTTGGAACTAGACCACGGAATTTAATTTCAGACTATTCTTCATTCTACTTCAAAAACGAGTATTTTTCGCTAGTACCTACATTTTGAATTAAAACAATAGATTTTTCAGTCCAGAATATAATTTAAATAATTTTCATTGCAGGAAAATGCCGGCCGCTTCCAACCTGTCCTTTTGGAATCTAGGCCTATGTCCAGCAGTGGACGTCCTACGGCTTTTTTTACCGATGGGAAATCATCAAATGACTTCTCCCGCCTTGGGCGGGGCGGGATGGAGTGTCAGATTTTTACTGATTAAAACCCATCCATGTTTTTCTTATGCCCTTTGCGTTCCGAGGCGCTGTATCTCTTTCGAACAACTCGCAGCCCCGGCAGGCATCGGCCCTGAGTGCCCCCCCCCCCCCCCCTCCCCCTATGTTCCTACGGCTGATATGAAGATGATGATGATGATTTAACAATAAAAGAGATCTGTCAACAAACAAACAATTTAATAACAAAACAATCAGGTCATACTAATATCGTTCACGAACATAATATTGATCTTCATCTACATCTTCATCTCCATCTCCATCTTCATCTCTATCTTCATCTCTATCTTCATCTCTATTTTCATCTCTATCTTCATCTTCATCTTCATCGCTGTCCCCACTATCCCAATCCTCAGCCCTCTCAATTTTCTCATCATGCTCATGAGAATCTTGATGTCTATGGAAAAAGCTGTGAAAACCATCAGCGACACCTCTTTTAAAACTACGGATATAGTCATTTATCCCTTTCAAAAAACTTACTACTTTATTTTCATGTACTTCTTGCTTTTTATCGTCAAATTCAGCGTTAATGTGTAGAATGCTTAGACGATTCTTTTTTGTTTGTTTATTAGCTTCTTTATCTTTGGTATTTAAACAAGGTTTTGAATGGTTTCGACTTGGTTTCACAGGTTTTATAGTACCGTTGGCAAGGTTGAGACTAGGTTTCACTGTGTAGGTAGGAACTATAGGTCCAGCTAATGTTCTATTATCAGGAATATCTATAACATTTTCAGTTACTTCGTAAGCATCGTACGGTGGGTATGAGTGTACTACTTGAGAACTTTGTGTTTCCATTCCTTCTTCATTTTCATCAGGTTTCTTTGTTACTATTCCATTTTTTTCTTCTTCTTTCTTTAGTGGTACTACCATCATGTTGTTTCCTGTACTGTTTGTTTTATTTTCTGTACTGTTTAGGCTTGTTCCATCATCTGGAACATCATTTAATCCGTCTGTAACTATTATTCTTGGATTTCCTCGACGATATGTTTTGCTTTTTGATGTGGCGTCATATTGGGAGGTAGTTGAGTCGTTTGCTAAGATTTTCGTTAAAAAAATCTGTAAATTATAAATATTGAAATCATTAATTTATTTGTCACATCATATTTTGGGTGAGTGGAGTCGTTTTCTTTATTGTTTATTTTTATAGGGGCTTTTACGCATATCTATCGTATGTGAGTCCCATCGTATCCTAAACTATGGTACTTTCATACGATGTGGGCCGGATGAATTTGAACAAAACTTTCGCATCGTCACCATTTAGTTGGGATAAAATTGTATGGAACATGCCTACATCAGTTCTGTTCAAATTCAGGGACCTTACTAAATTATTTCTATCGATCTTATATTTCCTAGTCCTTTATTAGGTACTAGCTTTTGCCTGCGACTTCGTCCGCGTGGATTAGTAGTTCCCGTTCCCGGGGGATTTCCGGGGTGAAAACTATCCTATGTCCTTTCTCGGGTCCCAGACTATATCTGTACCAAATTTCATTGCAATCGGTTCAGTGGCTTAGGCGTGAAGAAGAGACAGACAGACAGACAGACGGACAGACAGACAGAGTTACTTTCGCATTTATAATACTAGTACGGATTATGTAAACTTCTGAAAAAAACAAAAGGTATCCACACTGCAAACAATATATTGGCTACAAATCAAATTCAACACACAGTCATACAACAAAAGTTTTATTTGGCAGATTTCAGACAATGTGGCAACATCGTATCATTAAAACCTTTTATTGCTGAGGTGAATAACATTTGGAGTTCGCTCAAGAGGTATAATAACTTTTGAAGTATGCTTAAAGATAGTCCTACACATATACACACGTCACCGTATGTTGTTTTTTTCTCTGTTAAAATATATTTATGTTGTTTAATCTCATCCCAATGTACGTAGGTAATAGTTACATGGTTCTGCAGGTACCCATAACTTTTATGGGTGGTTGCTGACACTATAATACATATATTATTATGTTATAGCTTTATGTACTCGAAGTTTATTAATTAAGACTTGATTGCAAAATTAAATCAGAGTACTGAAAACCTTCATCATCATCTGCCTAGCCTTTTCCTAACTATGTTGAAATCGGCATCCAGTTTAATCTGCATAACCCAGTTACTGGGTAACACGATACCTCTAGGTAAGCCTGGTTGTCAGACTTTCGTGTTTCTGACTACCCGTTACTTACATAATGATAAATTAATAATGCCAAATATTACATAGTAAGAATAGTTTTAATCGATAAATAAATATTGTAGAAAACTAACCTAATGCTTCACCTCTATTCCAAAAACTAAATAACAGATAATAACTTCAAATAAACTCACCAAACAAACAAATAATCGCACAGACATTTTGCAAACACTATAAATAGAGTAGACAGGACCGACAACTGAATTATACTGATAGAAACGTAATACACGTTCACAATAAAATGGATTTTAACAAAAAATACGGGCACGTTATCAGCGAATTAATATAAATTCACTTTCCACTATAACTAAAGACCGCGGACTGCCTCGCTTTTGGTTTTTATAAGTGGTGACATTCATGGGTATGAGTCAAATTACTCGCGACTATTAAGGTTAGATTCCAATGCACACGACATAAAAAAACTTCTCAAAAATCGCGTCTGGCAAAATATTTGCACGACTTTGAAAAAAATCGCGACTAGGTTTAATTATTATGATGATAAGAGCTGTCAAAATGACTAAATCTTACGTTCGAACAAGATAAAGACAGTTGAAATAATGTTAGTTTAAAAGAAGCGTTTGTCTATCACGATAACTGTAGAAAAAATGGTTGAAAAAGTAATAGTGATCAATTGAGTGGATCCGATATAAAAAGGTGTTGTTTTTTTTTATATCAATTACATTGAAGTTTTTTGTTGGGATAAAAACTGTATTGTTTATTTTGGTATTCATGGTGCTTGTTGGTCGTATTAATAGGAAATTTGTGAATATAATCTAGATGTTTCTATTGTTATTTTATTTATGTCGGATACATTTTGATGATCATAAAATAGTAAAATTAATTGAGATTAATGTGCATTGTAATTGTTCGATGCTTCAATCTAAATACGAAAGTCCTTGCATAATATTCAGTATTCAGAAAACTGACATGCCACCCACATCGCCTCTTATCAGAAATATCAGCCTATTATTTTCTATTATGCCCACTATAAGGCAAAGCCCTCTTCTTACCCAAAGAGGGCATGAGCGTCGATTGAGGAGAATTAGAGATTCTAGAGTTAAATTTTATTTTAAGTCCAGATTTCCTCACGATGTTTTTTCTCTACCAATGTCTAAGATACAATTTGAATTCCAGAATAAGGAACATCATTTCTCGTATCGATCTTGATATTTGCTGTTTGAAAAAAAAAACATGTTAACTACTAAGTAGATGTCGCACGCATGCAGACCACACCTTAAGTTTTACTACAAAAAATGCATCAGCCACAGCGTGGGACTGCAACCGGGAAATCCTTTTATTCGCATTATTTTATTTCATTCCATTGTCATGCTTTAGTATGGGTGACCTCATTTATGGTCAACATTTCAAGAAGTTATAAGGTCAGCTAACCCATGCTTAAGCATTACAATAGGGTCAAGCCAAGTAGGCACCAAGCCGTCGCCGGCCCACTTTTATTTATTTTTTTGAGATGGGAAATCATCAAATGACCCCCCCCCCCCCCCCCCGCCCTGGGCGGGGCAGGAGGGAGTGTCAGACTTTTACTGACTAAAAACCATCTATGTTCCTTCCTGTGCCCTTTGCGTTCCGGGGGCGCGGTATCTCTTTCGAACAACCCGCAGCGGCCCACTTGATGTTAAGTGGTCTCTTGTGCCTGTAGACATCTGCATTACCAGAAGCCTTGCAAATGTGTTGCCATCCCAGAGACAATGTGGAAATGTCTCATGTGCCTGTAATTAAACCGGCACCCATACTTTTGTGGCGGGACGGCAGAGGCGCAAAACCTTTCGTCCCAGCCGCCGCGGGAGAAGCTCCGGGCGTCGGGAGCCGCAAGCCGACTCCCGGCCACCGTAGACGCGAGTCTGTGGATGGTGAGCAATGGGTAGCTCACCGTCCGTACGTTAACTAACGACAGACCGTGTCCACGGCGCGTTCGTGTTGCACGCACGCCTCAAAGAGATGTCAGCAAACATTCGGAGGAGCCACTAAGGGCCATGCCTGACATTCGTTCTCATTATCACTCAAGTCAGTCTATAATGTTTCTCTTACTCTGGGGTTCTCTCTGTTATAAGAAGTAGGCCTTTAACAGGGCAGGACAGGACTCTTAGCAGGACAGGTAGGTACACAGCTAACACCCTTAAAGGTCAGCTCAAACAGAAACGCGACGCGATTCGAAGAAGTGCGTTTAACATAATACTGAACTTAGTTACTACTCGATAAGGTAGGTAGGACGAAAGCTTGCCAATATTCGAATAGAAATAAACAAGTATTTTATATGTACTACTAATACATGGAAGAGCGGTGTCTCCTATTATAGGCTTTACAAGCTTAAAGGAAGGCTCCAATGACCACTGATGTAAGATGAAAACTTGTTTATTCAAATAAACCTTTTTTTATTTAAATTTTTCATTCGGCGTGCTATTTTGCGCGTCGCAACTCAGTGAGTTTCAGTACAGGTACATAGGTTTAATTTATCGTGTAGTACCTTAATACGTTAGATATTGTGCTGCTACGTCGCGTCGCGTCTCTGTGTGAACTGACCCTTAGGCAGTGACACATAACCGCACGAGAGGTAATAAAAATACCGATCATAGTTCGAACTTCGAGTAAAATCGTGACAAAACATTGATACCGGTAAGTTTATATACAAGATACCATTTGCGAAGACAAAGCTTTGATTTATGAATCATTCGTTCCTCCCTATAATTATAAAGCGTTGACCTTGCTTTAATATACTCCTAAACGAATTTCGCTACAACTGAACAGTCTCAATAGAGACTAGTCTAGTTTGCAGTTTTTGTAGTGCACAAGTGTGTGCGCAAATACAGCTGCACTTCTACTTTCCTCACTTTTATAGTTTGTTAAGACAGCAATCCCACAGGACAGTGTAGGGATCAAGTGTAACTACCTCTAACGACTTGAAGTCCTTTCCAAAACACAAGAGTGTCACACCACGAACTTCCAAATTTCTGGCTGTTACTATAAAATTCTTACTGGAAAAACCCAACACCATTTTGCCAGATGTTGGAATTAAACTCAGGACACCACGCTTGCAACCACGAGACCAACGGGGCTGTCAAACAAAATCTCAAAAGAGAAAAATAAATGTATACCATCACGCCTGTATTCCCCGAAGGGTTAGGCAGAGGTGTATCGATGTACACAAACAGTTCGCCTTTATTTCTTAAAAGAGATTTAAAAAATAAAGAATTCTAAGGTAAAAAGTTATATAACGGGAAATTAACTCACCAAATCATAGATGTTAGTGTCCATATTATAATAACTACTAAACTTAATTATTGACAAGAATACGACTATTATTTTCCGCCCCTTAATTTTGTAGCTGCTTTGTCCGACAATACCCACCTGTAATGAGGCGGACAGGCTACATCCAACAGAGTGGAAGACGAGGATTCTCGAATAGAATAGATTGTAAAAGAATTCGCTTGTTAGGACTTCGCTGAAAGGGAGGAAGAAAAAGCATTTAGTTCGAAGATAAATAGAACACATTCGCTACACGGACAGTTCATAATAGATCTTCTGTACAAATCCTGAAAATAGAGTTGCAAAGGGTACTTTTATTTACAATAAGGTGCAACATTATTTAGGTATAGAAATAAAATAACATACCTATCTAATCTTAAAATATATAAAAAGTTAAAGTTTGAAAGATAAAAACTCTAAAGGTTCGGGTTCCATTAAAAAAAAAAGCTAAGAGAAAGCTACCCTACTGCCGAGGGCTATGTTTTATAATGTATTTTCGTCGAAGTCGCGGGCAAAAGCTAGTTTAACTAATGACACGCATATTTTATTTTATTTTATTTATTTATTTTATGAGACTAGACTAGACTGCCTCGTTAGCCTAGTGGTCCTAAGCACGACTGCTACGCTAGAGGTCCTGGGTCAACTCCTTGGTCGAGCAAAAACTGTTATTGGGTTTTTCTATTAAATTCTCAGTAGCAGCTCGGAGTTAGGATTTGTGCCCGGTTAATGACAATACGCTCGCTCGGCTGCTTAAAATCAAAACATAGTAACTCGTTCCAACAAAAATGTTCAGGAGAGCCAAAAAACTGGTCGGCTACTTTGATTCGTTCGCCCAAAGAAACCAGAAGAGATAGCGATTTGGATGTTTGGCGAAAAGTTATGCTATATTGTTAACATTTTTTAGTTTGTTATACTTGCAATCATTAGAGTATAGTTACACTTGAATCGCTCATACTTTATTTTTATTTGTGAATTTACCTAAATATGAATGTAAAAACAATATCAAAACATAGTAAGTCTGCTTATTAGGTTATCAATTTGATTTTCTATGGTAAATGTGAAGACTAAACAATGTGCTGAGAGCTGAATCATCATTTGTATTACGCCGTGGAACTCGTTTCTTTTTATTACGTTTTTTTTTTTCTTTATTTTATTATTTTTTAACACGGAGCGAAATACTCGCGCGCCGGTGACACTGGACTTACTAAACGAAAGGAGATGGCTAAATGGAAGTATAGAGCACTGCCCCATGTGCCAGGTACCATGTATAAATATGGTACCTAGCACAATGTAATGCTGAATGACTAAATATTAGTATTTCATGTAAAAAAGTTTCAGATACTTTTTGGGAATAATATAATGGTAAAATAATATTGCCTAAAAAGAAAGAAAGGTGTGTTTGATAGTATATAATTTTCTTTAACTGACACTTTCGAAAAATAATAAAACTAAAAACGAAAATGAGGTTGTATATTTATAAGCGAATGTTTGTGATGAAAAGTTTTTCTTTTTTTTAAGATACTTTATTATGTTTAATAGTTCACGAAAGTGCTAGGAAAATATTAAACACTACATAATTCATGAATGATTTTTTAAATATTATGAGGCTATGTAAGATTCATATACATTCCAGGATGTATCTGGCCCGGGGGCAGTCATTTAGCCATCACCTTTCATCTATTTTACAATCGGCGCCAAATTCAAAACATAGCAAGTTGGTATTTCAAATTCATAACTTAGTAAGTCGCTTGAGTTGCTAGGGTTTTAAATTTGTATTTTGACATACTAAGTTTCAAATTTGTACTTCAAGGAAATTTTCGTAATCATGCCAAATTGCTTGGACTTGCTAAATTATTTTTTTAAAGTTACGTATGGAACTGGGTGTTTTAAGGTCCACATCATTTTGATACTATCTAGTAGGTCGAAAAATGCCAAAAACCGTTTTTTTTTCAAATCACCTGTTACTAGGTTTTGAATTTGGGCAGCCGCGCTGTGGGTGTACATTGGTTCACCTCTGCCTAACCCTTCGGGGAATACAGGCGTGATTGTATGTTTTAGTACCTAAAACTTATATTAACCAATATTTATTTATTTTAGGTTACTTCACGGCTTACAAATTAATAACACAATATAAGTAAGTATCTGAAAGGTACCTACAATTTGTTTGTAAGAAGAAATCTCTAGTAGGGCTGAACCGATTTCAAAATTTCTTTAAATAATTGAAACTGTCTACTATAAGCGAAGAGTGCGTAAAATGCTTAACCGAATCCACCGAATTGGGAACAGGGAAACTGTAATAGTAGATGTAAGGTCGTTGTAAATAAATAAAATAATTAAACAAGCTTGCCTAGATATTTCAGATCAACAGAAATGCTGAATTTCGGACCTGCTATTAAAAATAGGAATAAAATATTCGATGGAATTCGGTGTGTTAAAAATAGAGGTTCTATACCTCCAAAAAATAAAATAATTAATTAACAAAACAAACTGAAAACCTACCTATATTATTATATTCTTGTAGAGACTAGACTTTTCTCGTAGGTTGGTGTATTATTACCTACTTCATAAATACGCCTACAATTCTCAATTTCAAGTCAACACCAAGTAATTTCAGCCCGAAAATAAGATGCCTATTATTATCATTATCTAAGGAGATATAGTACGCCGGCTGAGTTGGTAAACACAGTCGTAACAGCTATAATAAAGCCCGTCACACACGTAGCTATAATATATATTAATATGCTGTGCTATAGATTATATTATAACAAAACACCACAAACGGTCGCTATACATACATACATAAACTCACGCCTTTTTCCCATGGGGGTAGGCAGAAACCACAGAACGACCTGCTACGATCCTTACATACTACTTTCGCCTCGTTCACGTTCATACATCTGGTTATACCAGCACGCCGGTTACTGCACACCCGACCTTTCTGAAGAACCTCACCAATTGGTAGCTATACTAATAAAATAAAGAGGTAAGATTTGTTTGTTTCTTTGTAACGAATAGGCTCCGAAAGCACTGCACCGATTTTAACCATTTTTCCTCAAACAGCTAGCTACATTATTCCTGAGTAACATAGGCTATATAACATTGCGCTACGACCCACGGGAGCGGAGCAGTGACCAAAGACGTAACTTATGGCGGATGACATAATAATAATTATATATTTTAGTCCTTATTAGGTACGCGGTGGTCATCGTAAGTACTTTACTTTTATTTTACTTTAATTTTGGTGATAGGCAGAGGTGTACCAATGCAGGTACACCCACAGTTTGCCGGTATATTTAGGTCCCATGTAATAGGGGGCGAGCCTATAGCCATTAACCGGGCACAAATCCAAACTCCGAGCTGCTACTGAGAATTTCATAGAAAAACACCCAATAAAACTTTTTGCTCGACCCGGGAATCGAACCCAGGACCTTTAGCGTAGCAGTCGCGCTCAAGACCACTAGGCTAACGAGGCAGTTTTGGATAAGATATCGCAATATAGCTTGCTATATTATTATAGTATAGCTACGTCTGTGATGGTCTTAATATAACAATTGTTTTATATACCGTCCGTGACCAATGAGGACTGTCTGGGTCACCTTTTATTTGGAGTAAAGATAAGAAGGTTTATATGTTTTCGTTCGCATTTGATAGGGGGCGGTTTTGACCCCGTGAAGGGGAGAAATAGGGGTCAAGATATCTCACCGCGAAGGAGAATAGAAGGTCATGACTTGTAGTTTTAGAGGGTTACCAAAGTCTGTGCTTTTTTTTGGTTTCCAGTACAAAATACGTTGAAAACATAACTATAATTATATGGAATCGAAACAAAATAGGGCTATATTCCACGTAGGTAGGGAACGCAGAGGTGTATTGCATGTCAACATGAAACTAAGTAAAAATAAACTTAATGAGAAGGTACCGTAATACCCAGACTAAAATTAATTATAGAATTGGTATTTTCTTACAACAAATTCAAGCAAGACTAAATACCACGTTAATAAATGCCTACCAAATAAATTAGAAACTCTAAAAACCGGACACAATAACAATCTGGGACTTAAAACGTAATGAGAATTCATAATCCGCCCCCATTTTAATGATGAAAAAGAGCCCTAAATATAATATTAAAACCAACAGTTCTGGCGGCGCAGGAAAATAACAGAAAATCGTAAACTTCAATAAGTAAAGCTACGTGTATACATCGCGAGGCGTTGGTAATAAACCCTGTATGCTTTGCCACACATACCACCACACACTTGCCTTTTATGCCTTATTTTAAGTTATGAACAAATAATTAATAACCGGCGTGCTTGTAAGACCAGATAAATGGACGTGAACGAGGCGAAAGGAGTATGTAAGGATCGTAGCAGATGGCATTCTGTGGTTTCTGCCTACCCCCATGGGAAAAAGGCGTGACTTTATAATAAACTACGGATAACTAAATTACAAAGTATATAGAATTTACAAAAAAAAAATACGTGGTAGCTGATATAGGGCATCAAAAAACTTCTTCGCATGCCTGTCTAATGGGGCAAGTGCCCAAAAGGCTACAGCGCTGCATTAGATACCACATTCGTTCTATGGCAATGCTGATCGGTGGCCCAAGGAAAGGCCAGGCCTGTGGTCACTTAGATAGTGTTTTCTTTCCTTGCCTTTTGAGTATTGAGACTACCCACAACGCCAATAAAATGTGTGACACATGCCTCGCAATATCTGTACGAGGTTTACCGTCATCTTCTTTTCGAACGAAAAATGAATGTGACTCATTATCAAGCACGAGTAAGCCGCTGTGATTGGCTGACTGGATTATCAATTACCAATCAGAGAAGCCTACACGTGCTTGAAAATTAGTCACTTTAATTTTGCCTCAATTTTCGCAAAAAGAAACCAAGAGCAAAATTCAACAGAAACTCATAACATCGACTTTGCTATCATTTTTCTGCAAGGCGCTTTGAGTTAAATGGCTGAACTTTTTTATTTTTATTTCGCCTTTTCACAGAACAATTTTCCAGGAGCTAAGTGTTTTTCCATGAAGGACGCTTCATAATGTTTTGTAGAAATAGTTAACGAAGCAAGAGCAATCGGGATCAAGGATGAAGTGCATTTCTATTGTTGTCGTTTTTGCAGAGTTGTGTATTTTTTTTTATTTTAGTCTCCTTTTAGTAAAGTGACGTTTATTAAACATTGTTACAGAGGTTTCTTATGATTAAGTTAACATAAAAAAAGAATCCAGGGTTCAAATAAACATGGCGTGAATATGACGCATACATAAATTATGTTAACATATTACGGCAGATTTGTATTTTGTTAACTTTCATGAAAAAAAACTAAATCGCCATCGATTTGAAATCTCCAATCCGCTTGGAGTGAACGTTGTGATCATTGCTCGTGCCTTCTCTGTAAAACAATAGGCCTATTTCCAGCAGTAGGACAATAATAGGCTATTATTATATTTTTTTATTAAAAAAACCTTCTCACCCTTGACTCCGATCTCCACCCCATCCAGCTGCTATCCCCAGGAGTCCCAAACCCACCCCCACCACCACGCCAGACACACAGTAACCCTGTTAGCACAAAGTTAGTTCGCTACACTTCGCTAACTCACCTGCTAACTCAATTTTACTTCGTCTTGCCAAAGCCGCGCGTGGATAGAAGATACGTTCAACGAAATCATGTTTATTTGTAGGGTTCCGTATTTAAAGGGTCCAAACTGCGGTGTTATTCCGGAAAACCCTCCTTCCGTGAAGTGAGCGTGTGGCGACCTGTCAATCCGTCCTGTAAATCCTGTCATCGTATAGTGGCAGCCCAGTTTTAGCTCACTTCACCTTAATTCACTGAGGGAGATTTCTTACAGAATAAGCCGGCTGAGCCGTATTAACCGTTTATTCATATTCATTTATTTGCATACCATTATGCATATGAAATATGTTACATTATGTAACATATTTCATATGCATAATGGTATGGCTTAAAATACAGTAAATAAATTATTAAATTTTAAAAAGCTCCCTCGTTGCTCGTTGTCGTTGTTGAACTGCCTTGTTGGCCTAGTGTTCCTAAGCGTACTGCTACGCTACATGTCTTGGGTTCGATCTTCAGGTCGAGCAAAGTATTTGGGTTTTTTTATGAAATTCTCAGTAGCAGTTCGGAGTTACTATTGGTGCCCGTTTGATGGCAATAGGCTCACCCCCGTTACATGGGACCAAAACATGCCGCCGAACTGTGGGTGTACATTAATACCCCTCTACCTCACCCTTCGGGGAATACAGGCGTGATGATATGTTATGTTAAAAATAAAAGATAATAAATGTGTTTTTTTTTTGGTATTTTTGGACAAAGTACGGTGGTATACGGAACCCTTAATTTGACTCGCACTTACCCGGTTTTTTGCCGGCTGTTGGCTGTGAATTCGTTCGTTCAAACTTCAACACCCCGTTTAGCGTCTGGGGATGTAGTTTCGATAAGTAATTTCTTAGTGCACCTCTACAGCGAACGAACAAATTTCTTTGCCGAATACTTGCTTCTATTTTTTTTTTTCAATAACTACTTTATTCAAGATTGCTTTATTGATTTGCTAAACGTACCATTTCACAGAATAAAAAAAAAGCTATTACATTTTTTTTTATCACAATAATAACACATCAAAGTCAAAGTGAACTCATTTATTTTAATTAGACCATTAAAAGGCAATTTTAAACGTCATTACATGAAAAAAACATTAATATTGAATCTAGTTATGACTCAGGTGAGTTGCCCATAACGGAAAAATACTATTCCTTTTTCTGTTTTAAAACTAAATGTTGTCAGAATTTAAAAAATAATCCATGACAAAAAGGACAACACATTTTCTCGCAACAATAATTTATTATTATGACACAGAAAATCGAAACATTATTCCTCAGAGCACAAACCGACAATTCCCAGAAAAATGCATCAACAACACTTTATTTCCTTAATTCACGTTCATGCCTATGAAACGTCTTGAACAGAAAGTGTTCACTTAAACAGGGAATCAAAGTGACACTTACAGAAGTGAAAGAGGATTACAAAGAAGCCCCGCCCCCTTGTAACTAACATAATGAACGGAGACCTACCATGTAAACTGTTACTGCGACCGTCACGCGACCGTCGCTCGTGCAATTACTGGTAACCTCCATTTTTTAGGTTATTTATCGTAATTGCGTATACGTAGTCAGTTTATTGGTGTTATTTATTTGGGGGTAGTAGAGTATTTAGAATGAAAATTTAGGATAAGGTAGATTCAAAGTCACCGCTACCCTGAAACGCAAAGGGCATTTAGAGGAACACGGATGAGTTTTAGTCAGTAAAAGTCTGGCACTCTCTTTTGCTCCGCCCAGAGTGGAGGAAGTGATTTGATGATATACCATCCTTAAAATAAAAGGGTTAAAGTAAATAGGTAAATACCTTATACCTACTTTAGTTTTGAGAAAAAGTGTAAAGCATGGTTTTAAGAAGAATTAATTCAGCAATTGAGAAAAATCGCTTAGTCACTTCAAATAATCTTGTCATTAATGCCAAGATAAAATAATAATCTTAAAGTCATTGATCTAAAACTTTTTAACAAGTAAATTAATTACATCAAACTAATTTAATATGCCAAATGTGTTTCCAAAACTTATATTCGAAAAAGATTTAAAATTAATTAAGATTTAAAACCGAACTGAACGTGAATTGCGATTGGTTGGTAAACCTCTGCCTAACCCTTCGGGAAATACAGGCGTGAAGGCATGTATGTATGTAAGATTAAAAATAAGGAGAAATTTTGACGTCTGTTGGGTCATTATGGTCTTGACCCCATAATAATGTATGTTCGTTTAAAATGACCCTGATGAGTAAAAACTCATTAACCTGCATACCGCCATCTTGATCTTGAACTTCATCGCCATATGGCGTGCTATTAACATATGACTAACGACGGGTTGCCGTGAGGAAGCTTATAAACTATATAACATCACGCTACGACCAAAGGGAGCGGAGCAGTAGCCAAAGAAGAGTGACACTGCGGGGTATTACTAGTGTTGTTAACTTGTTAGTAGTATTAGAGCTCTTTGTAAAGGAGTTCGTCCGGGGAAGTACCACCACCGTACCTATTTCTAACGTAAAGCAGCGTCGCTGTGTTCCGATTTGTTGGGTTTGGGTGCCGGTGTACGAGTATTACAGACATATGAGACATTTGAACTTTGTTTCTGGGATGGCATGCATTGCAAGGCCTCTGGTATTGCGGATGTCTATAGGCAGAGGTGACCACTTAACTTCAGGTAGGCCGTCGGCTTGCTTGCCATCCAACGATAATTAAAAAAAAATATAAGGCCAACAAAAAAAATCTCTTAAAACTAGTTGCTAAGCAAAATTACATAATAAGCGCACTCACAAAATCCGGAAACTAAAGTGCCGTAGCAATTCAACCCTCCCTTGTAGTACAATCAGCAGAATAAGCGCAAACACGACACAGACACGATTCCTTTATATTTTTTTGCTGACCTTATTCCTGGTAGTTTTTATAGATCTTCTTTTTATACATAAATCGGAATTGTAGCCCGTAGTTCAATTTTATTGGGGAAAATAGATATTTTTCTTCGTGTATTTTTCCTTTGTTCAAGAATTTGATTTGTTTGTTAGATTTCATGGATGTTTAGCGGGATGAAAGGACCTAGATTTGTTAGTGCTTATTTTATGAGAAGGAATGCGGAGACATTAATGTCCTAAAAAGCTTTTTGTCGCCAAAAAACCTAGCCAAAAGTCGTAAAAAGCTACTGGAATACAGGCGACTTTTAATTTGCTAGCCATTTTTCAGGAGGTGATAGTATTCATGAATACGACGAACTTTTATTATGCGACGAACTCTGAAATAGGAAGAATAAAAATTTGCTGTCCCATACAAAAATGCCATACAATCTGAATGTATGTTGTAACAGTAATATGTGAAATAAAAGTAAGCCAGTATACGTAATAGTAAGAAATTTTTACGTGATTAGCTGTTAAGTTGGTGAAGAACTCGATAACCGAACTAATAGATAATGATTGGGATATGTATACCCAAACCAAAAGAACGCGTTAACGAGCTTAGAAATCTAAACTAAAAAAACCTGCAATTGCTGGAAATTGGTAATTTTCCGGGGTCGAAGGAAAACCTAACAAAACAATCCCCCCAAATGGCAAACTAAGCTATATTACCTGGGGTGCTGGTCAGAAAACCTCCACGCGTGCCGTCGGCTGCTTGTCCCTCCGGACACGTCTTGAGGGAACGGCAGCTGGCTGGCCGGTGCACCCTGGGCGCGGGTAGTGATCTTCCCTGAGGAATGGGAAGAGATTCCTATTCTTTGGGGAATGTCACTGCTCGTGGCCAATATTCTGACGGGCGGGGTCCGAGGACGGACCAAGGGCGTTTCTCCGCGTGCCCCTCTGATCAGCAGAGGGCACAGCGGAGGAGTGAGGACGGGCTCGGCGTGCACTCACCCTGCCACCGAGCAGACAGAGAGGAGGGTGGTCCTTCTCTGTCACCGTCGTACATCGTAACCCCATATCGGAGTGTCGTGGTCATGTCTCGCGGCTTCGATTGGCACCGAGGGTCTTGGCTTAACCGCCCGGACCGCGAGGTAGAAACCCTCTATAAAAAGTCACCCCGAATCCCAAGCGGCGGCGCACCGTGACGGGATGTATGGCTGACGGGCGTTCCTATGGAACATCAGTCGCTAGTGCGAACCACCTGTTTCTTGGTTGGTTGGTTGGAAATTTGTTATACTCGTGGGAACAAAAATGGATCCATTAATAAAAAAAAGAAACGACGTAGGTGGGAAGGGGGATGCCGGGTCGGACTCCGACTCGGCTCCCAGTGTGGTGAGCGTGGGTAGCTCAGAGGGCTCCCACCGCGAGATGGTTGGGCCCCCCGGGAAGTTGTTCCGGAAGCGGCCCAGACCGGAGGATCGGGTGTCCTCCGAAGAAGAGCTGGCCTCGGCTCGGAAGATCCCCACCAGCAGACGTGGTGGGGCCCAGGAGCGAGGCCCAGGGAGGGTTACTGCCCGGAGGGGACCGGCGACGCCTGTCGCTGAAGGGCAGTCCCCCTCCCCTTCCCTAAGTGAGACTGGCGGCGACGGTGTGGTCCAGCCGGACACACCGCGCGTGGTGGAAGGTGAACCTGGCGGCTCCGAGAAGCATAAGGCCAGGTTCATGGAGGTTGTGCGGGATGCGGTGGCGAGCGTCGCCCGCAAGAAAATGAAGGGGTCGAAGTCTCGGGCAATGGACGAGGCTTCGGCTACCATTGCGGCGGCCGCAGAGGCCGGTTTTGCGGGGGAGGTCCCGCAGCTGCGGGCGGAGGTGGCGCGCCTGTCGGCCTCCATGGAGCTCCTCATGGCGGAGAACAGGAGGCTCCAGGCGGACCTGGCTGAGCTCCGCGGGACCGGCTCCCGCCAGGCGCCCAAGGCGGGGAGCCAGCCCGAGCCAGTGGATGACCAGGTGCTGAACCTGGTTCAGCTGGAGCTGGCGGCCTTCCAGGCACGGTTTTCCGTCCTGGAGGGCATCGTGTTGCGTCCCCCTCTGGCGGCGAGCGGGACGACCGCGGGCGACAGGCGGGCCTCGTACGCGGCTGCCGCGTCCGTGCCGAGGCCGGCTAATCAGCCCACCAGCAGGGCTGGGCCGGCCCCCGCGAAACCGGCTTCGGCAAGGCCGGCGCCGGTGCAAAATGCGGGGCCCACGAGGAGGGGCAAGGCGGCATCCCAGCCGCCTCCACCCCCTCCGCCCCCTAGTTCCAACCCTCCGGCCGCGGAAGCCGAATGGCAGGTGGCCGGGGCAAAGGAGAAGGGGCGCAGGGCGGCCAGGTTGGCCAGAGCGGCCACGAGAAGGGCGGAGGAGCGGCGGCGACGCGGTGAGCGCAAAGCCGCGGATAGGGTTCGCGCTCCGAAATCCGCGGCTGTAGTGATCACGCTACAGCCGGAGGCGGTGAAAAAGGGCGTGACCTACGCGGCGGTGCTCACCAGGGCCAAGGCGGCAATCGATCTCGGCGAGCTGGGGATCACGGCCCTCCAGCTTAGGGTTACCGCAACTGGGGCCCGAATGTTGGAGATCCCCGGCGCCACCAGCGGCCCGTCCGCCGACGCTCTGGCTGAGAAGCTGAGAGCGTCTTTAGATGCGGACGAGGCTCGAGTGTCCAGGCCCGTCAGATGCGCAGACCTGCGCATCCTGGGTCTGGACGACTCAGTCACCGTGGAGGAGGTGGTGGCCGCCGTCGCCAGGACGGGTGGATGCCTTGCCGAGGAGGTCAAGGCAGGCACCATCCGCCCGGAGCGCTCGGGCATGCAGACCATTGTGGTCAGCTGCCCAGTGACGGCGGCTAAAGCCATTGTTGGGGGGGGGCCGCTTGCTGGTGGGCTGGGTTTCGGCGCAGGTTAGACTGCTCGAGCCCAGACCCCTGAGGTGTTACCGTTGCCACGTGGGGAAGCACGTGGCATGTAGGTGCGCCTCAGAGGTGGACCGCAGCGCCCTATGTTTCCGATGCGGTCAGCCCGGTCACAAGGCCGCGGCTTGTGATGCCCCGCCGCACTGCGACGCATGTGCGGGGGCTAACAAGCCGGCCGATCACCGGGCTGGGGGCAAGGCCTGCGCTATACCCGCCAGGACCGGGGGAAGGCCCCGCACCGCCGCCGCCGCCGCCGCCGCCGCCGCCGCCGCGGCCGCCGCCGCCGCCGCCGCCGCTGCCACCGCCACCGTCGCCGTGGCCGCACCCGCAGCCACCGCTGACACTGCGTCCGCCGGCGCAATGGATTGGGCAATAACGGCACCATTGCGCCTCCCGCAGGCGGATACCGTAGGCACGGTCTGTGGACGGTGAGCAATGGGTAGCTCACCGTCCGTACGTTATTAACTAACGACAGACCGTGTCGACGGCGCGTCCATGTTCCGCGCACAGAGGTGTCAGCCATTGGAAGGGGCCACTAAGGGCCAAATGCCTGCCGGGGCTGCGGGTTGTTCGAAAGAGATACCGCGCCCCCGGAACGCAAAGGGCACATGAAGGAACATAGATGGTTTTTAGTCAGTAAAAGTCTGACACTCCCCCCCACCCCGCCCAGGACGGGGGGGGTCATTTGATGATTTTACCATCCTTAAAAAAAAAAAAAAAAAAAGCTATATTACCTTCTAGTTACAACAAAAGTGGCAATACAGTAGAACCTTGATTATCCGAATCTCGATTATCCGAACCCTCAATTATCCGAACACATTTTTATAAGAAAAGCATTTGACTTTTTTAGGTGTTTTATATTTAAACGTATGTCAAATTTTAATTGTTCAGTTTTTAGGTGAAAAAGTGTTGTTCTTGTTTGATAAAATCCCAAAAAAACACATTTCGATTATCCGAACTAGTCTAGGTTCCAATTAGTCGAGGTTCTACTGTAATATAATTATAGATTTAATCACTCTAGGTGTGTAATGCTAAAATCCATAAATTCATGTAGAGTTATTGCAAAAGTCAATGACCCTTTCGCATAGAGCGGAAAATAGAACTTTCCCGAAGCGAACGGAAAGTAGTCACTTCACTCCGCGACCTTTATCTAGTCTTAATCCATTATATTGCCAAGTTTCTATACCAAAGCGGGTCTTGAAACTGACCAATCGTAGCTGGGCAGCAACCGTGAACTTTTGTCCCTGTGAATGGATTTAAAGAAAGAAGTTTTGGTGGACTACGGATAGTTAAAAGTGTTATCGGTTAGTAGTTTATAGGAATCGAGCATTAGTGAAAATGTTGCGTACGTCCAGTCTACCAAGTCATCTATTTTAATAGCAGTTCTTAGTTTTGATAACGCAGAAGTGTTATCATTTCGTACAGCTATATAAAGTTTAATGGTATATTAACTTGTTTATCACTCCAAGTTGGGTTTCCATTGCCAAACGCTGATAATTTCCATCCGAAACCTTACGCCTTAGTTTATGCATTCCGCTAAACTTGGCATACATAATAAACATCCCTCTTTCGCCTACAAGCAAAGTTTTCCATCAGACGAGACTCACTTATTATCTTCTCAATATAGGTACCGTACGCAAACCTGCGTTTCCATGGCAACGGCAGCAGCGCGCGCATCCAGTCCCCTCGACGCCCCGACGGCGACTGGACGCGTCGGTTCCATTTTCGAAAATAAACATTCATTTTTCGAATCGCGATTCAAAAATTTCGTTGCATGGCCAGTGTTTTTGTAGTTTTTGAATAACGACCGTTGTATTTGCGTTCTTTTTTTGAATGTGTGTGTTTGTGTAGTGGTATGGTAGTGACAGGTGATTGGTTATGGCCGAGGACGTTAAATGCGGGGGAGGCACGGTGAGTTAGTGCAAAGTTTTTTATTACACATGTAAGCTACACGCTTTTCGTCCGTCTTGTTAGGCAGAAAAAAATAACCGCAGAGCAACTTTGCCAGTTTTTCGGCGAAGTTGGCCCGGTGGGTGAATTATTCAGAATGTAAACAAAGGCCTTTGTTTTTGTTTATAGCACTGTGAAGCTTTTGTTATCTAAGTTATCTTTATTATTCTACTACGCATAACTTACTAAATGCTCTGCAGTATGGAAATACACAAATAAAACGAAAATTGATCACCAAAATATTTTATTTTGAAAATATTAATATTGCGAAAAAACTATATCTATAAGCAATTATTTTAGACGTCTTATTTACTTAAATATATCTATATTTACAGAATACGTTCCCGTAAAAAATAGCCTTAAAAAATACCCAAAACACGTGTTATTCCCCAAGGTTCACAAAAGAGTAATGGTACTCAATACTGGTCGAAAATAAAGTGAACATCGTTTTTCTTCCTTCTACCTACATCCCAAATTTGATCCTTTTTTCTTTCAAAGAGGAACCTTTTAACATACACGTTTGTTTTTATGTATGTATGTTTGTTTGTCGTTGACATACATACCATCACGCCTGTATTCCCCGAAGAGTTAGGCAGAGGTGTACCAATGTACACGCACATTTCGCCGGTACGTTTAGGTCCCTTGTAATAGGGGGCGAGCGTATTACCATTAACCAGGCACAAATCCCAACTCCGAGCTGCTAATGAAAATTTCAAAGAAAATCCTAAAAACACTTTTTGCTCGACCTGGGAATCGAACCAAAGACCTCTAGCGTAGCAGTCGCGATTAAAACCACTAGGCTACTGAGGCACTCCAGCAGATGTTTCTAGTAGCTTTTAAGTCGACTTGGTATACTTACCAACTCATAGAATATTCTGGCTGTAGGAGCAGCTAATTAGGGTACCTTATTAGGGATCCACAGGAATTGTGTTAATTAAAAAGAGAATTTTAAGGAGCGGCTTTTTTAATTAAGATTTACTCACACACTTGTAGGGTAATTTTTATGTTGTGTAGTGTAGGTATCTATAAATATTGGTGTCCACCGGGGTGGTTTTAGTGAGGTAAGAATCCCACACTCCCCGGTCTTATCCCCAAAGATAGGGCGCCTTTTGAAGGTTCCCCACGAAAAAAAAAAAAAAAAAAAAAAAAAAAAAAAATGTATCTATAAATATGAGCATAATTTATTTTTAAACAATTTATTTTGTAATACTTTAGAAGAGAAATGGTTTTGAATTTTAGCTTAGTTCTGCCAAAATGAATTAATCACAACCTCTTAATAATTCAATCAAACAAATTAATTTAATACTTGAAATGTGTCATATTACAATCCAGCAAAAACAGGTCAATGCACTTCCAAAAGTTATGCTAAGAACAGAAATAAAAAATTATCAACGTTATGTATCCAAAATAAATACAATGATTTCGAAAAATGGGCGAAATTTCGAAGTGGGTTGGTTCATTTTGACAGAACTAAACACGTTTACGCTCGTGGCTGTACACACAACTTAGTTAGTCCCACTTTACTAATTGGCTACATAGTATGAGCTAACACAGTAAATGTACATGTAGGTACGGTTTCTAGTTGTAGGATTAACTTGTACTTTCATTTTAAACATAGGTACCTGTTAATTAAAAATGGCGTAAAGTTCAGTTTATAATTAACTGGCTTTAGCGCATGACGTCATCCGTGTGAATGTTGAACGCATTTAATAAAAAAGCCTATAATGATAATAAATAATAAATATCTTGGGTCAACTCACACACGGCTATCTGATCCCAAGCTAAGCAGAGCTTGTGTTATGGAAACCAGACAACTGATATACATACTTATATAATTTATAAATACATACATATTATAGATAAATCACACCCAGACACAGAACAAACAATCATGCTCATCACACAAAGTTTGTCCTGGGTGGGAATCGAACCCACGACCTCCGGCTTAGCAGTCAGGGCCACTAACCACTAGACCAACAGGCCCGTCATTATACTATGTCATTTCTAAATATTTAAAACGGGTTCAGGATATGCTTATACCGCAGTTCAAGCTCACCCTGTACCCATTTTTTTCCGTGCAAGCGTAACAAATAGACAGAAAGACTTTTAGTATGGATTGATGAGCACGCGTATATTCAATAGCATTCCTTTAGTTTTGGAAGGTAGCAGCTTTGGTTTTGTTTGTTGCTTTGTATTGCCACCGACTTCCAAAATGAACAACACCACGCCATCACGCCTTTATACCCAGCAGTTTTAGGTAGAGGTGTATCAATGTACACCCACAGTTTGCCGGGGTGTTTAGGTCCCATGTAATAGGGGCGAGCATATTGCTATTAACCGGGCACAAATCCTAATTCCTAGCTGCTACTGAGAATTTCATAGAATAACACTTTGCTTGACCTAAACCCAAGACCTCTAACATAGCAGTCGCGCTTAAGTCTACTAGGCTAACGAGGCAGTTCTGTGGTTACAAACGTAAAAAAAAGAAACGTATTAAGAAATTACTAGTTGGTTAAAATTGCTTATCCTTGTAAATATGTAGGGAAAAATCCTAATAGATCCATTTCACTGCCTCGTTGGCCTAGTGGTCCTATGCACGACTGCTACGCTAGAGGTCCCGGGTTCGATTCCTAGGTCGAGCAAAAAGTGTTATTGGGTTTTTCTATGAAATTCTCAGTAGCAGCTCGGAGTTTGGATTTGTGCCCGGTTAATGGCAATAGGCTCGCCCCCTATTACATGGGACCTAAATATACCGGGGAACTGTGGGTGTACATTGGTACACCTCTGCCTAACCCTTCGGGGAAAATAGGCGTGATGGTATATATATATATAGTTGGTTGGTCTGTTAAAATTGCTTATCCTTGTATATAGGAAAAAATCCTAATGGTTCCATTTCAGCATCCACTGCAACCAAGTTCCGATTATGTAAATACAGAAGTACGCAGCTATGCTAATAAGCAGCTGCTGGCACTTCAGTAAAATTATACATTTGATACGAAGCACAGCTTATCAGCACTCGATAGCCGCTATACGTGAACTGATAACGATAACGAAGCCTTTGACAATGATAACACCCGGAATTTATAGTGATAGTAACGCGTACAAATAATAAGGCTTGATTATGAAAAGGTTCCTGAATAGCTGCCTTTAGAACCTCCGCCCCAGTTGGTTGTTGTTGTATGTTTTATATGTTCCATTCTCGCCGACAAAAATATCGGTCACCGATTGTCTGACGTGTGTGGAGAGTCTTATGATTTCGAGGAAGGTTTTTGTTTTTTTTTGTTTTACATCATTGGATGGCAAACAAGCTGACGGCCAACCTGATGTTAAGTGATCAACGCTGCCTATGGACATCTGCAATACCAGAGGACTACATTGCCATGCTAGAGACAAAGTAGAAATATCTCATGTGCTTGTAATTACACCGGCACTCATACCCTTCAAACCGTATGGTGGTAGTACTTCCACGGTCAAGCTCCTACACAGCGAGCTACTCCTAACATTGTTTTTTGGGTTCCTATTACTAAGCCTGCGCTGCCTGTTCGTTTGTCTGTCATTCTGATCTGTATCTCATGAACCGTAAATATTTGGCGTATTTTTCATAATTTTTTGAATTTATTTGATTTTTAGTATTTTGTTTACTTATTACGGTTTAAAAGATCAAAGCCTTGTGACAGAGAAACTAACAGGTATTAGGACTCCCTAATACTGGCTATTATAGTCCTACGGCTTAAAAAAGGCCTCTTCATATCCAAAGCACAATTTTTCCGGGAAAGCTCACTACATTGTAGACTTTGTCTATGTCACCTCTGACCAAGACTAGAGTCAACAGATTACCCATCTCAAATAAAAAAAGCAGGTATAAACAATGATCATTGATCACAACGCTTACTCACAGCGGATTAGCGATTCTAAAAAGATTAATCCAAACTATTTTTCATCCAAACAATCCAGGATTAGCTCGCACAATCATGCTTTAAAATTTCAGCGAATTGTTTACACAATATAGTTGGAAGTAAATAAGCAGATCCGCTTTAAAATCTGTTTATTTTAAGATCACCGGGAGCGCAGCGTGTACCTATGTATTTGTGAATAGGATTCGGTTTATGTTATCAACCTTTTTATGAATTTTCTGTTTGTTGGATAACATTCCGGGAACACGGTCCGAGTTTAAATTGATTGCGGATTTGTTCGATTCTGGTTGTCGTGGTCAGCCTTTACATAAATGGGTGAACGTATGTTTTTGTAGGGGCGGTGACGTTCGATTTTTGTTAGGAGAGTTTTACTCTGTATTCTTATATTTAAACTGTATTATTTTTCAAACGAATGAAAAACATGTAAGTAATTTTTATGTAGATGTATAAAAAAATCTTTGCCCCACACTAGGATTTTGTCCTGCATTGTGGATATGTTTTAAAACACATACACTAACAGTCAGACCCGGGACAACTATCTGTAGCCTATACAAATATTTATTCCGTTCGGGAATCGCACCCGCGACAGACAGCGCAGCAGCAAATCACTCAGGCATTACGCCAACCTTGTCGTCACTAAAATAATGCTCTACTCGCATCGTGGTGGTAAGACCTAATCTCATAGTAGCTAAGGATCCACAGTATGGAACCTCTTCATTATGCGTGCCGTGTCCAAGAACACCGCCTTCTGCATCTGGCTCTCCAAGTTATGACAAAGCCGTTGAGTGGTAGTTTATTATGAATTTGGTTTATTACTAGAAGGTGGAACCAACCCAACCTAGCTTAGGACAGCGCAGTCCCAATTTAGGGTGAGTAAACTTGTGAACTTATTAATATCAGCGTATAAGTGGAGCAATTTCGCGATGTAATTTCGGCCTCGTCTCATAGGTAACTTAAAATGCATTTTGCGACGAAAATTCTACGGCGGTAGATCGGCCAATACTTCTTCTGTTTTGCTTAAATGACCAAACCCTTGGTGTGTTGGTGTTACAAATCTATACAAATAATCCGTACTAATATTACAAATGCGAAAGTAACTCTGTCTGTCTGTCTCTTCTTCACGCCTAAACCACTGAACCGATTTCAATGAAATTTGGTACAGATATAGTCTGGGACCCGAGAAAGGACATAGGATAGTTTTCATCCCGGAAATCCCCCGGGAACGGGAACTATTAATCCACGCGGACGAAGTCGCGGGCAAAAGCTAGTAATATTATAAAGAAAGAAAAAACCTTAGTCTGTTTCTTTGTATCGAATAGGCTCCGAAACTTCTGGTCCGGTTTTTGCCATTTTTTGCTGAGTAATATTGGTTATATAACATCGACACAAGGGGGCGGAGTAGGAACCAAAGACGTAACGTAACGCGGATGAAACAAGCCACACGGACGAAGTCACGTGCAGTTTGCTAGTCTACCTATGTATAAACGTGTGTATAGCTGGCGGTGACAACGGTCCGTCATGAGGCCGTCGTCTGTTTGCCAACCTATTACACTAATAGTTAGCATACACGGGGAAACAGTACGACACAACATGAAGGTTCCCTCGATCTACCTAATCGAATGAGCAAAACTAGTCAAAATTCTCAGTAGCAGCTCGGAGTTAGGATTTGTGCCCGGTCAATGGTAATAGGCCCGCCCCCTATTACATGGGACCTAAATATACCGGCGAACTGTGGATGTACATTGGTACATCTCTGCCTAACCCTTCGGGGAATACAGGCGTGATGGTATGTGTAGTAGAAGCAAATTTTGCTCTACTAACGCCCTACTACTCTAAAAGCGCTCATGTTTGATTAATGAAACCTAGAAATTATGTCAAACATACCACAAAAAAAAACTTTTTTACAAAAAAATTACAACCGCCTTCAAAAACTAAAAAGAGAAAAATAACTTTAGCTTTGGAAGTCGGTGGCTTTATTTCTGTTTGTTGTTTTGTATTGCCACCGACTTCCAAAGCTAAAGTTATTTTTCTCTTTTTAGTTTTTGAAGGCGGTTGTAATTTTTTTGTAAAAAAGTTTTTTATTTCTCGCTTTTTAGTATCAACTTCTTGTCATCCAAATCCATGAAAAAACTGTCATGTTATGTAAATTAACGAGACACCACTAAAAAGTCATAAGAAAGCAGAATATGCGATTTCGTTTACTTGGATGAGAAATTTTTAAATACTACTGTATACATCTGTGTAACCCTTGAGTACAGGTGTGATGTTATATTGTGTGATGGTGTAAACAATGCTTAAATATATTATGCTATAGCAACAATCGCGGTTAATCTGCTGTTATTTATTGAAGAGTTCCCCCGATTTCTACAAGATCTCATCATCAGATATTGAAATGGTGACAATGGGACCACACGGGAAGCACCAGCTTTCAAATAAAAAAAGAATCATGACAATCGGTTCACCCAGTCGGGAAATTCGAGGTAACAAACATAAAAAAAAAAATAAAAAAAAAATACAGTCGAATTGATAACCTCCTCCTTTTTTTGAAGTCGGTTAATAGAAACCAACCTTTAATAAACTCGGTAGAAAGTTAAAATGGAATAGTTCAATAAAGTTTTATTGTCAACTAGTTCTATTATTGAATGGGCTCTCTTCTATTGAAGGTTTGAAGAGGCTTAATTCCTATTAGGTGTTGAAATAGAAGTCATTGTGTTCGTTATAATCGTTTCTATAAAACGATCTGAGGAAAAACGCTGGATGCAGGCCGCTTCCAACCAGTCCTATTGGAAATCTATGGGGGAGGCCTATTCCCAGCAGTGGACGTCCCGCGGCTGATATGATGATGATGATGATCGAGGGGGTTAATTCTAGTAACTTTTAGGGACCATCGCAATCTAATCTCAGGTTCTATCTTTAAAAAATGCCTCTAATTTTCGATCATTTTTTTACATTGATCGTCGCTGATGTGAGATTGTGACTTCGTTTTGAACATTTTTAATTACTAGAATAAATCTTCAAAAATCTCATATTTTTTATTTAGTTTTCAATAGGCCGCCAGTCTTTTGGGCACATTTCCAGTTGACGGCGATGCGGAGGAATTTTTTGTGCCATATAGCTTTACTTACTTTCTTAAATTGCTTTTTGTTTACATTATCTCATTTTAAGGTTGTATAAATAGCACATAATTTCTTCAATTTAAATTTAATTATCAAAAGAATGATAAAAAAAAAGTTTTCGAAATATTTAGTCTGTGACGAAAAAAATTACTTGTCTATTTTCGTCACAGACTAAATATTTCAAAAACTTTTTTTTTATCATTCTTAGGTACACACAGGTTAGGTGCTTTTGTAGGTACTTACCTACACTGAAAAAGTCCCATTACTAACTTTAGGTCCTGCATCTTAGTGCCAAATAATGTTCTTCCAAATGTGAAGGTCGCCATCTATCAAGACTTTCAATAACAATGATGAAATACGTAGTACTAGGAGTATCCTTCGACTATAGTTTGGTTTATTACTTCAATAAAGCCTCTCATTTAAGTAGGTAATAAATATCACATACTCGTAAAATGCGAGTGAGGGAGAGTTACCCTATTACCAAGTTTTAGGCCCGTATTAACAATCTTAAGATGGCACTTGAAAGCAAGTTATCAAGAGAACTATACTGATATAAGCTTCAAAGTTATTTTATATTATCCCACTGGAACCGTATATTTTTTCGGGATTAGAAGTAGACTAAGTGCTTTTCCAGACTATAATCTATCTCTGTGCAAAATTTCATCTAGACCCGTTCAGCCGTTCTGGCGTGATGGAGTAAGAAACATCTATCCATCCAAACTTCCGCATTTATAATAATACCTACCTATAGTAAAATTATTATGTCTGGCTGATAGGCAAATCAATCATTCCATTTGCACCTAATTAGCGAGAAGATTCCAAACCTTATGGGTCCAATTCCTCTCGCCAACTCCCTGAGTTCTGATGTTTAGGATCCAATTCATATGTCTCACCTACATTGTTTTTGCATACACACATAAACTCACGCCTATGGAAAAAGGCGTGATTTACGACGGGTGCAGGCAGACACCACAGAATGCCACCAGCTACGATCCTAACATTCTTTCGCCTTGTCCACGTTCATACATCTGGTCATACAAGCACGCCGGTTACGAGTACTGCGCACCTGACATTTCTGAAGAACCTCACCAATAAGGTCAGGGTACCGAGAATTTCAAATTAGGTGTTCGTGAGGAGTAAGAAAGAGTTCTTGCTCGTTCTTCTCCATAAAAACCTATGTCTACGTTTTGGAACAAACAACTAGTTTCAACTTTCTAACTGCCCGACTCCTTGACAATTAAAAAGTGCAAGTAAATGGTTTATAAGAAATAAATGCTTTGACTTTGAATGCGTGCATGATCTCTTTACTTTCGCTGAATTTTCTTGCAGTAGGTAAAATGAGCTTATATATTTAACAAAACTTCTTTTTGTGTATTCGTTATAAATCTTATTTCTCATACAACCTCTGTAGATACTCCTAACACATAAGAGGCATATCGTGTTTATAGATAAATGATAAGGGATACCCAAACCTACCTATCTATTGGATATCATAAGGCCCCTGCACACCCCCTTTCTGAACGACACAATACACTGGAGTGTATCCTAAGTAATTGCAACCTATAACTTTGTAGCGGCGCACATTCGCTCCAGAAAGAACGCCCTATTCCAAGGATAATAAACAGGATATACTGCCAGTGAAGATAAAGAAAATGGAAGGTCTGGGCCTATCCATACGTCTTATACGACGATATTGGAGAAATTACGTGTGTATGGGTGCGTGGGATGCGAAAATGTGGCTCGAAAATCAGAGGGTTTTTCTTCATTATAGGGTAATTTAAAACCGATGGCACACTTAAAAGTAACTAGCGTTGTTGAGTACAGACAAGGTTCGTAATAATTTCATCATCATCTGCCTAGCCTTTTTCCCAACTATGTTGGGGTCGGCTTCCAGTCGAACCGGATGCAGCTGAATATCAGTATTTTACATGGAGCGACTGCCTATCAGACCTCCACAACCCAGTAATGGGTAATACGATTCTCTTGGTAAGACTGGTTGTCAGACTTTCGGGCTTCTGACTAACAGTAACGACTGTCAAAGATCTACAAATGACAGCCGGGACCAACGGCTTTACGTGCTTTCCGAGGCACGGAGGAAACTCGCTATGGTAAATGGTCACCCATCCACAGACCAACCTCGGCAAGCGCGGCTTAACCCGGGAGATCGGTCTATGCGGCTGTAATTATTTAGCCACGAGCTCTTAATAAGGTTCGTAATAATTTATTGATAATAAAAACACCCAAAGATGTTGTAAGTAAGAAACGGCATTCTCGGCGTAAAATGAGAGTCGGTCCTCTATGAGCAGGCGGTGAGATTAATGCCGATGCTGCATCGAGGCGATTTGAGTCGCCGCGCGCCGCTACGAGAGCATAAAGTTCAAGATTGCCGGGGCTGCGGGTTGGTCGAAAGAGATACCGCGCCCCCGGAATGCAAAGGGCACAAGAAGGAACATGGATGGGTTTTAGTCAGTAAAAGTCTGACACTCCCTTCCGCCCCGCGCAGGGTGGGAAAAATCATGTGATGATTTCCCATTCTTGAAAAAATAAAAAAGTTCTATATTCACGTAATATAATACCACTAACTGGCTTTTATAACAAACACTTTATTTTGGACCTGAAAACCAGATAATTTAGGATTATGAGGCCTCTTCTGTTACAGAGAAGATAGAAGCATGGATACGAGTATCACATGATCACGGATCACTCATACATGGATTGGCAATTTCAGACTTATAACAATAATCATTAAAGGTCGAGCAAAACTGTTATTAGATTTTTCTATGAAATTTTCAGTAGCAGCTCGGAGCTAGGATTTGTGCCCGGTTAATGGCATTAGGCTCGCCCCCTATTACATGGGACCGAAACATACCGGCGAACCCTTCCTAACCTACACACACTCTGCCTAACCCTTCGGCGAAAACAGTCGTGGTGGTATGTTATTAATATTTAGGTCAGGTGTCCTCACGATCGATGTTTCCTTTCCACAACGTCAGTGATGTTCAAAATAAAATAAAAAAGAACATGGGTACTCTCCTGGTATCGAACCTACAACCTCATGCTTGAAACACGGGGGCCCTAACCACAGGGCCGGCACAACATACCATTAATAATGTTAAATTGTCGGCATTCGTTCTCGCTGCCAACAAATGTGTTGGTGACAGTTCGGTTTAGTGGCTCCAATTACGTGCCCTAACTTAGAACTTGCGGTTTGCGTGTACGGGGGTAAGCAGAGGGGTTAGTGATGTGTGGGATATGGGTTTGATTGATCATTGAAGTGTATGATTAGTCCGGACGTTGCGATCTGTTATCCTACTAATATTATCAATGCGAAAGTTTGTGAGGAGGAAGGATGGATGTTTGTAACCCTTTTACGCTTAAATGGCTGAACGGATCTGGATGAAATATAGCACTGAGAAAGATTATAGTGTGGACTAACACTTAGAATACTTTTTATTCCGGAAAATGTAGTGATAATATATCAACTTTGACGACGAAGTCGCGGGCAGAAGCTACTATAATATAAATAATCAGCTTATGCTCGCGACGTCGCCCGCTTGAATTATTTCACCCTCGCTAAGTAACGTCTTTGATCACTGCTCAGCTCCCATGAGTCATAGCGTGATGTTATATATCATATACTATTCCTCTTGAATCTGGCTATCAGACACAAAAGTATTTATTACAATCCGTGTGATAGTTCCAGAGATTAGCGCATTCAAACGAACAAACAAAAAAAAACTCTTCATCTTTATTATAATACATACATACACACAATCACGCCTGTATTCCCCGTAAGGTTAGGCAGAGGTGTACCAATGTACACCCACAGTTCGCCGGTATGTTTTAGGTCCCATGGAATAGGGCACAAATCAATGTGGGTGTGCATTAGTACACCTCTCCCTAACCCTTCGGGGAATACAGGCGTGATGGTATATATAAATCCTAACTCCGAGCTGCTACTGAGAATTTCAAAGAAAAACCCATCAACACTTTGCTCGGCCTGGGAACGGAACCTAAGACCTCTAGCGTAGCAGTCGCGCTCATGACCACTTTATTATAATAATAAAGATTAGGTTAGGTTAGGTTAGGTTAGGTTAGGTAAATTATATAGAGACTTCTTACGAAAACCTCACCCTTATTGAAGTCCCTATATTTTAAGTAAATTAACGATTTTCTATTTCTATTTTTATATAAAATGTAAATATAGGCGCCTGGTAAAACGTGAGTGCGTCACGTGCCCAAAGGATTATATAATGCTACCTAAATTATATATTATTAGCTTACCCGCGACTCCTTTCGTGGAAGTCAAGTTTATGTAGGTGTAGCTTTTATAATACTAGGTAATAGTGTATTTTTCTATTAGTAAAAGTTTTATTTAATAGGATTATTTTTAATAGGAGTACGTCCAAAGATATAGATTATAGATAGTTATTTAATTTTTTATAGTAATTTTGATAGTCATATAAAAATTACTATCAAAACTCTAACTCTAACTTAAAACCAATTAAATAAAATCAAACACACATCAATCATGATGAGTGTTTGATTTTATTTAATTGGTTTTTATGTGTTATTAAATGTCTATTATTTTATGTTTGGCAATGGGTGTTATTTATCTGCAATAAATAAATAAATTTATTTATTTAAAAATAAATAAATTTATTTATTTACTTATTTAAAGAATACCACATACAAACAACCCAACAAACAACTTACACTAAGCACTTGCTCTATACTAAATGACCGTGTTTTGTTTTAACATAACATACCATCACGCCTTTATTCCCTGAAGAGTTAGGCAAAGGTGTGTCCCCACAGTTCGCCAGTATGTTTTAGGGTCCCATGAAATACGGGGCGAGTCTATTGCCATTAACCGGGCACAAATCCGAGCTGCTACTCAGAATTTTATAGAAAAACCCAATAACACTTTGCTCGACTTGGGAATCGAACCCAAGACCTCTAGCGTATCAGTCGCACTTAGGACCACTGACTAGGCTAACAAAAAATTCTAAATTTCGGGACGTTACCTACTATTCAATCAATTAACGTTTAAGGGCTTCATGCCTGACACATACATACATATGCACACATATACTATCACGCCTGTATTCCCTGAAGGGTTATACAAAGGACACACACACGTATTTCATAAACAAAACAATGACGGAGCAACTACAAAAATAATATGTCATTCATGAATTATTTAACGATTCAACACGAACTACGAATATTGACCTTTCCCATTGACTTACTTACATACTTGGGAACCAAATGTCGATGACATGAAGAGGCACCTACATTTTCATTTATACTTTTAACTTAGCTCGTGGCTAAATAATTACAGCCGCATAGACCAATCTTCCGGGTTAAGCCACGCTTGCCGAGGTTGGTCTGTGGATGTGAGACCATTTGCCATAGCGAGTTTTCTCCGTGCCTCGGAAAGCACGTAAAGTTGTTGGTCCCAGCTGTCATTTGTAGATCTTTGACAGTCGTTACTGTTAGTCAGAAGCCCGAAAGTCTGACAACCAGTCTTACCAAGAGTATCGTATTACCCATTACTGGGTTGTGGAGGTCTGATAGGCAGTCGCTCCATGTAAAATACTGATATTCAGCTGCATCCGGTTCGACTGGAAGCCGACCCCAACATAGTTGGGAAAAGGCTAGGCAGATGATGACTTTTAACTTAGCCCATTGCAACTATGTGAAATTCATGGGAGATAATTCTCTTAATTTTTATGAACTATCTGAATCTTTCAGTCTCAATCTGTCAAAAATGCCTCTTGTTTAAATGCTTTTATTGACATTAATGTCGGCGAAATGAAATGAATGAATTGCGACTACATTTTAAACGTTTTTTGTTAATATATTTTAAAGAATTATTTCTCCCGTATCGACGTCGGTGCGTTTTCAAACATAATATAGGTCCGCCCAGACAATTGGTGACCGATATTTTTGTCGGAGAGAATGAAACATATAAATTCTAATATACCAACGCACAAGTCTTAACAAAAGTCGGTTCTAAAAAACTATGGATCTATTGAACGGTCTGATAAAATTTCCTAGAAAACGTCGGACTTGGGCGCCGTCACATACACAATCAGTCACATTAATTACAGAATCGTTAATTAATAGAATTGGCCTTTCGACCAACCGTTGCTTTATAGTAAGTAACGAACGAACAAAGAAAACTCCTTTTCAAAATAATACACGATCAGAGGTTATTGATACTAACTCGTTTCAGCGCAGACATATTGGACAGCAATCAATTTATTTGATTTATTGCTTCCTGCTCGAAGGGTGGGAAAGGTATCCATTTCCTGTGAGTCTGTGACGTCACACGTTGTATTGAAAACGATAATACTGAAAGTAAATAATTAAAGGGTTCTTTTGTGGGGACAAAAGAATGCATACCATCACGCCTGTATTCCCCGAAGGTTTAGGCAGAGGTGTACCAATGTACACCCACAGTTCGTCGGTATGTTTAGGTCCCATGTAATAGGGGACGAGCCTATTGCCATTAACTGGGCACAAATCTTAACGCCGAGCTGCTACTGAGAATTTCATAGAAAAACCCAATAACACTTTTTGCTCGACCTGGGAACCGGACCCAAGACCTCTAGCGTAGCAGTCGCGCTTAGGACCACTAGGCTAACGAGGCAGTTCAAAAGAATATTATATTTTCATCTAACAAAAAAAGGTTTTGTTTTCTTGATACGTATGTACAAGATCTAACATTGTAAACATAATTCAGTTGTCTACGTTGCATACAAGTTGAGAAAAAATTCTAAGCGACAAACAGAAAAATGTATTTCTATAAGAAATCAGGTTTTACCTGCAGAACCCTAGCAAAAATTTACTAAAACAATTCAAATGTTATGCCGAAAATGCAAACGGGAACCACTGCAAATGTAAAGAAGTGGCATTTAAATTCAGATTCATGCAGCATCCCTTTCGCCTGTTGAATTCAAAGCGCTCAGTTATCTCGCACATTTGCAGTGAGGAGGGAATGTGCTCTCCAAGAGTGAAAACACGCGGTGTTGGGAATTTCCCACGGGTGAAGTAAAGAGACAGAGCAATATTTGAAATATATCAGCTGGCGTCGCTGTGGTCTGTGAGTAGCCAGAGAACAGGGCTTGCATAAAGAGAATGTTGATGCTTGCGTACAGAGGAATTTCTTTGTAATTTAATTTTAATAATTAATTTAGTAGATAGGTAGGTAGGTGGGGTATTATTATTTATTATTTATTTTTATTTATTTTTTATTTTAGTGTTGTGCCGCTTTCGCAAGAATAAATGGTTTTTCTTTCTTTCTTTCTTTCTTTCTTTGGGTATAGGTAGGTAGGGAGGTTAAAACTAGTTAAATAGTTGCTAGAATGAGTGAGTTGTTGTTAAAGTGGGTTTTTCCATGGGGAACTTTCAATGGTGGGTTTTTTCCGTGGAGGTTTTTCTGTAGGGGTTTTCTGTGGGGGGTATTTTTAATAATAATAATAGTCTGTGGATGTGGCACGGCCACAGTCCATCCCAACATCCAGTCGTGTAGATGAGGAAAGTGATGACATGGTTACTCATGTAAGTACCCAGTGTAGTGAGGAATTGAGGAGTGCTTTGGAGGGTGCGGTTCGGGAGTATCGACTCATGCCGCTCGAGCTCAGACCACGCTTACCACGTTTGCCTATGCATAACAAAAATAAGGCGCTGGTGTGTGCTCTGGATTCGCAGTTATCGAATTATTTTGATAGCTGTGAAGACCTTGCTGATGCGCACTCGATTCTGTACTGTGCGGCTGTTGCGGCGTGTCGTGTAGCTCATGTCAAATTTCCTAATAATGACAGAGCTACGCGACTAGCTGTGCCAATGTGGCAGTACAGAATTGAGCGGCGTATTAGTGAGGCCAGAGTGCTCATCGGCAAATTAATCTGCTTTAGGGAGGGCAATACTCGCCCAAGAGTGATGCGCTTTGTGAGACGGGCATTCTCGGGGACTGATATCAGTCCTCGAGACTATATGTCCCGGGTCACAGAGCGCATCGACTTCCTGAAGCAGAAGGTGTATGCATGGGCAAGCCGTATTCGTAGGTACAAGCGGCGAGTGGAACGATACACACAGAATCGCACATTCCAAAGTAATGAAAGGTGGGTTTATAGGGATTGGGAGCGACCGGACCAAGGTGTGTCTGATACGCCCCTGCCGGATGATGACGCCATGTGTTCGTTCTGGCGTAGCATCTGGTCGGTGCCTGTCAGTCACACTGAGGGTGATTGGACTCGGGATATCGAGCGAGCGTGCGACCCAATTCCAGAAATGGGGGCAATTACCATCTGCCCCCAAGATGTAGCTCGTGCGGTCCGTCCATTACCTAATTGGAAATCTCCTGGACCGGACGGGCTGCATAATTTCTGGATAAAATGGTTCAGAGGATCGCACGTTTGCTTGGCGTCCCGATTCCAGTCAGCCTTGGAATCTGGATCGCTGCCCCAGTTTCTAACAACAGGAATAACCCACAAGTCAGGTAGTACTGCGGAACCCAAAAATTATAGACCGATCACATGCCTGCCGACGGTCTATAAGGTTCTTACATCCATTTTGAGAGCTAAAATTAACAATCATATTGAGATTAATTCTATCATGTCCCCCTCTCAGAATGGATGTAGGATTGGATCCCGTGGTACTAAGGAGCTGCTCCTCATTGACATGGCTATCAGCCAACAGGTTCGTCGATCCCGGAAGGATCTGTCGACATGTTGGATAGATTACAAGAAGGCCTATGACTCGGTGCCACATACATGGCTCATGAGGGTGCTGGAGTTGTATAAAATTGATGCAACTCTACGCGCCTTCCTGATGTCGTGTATGGGGCAATGGAGTACGGTCCTTACTCCTTTTATACAACTCCAGCACCCTCATGAGCCATGTATGTGGCACCGAGTCATAGGCCTTCTTGTAATCTATCCAACATGTCGACAGATCCTTCCGGGATCGACGAACCTGTTGGCTGATAGCCATGTCAATGAGGAGCAGCTCCTTAGTACCACGGGATCCAATCCTACATCCATTCTGAGAGGGGGACATGATAGAATTAATCTCAATATGATTGTTAATTTTAGCTCTCAAAATGGATGTAAGAACCTTATAGACCGTCGGCAGGCATGTGATCGGTCTATAATTTTTGGGTTCCGCAGTACTACCTGACTTGTGGGTTATTCCTGTTGTTAGAAACTGGGGCAGCGATCCAGATTCCAAGGCTGACTGGAATCGGGACGGACTACTGTCAGACTTTTTACACCTGCAGCCTGTGGGTCAAGTATACGCAGAAGGCATACAGCGCCCTGCGTGTACAATATAACAATGCCTTCAGGATGCTTGTGGGGCTGCCGCGGTATTGTAGTGCTTCGGGTATGTTTGCTGATGCGAGAGTGGATGATTTTTATGCCATAATCCGTAAACGATGCGCTTCTCTCCGGCACAGGATATATATCAGCACCCACAGCATGATAAGGGCATTGAGTGACCGGTGGGACTGCCCTATGCTTGGTCGATGGGTAAAACTGCACACTCAGGTCGGCTCCTGATAGCAGCAGCTGTGTAGTTTTTATTATTATTTATTTTTTGTGATTTATTTTGATTATTTTGATATTTTGATTATGTTATTCTTGATTATGTTATTTTGATTATGTTTGTTTTATTCTTATTAATTGTAGTTAAATTAATTAGTAATAGTTTGAATAATTATATCGATACCAGAAGTATCAATTAATGTAAGGGACAAAACACGGTTTTTCAGGAGAGCCAAAAAACGATTTTATTTTTTTAAATCTGGGTATAACTTTTTACTGTCTGCTCCAATTTTAAGTGTGTCTAGAGCAAAGTTTCTTAGAATTTCCTCTTCTTTCATGCTCTAAACGAAAGATTTAGGAATACCCAGCGGATTAAAATATAGCATGTCCTTTACATTAAAAAAATATGTTTAGTTGTGCCTTACGTTACTAATATTTTATGTGTAAACCGTCAAGCATAGTGTAAGCAGCAAGAGAAATAGAAAATTATACGTAATCCTATTGTAAAGGACTTTTACAGTGTTGCAATTTGATGTAACTATAGATTATCTACTAAAATTATGGTATTTTAACACCATGGAAATAGGTTCTTTGCATGATTAATGTTAGTTTCAGCTTAGCTATCACAGATTTAAATGAAAGGAGATGGCTAAATGGAAGTATAGACCACTGCCCCATGTGCCAGGTACCATGTATAAATATGGTACTAGGTACAATGTAATGCTGAATGGCTAAATATTAGTATTTCATGTAAAAAAGATTCAGATACTTTTTGGGAATAATATAATGGTAAAATAATATTGCCTAAAAAGGAAAAAAAGGTGTGTGACAGTATATAATTTTCTTCAACTGACAAAAAATAAAACGAAATAGAATAAAACTAAAAACGAAAATGAGGTTGTATATTTATAAGCGAATGTTTGTGATGAAAAAGTTTTTTTTTAGATACTTTATTATGTTTAATAAATAGTTCACGAAAGTGCTAGGAAAATATTAAACACTACATAATTCATGAATATTTTTTTGAATATTATGAGGCTATGTAAGATTCATATACATTCCAGAATGTATCTGGCCCGAAGGCAGTCATTTAGCCATCACCTTTAGAAATAATTCTTAAAAAACTCTAATCATGAATTAAAGTAAGGGACATAGTATTTAAATCGACTGAGGTTGTAAATTATTAACACTATGACTTACTTTATTTTTCAGAGAAAAAAAAAATGTAAACGTCCGTTACATCATTTTTTTTTCATAAATCGTTTTACGCAGGCCAAATTTTTTTAACGTAAGGGATTTTTTTTAACGATAGAATTTTTTTAATAATACCAATCGATAGAGCAGAAAATTCTGAATCCAATGATGTATATAACTCATTTTCGCCAAAATGTCCCTTACGTTAATTGATACTTCTGGTATCGATATAATGGAGGCTAATTTATACTATGGACTTCAATGTCTGCAAATAAATGATTATTATTATTATTCTCATTTATTCATTAAATTACATATAAATTACATTTTTAAATATTAGTATAAAAAAATAAAAACATTTAAAAATATAAAAAATAGTAGCCCACCGGCGTCGGGAACAGGGTCCAAGCCACCGGTGGTCAGGGCTCCTGAGAAAGGAATCTCCTAACGATACGCGCCGTGTCTAGGAGAACCGCTTTCTGAATCAAGCCCTTGATCCAGCCACCCAACGAGAGCCTCCTAAGATGTTGGTCGAGGCTCTTGGCAATCAAGCCATTGGCTGAAACGACTATCGGCACAATGATCGCTGAGTCCACATCCCACATGTCGACAACCTCGCGAGCCAAGTCAAGATACTTGATCTTCTTATCATTCTCGGCCTTCACGAGGTTCACGTCATGTGGGACTGTTATGTCAACAATCATTGCGCGCTTCTCTAAGCGATCCACCACCACTATATCAGGCTTATTGGCTACAATAGTCCTGTCAGTGATGATGGATCGGTCCCAGTACAGTGTGACATTGCTATTTTCGAGAACTGGGTCGGGCACATACCTATAGTACGGTACTTCCGATTCTACAAGGCGGTATTTCAGAGCAAGTTGCTGATGGATGATCCTGGCCACAAGGTTGTGCCTATGCAAGTACTCTTCGTTAGCTAGACGAGAACACCCAGAGATAATGTGGCGGATTGATTCCCCCGGCCGGTGGCATCCCCGACAAATGTCAACCGTGCCATCCTTCACAATAAATCTCCGGTAGTTATTCGTCATGATAACTTCGTCCATAATTGCACAGACAAAACCCTCGGTTTCCCCAAATAGGTCACCGAAGCGAAGCCAGGATACGGACGCTAAGAAATCTACATCGGGCCCATGCAAGGCCCGGAAAAAGCGTCCGTGAAGCTCCTTACTCTGCCATACCTCCTCGCGATCTTTAGTCTCCAGCACTACTGGTTTGCGCCAGTTCTCTTTAGCCAAGGAGAGCGGGGTGAGGCCCTTATCCACTGCCACCACATCTCGGTGCATCCCCACGTCGGCTTCAAGGAAAAATTCCCTGAGACTGCATATCTCGCGGTTGTGGAGAGTCTTAGCATTTAAGAAGCCACGACCTCCACACTTCCGCGGAATATACAGTCTCATCACCGATGACCGTGGGTGATGCATCCGATATGCCGTTAACAATGTACGGACCCTCCTATCCAGGGCGTCGAGTTCCGTTTGAGTCCATTTAAGTATGCCGAAAGAGTACATCAATACCGGCATGACCCACCCGTTGAAGGCGCGCACCTTATTTCCGCCTGATAAAAGACTATTAAATACTTTTTTCAGGCGGCCAAAGAAGCGCTCCTTCAACGATTGCTTCACGTCAACAGTATTGATGCCCAACGCTTCCGACATACCCAAATACTTATAGGTCTCCGTTGAAGAAAGGGATCTAAGGTTTATGGTATTTCGACATCCAGGATGTCGAAATATCCAGAGGAATAGCGAACCGATAAGGATTGAGCGTGGTATATTCCAGGGCGATAGTTTGAGTCCGCTTTGGTTCTGCTTAGCCTTGAATCCCCTAAGCACACTGCTGGAGGATTCAGGTCTAGGCTATCGGTTGAAGAGAGGAGGTCAGGTAATATTCCACCTACTTTACATGGATGACCTGAAACTCTTTGCCCCCAACAACTTGCAACTGACGGAGCTACTGAAGGTAACAGAAACTTTCAGTAGCGCCATCAGGATGGAATTTGGTGTGGACAAATGTGCGGTCATGCATGTCAAGCGAGGGGAGATTATGGAGTCCGAGGGAGTTCAACTCTCGGAATCCATAAACCTTAGATCCCTTTCTTCAACGGAGACCTATAAGTATTTGGGTATGTCGGAAGCGTTGGGCATCAATACTGTTGACGTGAAGCAATCGTTGAAGGAGCGCTTCTTTGGCCGCCTGAAAAAAGTATTTAATAGTCTTTTATCAGGCGGAAATAAGGTGCGCGCCTTCAACGGGTGGGTCATGCCGGTATTGATGTACTCTTTCGGCATACTTAAATGGACTCAAACGGAACTCGACGCCCTGGATAGGAGGGTCCGTACATTGTTAACGGCATATCGGATGCATCACCCACGGTCATCGGTGATGAGACTGTATATTCCGCGGAAGTGTGGAGGTCGTGGCTTCTTAAATGCTAAGACTCTCCACAACCGCGAGATATGCAGTCTCAGGGAATTTTTCCTTGAAGCCGACGTGGGGATGCACCGAGATGTGGTGGCAGTGGATAAGGGCCTCACCCCGCTCTCCTTGGCTAAAGAGAACTGGCGCAAACCAGTAGTGCTGGAGACTAAAGATCGCGAGGAGGTATGGCAGAGTAAGGAGCTTCACGGACGCTTTTTCCGGGCCTTGCATGGGCCCGATGTAGATTTCTTAGCGTCCGTATCCTGGCTTCGCTTCGGTGACCTATTTGGGGAAACCGAGGGTTTTGTCTGTGCAATTATGGACGAAGTTATCATGACGAATAACTACCGGAGATTTATTGTGAAGGATGGCACGGTTGACATTTGTCGGGGATGCCACCGGCCGGGGGAATCAATCCGCCACATTATCTCTGGGTGTTCTCGTCTAGCTAACGAAGAGTACTTGCATAGGCACAACCTTGTGGCCAGGATCATCCATCAGCAACTTGCTCTGAAATACCGCCTTGTAGAATCGGAAGTACCGTACTATAGGTATGTGCCCGACCCAGTTCTCGAAAATAGCAATGTCACACTGTACTGGGACCGATCCATCATCACTGACAGGACTATTGTAGCCAATAAGCCTGATATAGTGGTGGTGGATCGCTTAGAGAAGCGCGCAATGATTGTTGACATAACAGTCCCACATGACGTGAACCTCGTGAAGGCCGAGAATGATAAGAAGATCAAGTATCTTGACTTGGCTCGCGAGGTTGTCGACATGTGGGATGTGGACTCAGCGATCATTGTGCCGATAGTCGTTTCAGCCAATGGCTTGATTGCCAAGAGCCTCGACCAACATCTTAGGAGGCTCTCGTTGGGTGGCTGGATCAAGGGCTTGATTCAGAAAGCGGTTCTCCTAGACACGGCGCGTATCGTTAGGAGATTCCTTTCTCAGGAGCCCTGACCACCGGTGGCTTGGACCCTGTTCCCGACGCCGGTGGGCTACTATTTTTTATATTTTTAAATGTTTTTATTTTTTTATACTAATATTTAAAAATGTAATTTATATGTAATTTAATGAATAAACGAGAATAATAATAATAATCATTTATTTGCAGACATTGAAGTCCATAGTATAAATTAGCCTCCATTATATCGATACCAGAAGTATCAATTAACGTAAGGGACATTTTGGCGAAAATGAGTTATATATGTTGCAGTCAAAACTCTTAACCAGTCAAAAGTACTATTGACTAGCAAAATCAGTCAAAACTAGTTTTGACTGAACAGGTTGGTCAAAAGTACTTTTGACTGCAAATTTGCAGTCAAAAGTACTTTTGACTAAATGATTCCGTCAAAAGTGGTTTTGACTGGCGGAATCAGTCAAAACTCTTAGAAATCTGTCACTAATCTACAACTAATGATATCTATTCCTTATGAAAGTAAATTATAGTATGCAAGAGCGAGCGAAGCGAGCTCGGGACTTTCTTATTCTTCTTAGCGTTTCGATGACAAACTATATTGTAATAAAAATAAATAAATAATATATACTATTATTATAAATTATATTGATGCGGCCCAGAATTTGGTCAAATTTATTTGCAATATTTGTTATTTTCCATTTATTAACCATAATATTCATTTGTTCAAATATATGATTATAATACGGTTCAAGGTTACTCATTATCATCTTCCTACCCTTATCCCAAGTTACTTAGGGTTGGCGCAACACGTTTTCTTCTTAAATGCCGTCCTGTCAGCCGTCATACTATCACTGACTCCCTTCTCTTTCATGTCATTCTTCACACAATCCATCCATCTTTTCTTTGGCCTCCCTCTTCCTTTCCATTCATCCACAATTATGTCCAAAACCCTTTTGGTCACGTGTGTCATCCCTCCTCTTCACATGCCCATACCAAGACAAACGGTTCCCTTTCAACTTTTCTGTCACTGGTGCTACTTTCAATACGGTTCAAGGTTAGTGATATCATTATATTACATGATTATACGTGAAATAATTGTCCTACTTTCGTCCCTAGAGATAGAGCCAGAGATTGCCCTAGTGGCTTAAAAGGCATAGTCGAGGAGTACCGCTTCGTGGAGCTCCTCGACAAAGAAAATAGCCAGGAAGTGGATGGCGGGGTCTGTTCGCTCGCTCTCTAGACCCCGCCATCCCCTTGTAACCTAACCTGTCCATTTCGGGGTGCCCTAAGTCCCGAGCTGGTGGCCAAATTCTGGGCCGCATCAATATAATTTATAATAATAGTATATATTATTTATTTATTTTTATTACAATATAGTTTGTCATCGAAATGCTAAGAAGAATAAGAACCCCCGAGCTCGCTTCGCTCGCTCTTGCATACTCTAATTTACTTTTATAAGGAATAGATATCATTAATTGTAGATTAGTGACAGATTTCTAAGAGTTTTGACTGCTTCCGCCAGTCAAAACCACTTTTGACGGAATCATTTAGTCAAAAGTACTTTTGACCGCAAATTTGCAGTCAAAACTACTTTTGACCAACCTGTTCAGTCAAAACTACTTTTGACTGATTTTGCTAGTCAATAGTACTTTTGACTGGTTAAGAGTTTTGACTGCAACATATACATCATTGGATTCAGAATTTTCTGCTCTATCGATTGGTATTATTAAAAAAATTCTATCGTTAAAAAAAATCCCTTACGTTAAAAAAATTTGGCCTGCGTAAAACGATTTATGAAAAAAAAATGATGTAACGGACGTTTACATTTTTTTTTTCTCTGAAAAATAAAGTAAGTCATAGTGTTAATAATTTACAACCTCAGTCGATTTAAATACTATGTCCCTTACTTTAATTCATGATTAGAGTTTTTTAAGAATTATTTCTAAAGGTGATGGCTAAATGACTGCCTTCGGGCCAGATACATTCTGGAATGTATATGAATCTTACATAGCCTCATAATATTCAAAAAAATATTCATGAATTATGTAGTGTTTAATATTTTCCTAGCACTTTCGTGAACTATTTATTAAACATAATAAAGTATCTAAAAAAAAACTTTTTCATCACAAACATTCGCTTATAAATATACAACCTCATTTTCGTTTTTAGTTTTATTCTATTTCGTTTTATTTTTTGTCAGTTGAAGAAAATTATATACTGTCACACACCTTTTTTTCCTTTTTAGGCAATATTATTTTACCATTATATTATTCCCAAAAAGTATCTGAATCTTTTTTACATGAAATACTAATATTTAGCCATTCAGCATTACATTGTACCTAGTACCATATTTATACATGGTACCTGGCACATGGGGCAGTGGTCTATACTTCCATTTAGCCATCTCCTTTCATTTAAATCTGTGATAGCTAAGCTGAAACTAACATTAATCATGCAAAGAACCTATTTCCATGGTGTTAAAATACCATAATTTTAGTAGATAATCTATAGTTACATCAAATTGCAACACTGTAAAAGTCCTTTACAATAGGATTACGTATAATTTTCTATTTCTCTTGCTGCTTACACTATGCTTGACGGTTTACACATAAAATATTAGTAACGTAAGGCACAACTAAACATATTTTTTTAATGTAAAGGACATGCTATATTTTAATCCGCTGGGTATTCCTAAATCTTTCGTTTAGAGCATGAAAGAAGAGGAAATTCTAAGAAACTTTGCTCTAGACACACTTAAAATTGGAGCAGACAGTAAAAAGTTATACCCAGATTTAAAAAAATAAAATCGTTTTTTGGCTCTCCTGAAAAACCGTGTTTTGTCCCTTACATTAATTGATACTTCTGGTATCGATATAATTATTCAAACTATTACTAATTAATTTAACTACAATTAATAAGAATAAAACAAACATAATCAAAATAACATAATCAAGAATAACATAATCAAAATATCAAAATAATCAAAATAAATCACAAAAAATAAATAATAATAAAAACTACACAGCTGCTGCTATCAGGAGCCGACCTGAGTGTGCAGTTTTACCCATCGACCAAGCATAGGGCAGTCCCACCGGTCACTCAATGCCCTTATCATGCTGTGGGTGCTGATATATATCCTGTGCCGGAGAGAAGCGCATCGTTTACGGATTATGGCATAAAAATCATCCACTCTCGCATCTGCAAACATACCCGAAGCACTACAATACCGCGGCAGCCCCACAAGCATCCTGAAGGCATTGTTATATTGTACACGCAGGGCGCTGTATGCCTTCTGCGTATACTTGACCCACAGGCTGCAGGTGTAAAAAGTCTGACAGTAGGCTCGAAAAAGCGTCATTTTAACGTCGTAAGAACACCTTGCAAACCTACGGGCCAGCATATTACTTCGAACAGACAGCGCCCTACGCTCCCTCTCAATATCTAAGTCGTCACAAAGGTCTTCCGTGACCCAATGGCCCAGATATTTAAATTTTGAGACCTGCTTCAAAGGAGAACCTGCTAATGAGACACATGGCACATTTAGGTGTCTTCTGGCACCCCCATAAAAAACAAGTAACTCACTCTTAGTGACGTTATACCTAAGCCCTAGAGTAGCCGCATAGTTCTCACAGACCTTCAGCAAACGTCTTAATGCACTGATTGATGGGCTCAGCAAGACCATATCGTCCGCATAACTGATGTTGTTCATAGGAACTCCATCAATATGACAACCGACACCAGTATTGCAGAGCTCAACAATCAGCTGGTTTATATATAGATTGAAAAGGCGAGGGGAGGTGATTCCCCCTTGTCTCACCCCACATTCCAACCTATATTCTTCTGAAATAGACCCTGCCCATCTAACATTATTTATTTGGTTCTCATACCAGAAACTAAGTAATGACGTGACCTCAAAATCTACTTTTTTCTCATTACCTAGCTTATCCCACAGCTGGACATAAGACACCAGGTCAAATGCCTTGGACAGATCCAAGAAGCACGCATAGACTGGTGTCTTCCTGTCCGTATAATACCGGACAGTCCAAACTACTTACTTACTTTACTTACTTTTTACTTCAATTAATTATTTATATTCCTTTTTGATTTGAATTAAATTGAGTACGTAATTATAACAGTAAACATACTACAACCTAGGTTCCAAACTTTGTTGTCAAGCATACCATTAAATAAAAACATAAGACGACTATATATGTACTAGTAATACGACTTGGCCTGAAGTGTTATTCTACAAAAATCTCCCTCTGTGAGACTTTCACAATTCGCCGACTGTTTCGACGGGTCCGTGGGTTACGCTCCCAGTCGTCGAGGCACCTGTGGTCGACGCACCCGATTCGATTAATTTCATATCTTTTTTTTATTGTGCTTTTTCACTTAGTACAGTAAACGAAAAAAGTGTTTCATCATAATAATAAAGTATTTTTCTTTGCTAAACAAAAGTTATCTATCACATAGCAGAGAGTATACGATCGCCACTTAACCTTATCCTTACACACCTTTAGTGAAAAGTGATGATTTGCTTGTACATATATACTATTTTGTGTATTTTTTAAATATATATTTAAGGTTTCACAGTAGATTATTAAATACGCTAAAAAAAACGATACATTTCACATACAGTTATTTTAGAAGCTTGATTATTTTGTTATTGAAACTAACTGTTATATTTAGGTTAAATTATTCTCATTTGTTTGGTTACACAGTTTGATTATGTTTAATTATTATTGTTACAAAGATGAAAATAATATGTCACTATGTATAAACTTAGTTGCTCTGCAGATTCTCTTGATTATAGGTATTAGGTATATAGCAAACAATTTTTTTACTAGTGTTCTTATTGAGTTATATAAATAAAGAATGAAAAATGTACTGAATCTTAAATTTTTCAAAACATACTACCAATGTAAAAGCATTTGTTTGTTTTAAATATAATTATGATTTTTATGTTATACATATACCAATAATATACATTTAATATTTTTGTAAAACATTTTTGTGCCTGACGTTACATTTGATTAAAAATTGACTTGAATTAAATAAATCGAATCGGGTGCGTCGACCACAGGTGCCTCGACGACTGGGAGCGTAACCCACGGACCCGTTTCGACAATGTGCCAACTTTAAAGTGACATATAATGTGACGGAAAAAGGTCACCGAACTTTAAGTACTTATGCGTACTTATTTTTTTGTTGCCTGTGTGTATAATCCTCATGGATATCCACCGCCCCGGGAGGGCGGAGGGGTCTGTCAGACTCTTACTGACTAATAACTACCCCGGTGTTCCGTACGTCTATCGCGTATTTTAGACGATCAAGGTGTGAATGAGTCTTACAAATGAATATAAAACATTGAACTATTGTACGTAAAACCACGTGAAACTTTGAGTTCTCAGTAGCGGCTCGGAGTCAGGATTTACGCCTGGTTAATTACATGGAACCTTAACATACTGGTGAACTGTGGGTGTACATTAGTACACCTCTGCCTTAACCTTCGGGGAATACAAGTGTGATGGTATGTTTTACCTACAGTGAATTTATAAGCGTTTTTTAAATACCATTTTTATTTCAAATTTCATCAGAATATTATTATCGACCGAACGGTAGGTTAAAGGGTACTCCTTTTTCTCTGTTAGGGGTGAAATTAAAATTCCAACTTTCATGCTGGCACATTTTTTATTAAAAATTTCATTATTGCGAAGACGAAAAATGTTTCATAAAAATTAATTAGAGACCTGCTTGTAACCATGCGTGAACGATGTGCTTGTTTTTCAAGAATTTTTCTTTCCTAAATTGCTTTAATTTTCACGTAACGCACCTTTTAAAATTCCTCTACAAAGTGTGTTTTCGTAATTACAAAAATGAACCTTATTGTTCAAACTTTTCCTACTATGTATCAAAAATTCAATTGCGTATATACCTACTGCACATTTTTTCTAGTATTCAACACTTCAATTGAGCACCGTAAAATGTTATTGCAGTTTTAAAAAAAGAATGTTATTCCTACCAGAGCACTGCCATCTGCTGTTGATCAAAGAGATCTATCTACTGACCAAAAAGTAAAACAAGTGCTAGCGCTCCCTATGTTTCCATCGTCAAATATTTGACAGCCGCGCGCCATTTTTGATTCAAATTCAAGCGCCGTACCGCGCGGTGTCCGATGAATTTGAAACACTTTTTAAAGCCATACCTATGTTGAAGGTAGAGAAGAATGGAGCAGAGCTTATGTAGATCTACGTATAGACTACGCTACTGATATTATGATGAATTATATTACTTTAATACTTATACAAGCACCGCAATTTTCCGGTATTAACATACCGGTTAACTGTGGACCCGTGTACATTAGTACACCTCTGTCTAACCCTTCGGGGAATACAGGCGTGATGGTGTATGTTATTACTTCTAAAGGTTCATAAACGAAGATGTTTTTTTTATTAAATACTTTTTGCAACACTATCAAAAGTGACGTTGTCAAAAATGTTGACAGCTGTCAGATAGATGAATAGAGCGGGAAAACGTAGGCAATGCTAGCACGTTTGATCTTTACCTACCAAAAATAAATAACATTGAAGTGTATGTTTGTAATTGTTTATATAATGTAAAATAACTTGTTTATCTTAACAGTTATAATTAGACGAAATAAATAAATATAAGTATTTGATGTTTACAGTCTTTAGAACTATTCCAAGTTTTTCCTAAAACCACGCGCGGTAATCATTATTTTTAAACATCACTTGAAAAAAAAAAAAAAAAAAAAAAAAAATAACAACATTTAGTAGTGGTAGGAGCTCTACTACTACTAAATATTGTATTATGTTTGTGAAAGAGCTCGTCCGGGGAAGTACTACCATACCTATTTCTGCCGCAATTGCCGCAAAGCACCGTTGCTGTGTTCTGGTTTGAAGGGTGTGGGTGCCGGTGTAATTACAGGCACATTAGACATTCCAACTTTGTCTCTGGGATGGCAACGCATTCGCAAGGCTGCAAGTTGTCTATAGGTAGCTGTGACCACTTAACATCAAGTGGGCCGTGGACTTCTTTGCCATCCAATGGCATAAAAAAACTTCTTCCTCAATGTATCAACATTAAAACCAAAATAATTCCACCGGGCGATGTAATGGCCGCCTTCATAAGAGTTTTTAGCAAAATTGTTTCTCGATTATCACGAAAGTTTATTTTTTTTAATGAAATTCGCAGATGCTTGTGCGAGCGTACTTTTTTCCGGTCTGACCTAGTTTTGACTTGAATCAAAGTATTTTCATGTACAACCTATAGCACAAAATGACTTTTTTGTATGAAATATTTTGCAACCTTACTGGGTGGTAAGGAATTAAATAAACCATCAAAATTGTCTCCCCATGGGAGTAGGCAGAAGCGCATACTCTTTTGGAACTACTGTTTAATACAAATAATAATAATCTCAGCCTATTTTTCCAGCTGCAGGGCAAAGGCCTCTTCTCATACAGAGAAGGCGCGATCATGGATCACCATTCATGCTCAAGGCGGATTGGCGATTTCAGACTTATGTTAATAAATCCAGTTTTCCTTACGATGTTTTGCTTTACCGATATCAGCTACTATATACTAGAATAATAACAACGCGTTCCTGCTCGTTCCATACAACTATAGTCCCAGTTATAAATTTTGATCAATGAGTAATTTAATTTGATGTTTTGTAGATAGCATTTCTGGTTTAATTTAAATTTCAGACCTATGAATTTTTATTTGAAACAAATGAGCTGATTTGATTAGACTAACAAATCAAGTGCAGGTCAGTTCTAACCGGTCCTTTTGAAACCTTTGGGGGAGGCCTGTGTCCAGCAGTGGACGTCCTGCGGCTGATATGATGATGATGATGAACAAATCAAATCTGGCTTGTGGCTCAAAGTCCCCTTAAATTTTTGAATTCCAATATAATACAGATTTATTCTAAACTTTGCCCCGCGCGCATTAGCTGTTTCTCCTATATCGTGGGTGCGTTTACAAACATATAAACACACGTACACAAACAGCCAGACCCGAAACAGCTATCAGCTTGGGGCTTAAATCCAGACTTTGCTAATACCACCTTTAAATAACCTAACCATTGCTTACCTGTAGACAGTACGGCGCATTATTTATTGCTGTGACCTCATTCGGAAATACGGTATTCTAGAATACCTACTATGCTTAATGAGTGGCCGAGGATTTAAGTTATTAGCATGCAAATCTAGAGGCTCCATGTCTGGCAGTAGACTGCTGGCCAGATTGGACCTAGGAATATGCTACCCTGATTTATTTCAGATCATAAAACCAAAGTGTTGGGAATACGTAGACCTGTGATAACAATATTTTCCTGCCTATTAAAACGACAATGCTTGTTTATTTAACTAAATAGGGCGTACATATACTATAATAAGGTGTCATTTTTTTATAACTTTAATTCCATAATTATGTAAACAATAATAACGGCATGGCAAATATGCAAAGAGTAAACAATTACAATTATAAATTTTCAATTACATATAAAAAAAAATCTAAATAATAAAAATGCCCACTTCTTCTTATCACCAGTCATCTTGGATCAAGCCACTTTTCTGCCAATAGAGCTCTTATAACGCATTAATAATGACATGTCATTCCTTTTTTTATATACAAGGCGTTGATTTGCATCCTCGTCAAATTCAATGAGTTAACTATGCTCATGATTCCTAACACGAATCAATAATAAAATAAATTGGTTTTTTTGACGTGATTTTCAAATTCGAGCTAGCCATCTTGCCAGATCGTTTAGGCGCTATGTACACATTGATATAGCCGCGCGACAACTCTGCTTACCGCATACACAACTGGGCGATTCTGAATTTTGCAAGAGGAGTATTCTGGAATACTGTTATTTGATAGTTGCAACTAAAAAAACAGGTATTTATTAGATATTAGCCAGGTATCGTAATTATATTTGATTACTTCTATTTTATTATGACAAGCTCCTAAAATTTGACGAGGATGCAAATCAACACCTTGTATACATATGTAAATAATGTGTAAAAATTAAAAATACGATGATGATAATAATACTACGAACAATTCATAAAACAGAACGACGAAAGAATAATATTCCACAAAATGGTCTCACATTGCAATTTTAGTCACAAAAATTCAATAAACGTTTCTGTTCTCGATTTCCAAACACTTAAGTTTAAAACAACGGAAACAAAACTATCGTAATTTATATCCAGCACACAAGTTGGGGGCAAATGGGGATAAATTGTATTATTTAGGAGCTAGGCAGAGAGCCAGCTCTCCCCATCTACGATCATTAACCAGCTTATGTTCCGAAGTTTGCGCGCTAGCTGCAGTTTGGGAAGTGCCACTAATCATTCTAGAATTGTTTTTGCATGGAGAATATTAATAGTGCATTTACATTATCTTAGGCAACTAGGTAGTTGACACCACTAACCAATAATTTCAAGTCAAAACCTTCTCTAAGAAAGCACTTTATTTTACTCGTGAAAACCAATTATTTTTCAATTTATTGTAAAATTAGACTTTTACTTACTTTAAAATCAATAAATAGTCAATTGAGTAGGCTCATAAGTGACGTCACAGCGTGCTATTGCCATACAAAATCTACGGGAGAATCGCGTTTTGGCAGTTCATAAAAAGTATGTCTATTGATGGTGGTGGACACTACCCAATTAGTGCATTTACGTAATTTTAGACAATTGGGTAGGCGACACCACTAATCAATTGACGTACGTTTTATGTGCTGTCAAAATACCATTCCCACACAGATATGGTATGACAATAATTATGACGTCACTTTTTTGGTCACTTCAATTCACAAACTATTTATTGATCTCAAAGCAAATAAAAATCGATTTTTACAGTTATTTAAAAATTCATCGGGTTTTGCGGTCTTGGAATTATTGGTTAGTGATGTCATAATTATTATTAATTCGGTTTGTGCATTAATACATGCAAAATTTGATTAAAGTAATGAAGCCAATTATTCAAGGCTTATTAAACGAAACCAAGATCGTTAATGAGGCAAGAAACGATAAAATTATACCGCTATGCCATGACGTTTGAATGCTCATAAAGTTTCGTAATTACTGTCGCCATTTTTCTTAGTACTTATCTCGCTACTTTATGGTTAGGTCCTAGTTGTAATGGGCTAAGTTTAACGATGTAAATTTTTTGATACTTTCCACTTTTAGTAGATATACCTATGATATTTATTATTTTGTATCCTGATAACTCATTTTTTTTACTTTAATTTCTTTATTTTACACAATATAGCATCTGGTTGTCGCCATTTTGAATTTTCATTACTGTCATGTTTTTACTGACACTTACAAGATTAAGTCAAATCCATTGACGTAAGAATTATCAAAATTGGCCCAGGCGTTTGGTCTGTAGAACGCCGCAAACGAACATACATACATAAGATGATGAACACAAAACCCTTTGAGTAGTACAGTCGAGTAAAAAGAAAGACTAAGATGCGAATCTATCAAAAACATAACATAACATCACGCCTGTATTCTCCGAAGGGTTACCATAGGTGACTAATGTACACCCACATTTCGCCGGTATATTGAGGTTCCATGTAATAGGGGGCGAGCCTATTGCCATTATCTAGGCACACATCCTAACTTCGAGCTGCTACTGAGAGTTTTATAGAAAATCCAATAACAATTTTTCAGAAGATCCCAAAATCTAAAATATATGGCTTAGCCACAAAAATATAAAAAAACTTCTTTCTTATATCTGTGAGCGTAGCAGTCGCACTTAGCACCACTAGGCTAACGAGGCAGCAAAAACAGCCCTGTCATAAACCTTTCAGGAATCCATTTCACCCACGTACGGTGCTAAAGCAGCCAATGACACAGAGAAAGGAACAGTAGGTACAACTCAAGTCATGATCCACTAAATAATTCAGCTGGATATCGATAAAGATTTGGGCCAGCTGTCACACTTTAGACTGTGTTCACACTTGAGACACTGTTGTTTTTACGAATCGTGAAGAGGAAGTGGTGGGATTGCAGATGTCTACAGGTAGCTATGACCACTTAACATGGTGGGTCGTCACGATCGGACTGTTTGCCATCCAAAGACATAAAAAGAGATGTCATAAGTAATTTTCACATGTGACAAAATATTCTATTATAAGGTTAATCTTAATACCTTTTGTAGTCGTATTTCAGATGAATATTGATAGCAGTAATCACTTTGACATAGGGTACTTGCCTGAAACGTAAAAAGTTTTCTATAAACAAAATGAATGGTCCTAGATCTGAGTCACCGAATTAACTTTAAAGCGTCTGGCTGAAGTTACGGCTTACGAAAAGTATATGGCAATAACAAATAATGGTTTTTAGCAATATCCGGTAAACCATAATTACGTACATAGAAACCAGCCGTCTCGGTTCAAAAGAAAATTCCACAGTGACTCATGGATAGTTTAGTTTTAAATTATATTACGTGTGCGCTTTTTGCTCGCACGCTCGCTATCATAAATACTTATAATATTAGTAGGTGTAGTTTTCTTTGATCTCAATCGGCTCAAAATCGAACAGTCTCCCTTGATATGTCAGAAAGAGGCCTTCAAAACCTGAAAAAGGACCCAGAATTTAAGCTTGCACTGTCGTATACCTTCTTGTTTCGTTCCTCTATCTAAACTCAAAATTATGTTGGTTTGGCGAATCTAGAATCTCACTCTGTAATGTTATTTTCAATTAATGGCGGGGTTATGACTCAGTTATGTTCTGCCTAGTGGTCTTATGCAGACTGCTACGCTAGAAGTCTTGGGTTCCATCGAGTCTGGAAATCCCCAGGTCGAGCAAAAACCTGTATTGGAGGTGCATACCTACTGGGTCTAATCCTTAAAAAAAAGGTCGAGGAAAAAGTGTTATTAGGTTTTATATAAAATTCTTAGTAGCAGCTTGGAGTTAGGATTTGTGCCCGGTTAATGACAATTTATGCCCGCCCCCTATTACATGGGACCTAAACATACCGGCGATCTGTGGGTGTACATTTGTACACTTCTGCCTAACCCTTCTTAGAATACAGGCGTGATGGTATGTATACATGTAGTTGTAATTTCACGATTCTGTTGTATTTAAAGGTGACAGTAATGGCTCAATGTGCGCACACCCTTCGTCCTCTAGTCGACTATTCCTACCTACAATCGATATATAGCTATTTCAATCTGTATTTTTCAGGCCACGTTCGTTCGGGTTAAAAACAATTATAGTCCATGATTGGTTTTATTTACTTTCATCAAACAGCTTTGCACGTTTGTTTAAGGCCAAAGCACACCAAATGCGTGGCGTGATGCGTGGCGTGCACGCACCAGTTGTAATGTATGAAACTGTAAGAAAGGTGTCAGACCAGATGCGTGACGTGTGCACGCGCGTGACTCACGCACGCAGAGCCGCATCTTGTCACAAACCGAGTCCGTACGCGTGAGTAGCGGAACGGCAACGTCGCACACGCGGAGTGCAGTGATGACGTTGTATTATATGGCGCTCCCTGTTAGATGCCACACCGGGCACGCACGCATACGCATCGGTCATTGCTGAACGTACGCACGCGCGCAAAGTTGTATTTATTTACAAACAGAAAGCAGTTTACGAGTGTTTTTTTTCGCAATGGAGACAATTTTAAAGGAAAACCTAATATAAATCGTCCGCAAATATGTCTCTACAACACCAAACATAAAGAGTACAAAAAAAAGTTACAAATTATTATTATGGGAGAGAATTCGGAATACGCTGGAAATAGATGGTAAGTTCAAATTAGTACAAAAATTAGAAAATTTCAATTGTTAAAGTATGTAACAATTTTTTCTCGAATGTTTATTGCATTATTGGATGATCTTGCGTTAGTACGTCTGCGTGCAGCAGTTCTGCGTGACGTGATGCGTGCGTGCGTGACGTGTGCTGCACCGGTCTTGGCCGGTGTGACAGTGCTCGCACGCGCGTATGCACGTCACGTCACGCATCACGTCACGCCACGCATCCGGTGTGACCCGGCCTTTATTGTTGCCCGGCATTGTTTAAGTGGGTTTAAAAATGCCAGATTTTGTGCTCGTGTTTAGGTTTTGTGTGGTGTAAAGTTGTATTGGTTTTGAGTCAAGTGCGTGTGTGGGTGTTTATATTATAAGGGTGGCAAAATTAGAAGGTGTACCTATACGTTTGGACGTAGGTGTAGTTTTCGGTGAAGCATAGGTACTTATTCGGAGAGTGTTGTCAACGGCTACGGTGACTTAAAATAACCGGCGCTACAAAATATTGATCGAATTAGTATTGAAGAAGGTATATACGGCGAATGAAAGTTCATACATGTACACAATAGATTGAAGAACAAAGTCTTCTCAAGAAGGAGAACAGAAGGAACCGCGAGTATCGCTATTGTTTAATATCCAACAAAAAGATATGAATAATAAGTTTCATTCAACCCTAATTTCTGTTTACCATAAAAAAATGGTCAATGTAGGTACTCAGCATTAATGTACAACTTTTACTATAAGACCAAACCAATTTTTCGCCGCGGTGACTTTCGAACAATTTCCGCAACCCTTATATGACAAAAATAAACTACTGATCCATACATAAGTTTGCATAACTAGATAATGTTAAATCAAAATTGTTCCTAATGTCAGTAGCAGCTCGGAGTTTGGATTTGTGCCCGATTAATGGCAATAGGCTCGCCCCCTATTACATGGGACTAAAATATACCGGCAAACTGTGGGTGTACATTGGTACACCTTTGCCTAACCCTTCGGGGAATACAGGCGTGATGGTTATTATATTTTGTTCCTAATGGTGAGCAAAACCTTTCAAGTTTACTTAAGTTTGTTACAAATTACAAAGAAAATTAAATTCGAAGTGTATAAGGGTCTAAAAAACTAGCTGGAAATATAACGATCATTGTGTCAAACATTAAATTGGAAGCAAAAGGAACGCTTTCTTCTTTTAGTGCCTCGTAATCTTGTTAACACGCAAAGTACAGATCAATCACATTTTATCCACAAAGTCTATGAGGGCTTTTAGCTTCTGCAAATATTTTCAGCATATTTGAGCAACGGTTAAAAAGACAACGATGTTATTTTGTAAAGGCAATATCTGACGGTATCTTGCGGTTCCTCGTAGAAAGATTAAACATAAGAATTTATGTTATAGTATATATAAGATAAATTATTATGCTCCTAGCAAAGTTTGCGTCAAAGGTAAAGTATTATGTGTAAATAAAGTAGCTTATGTGCTTTTTCAAACTATAACCTACCTCTGTGCCAAATTTCATACTAATCTGTTTAGCCGTTCTGGCGTGATTGCGTAACAAACACAATCCATACAAACTTTCACGTTACTAACAAATTTGATATAGGTATTATTCCATGGGAACCTTAAGTAAGTAGGTACATATTTCCGGTATAAAAAGTATTCTATATGTTATTCCATACTACAATCTATCTCAGTGCCAAATATTATCCAGACCCGTGCAGCCGTTTATGCCTAAAAGAGTAACAAATATACATCCAAACTTTCGCGTTTATAGTAGTAAAGTTAAAGTAATACTTTATGTTATTTATTTCTGTGCTAAAGAGATATCCACTCAATTCTTTTGATTTATGGTTGAATTTTATGTCGTCAGGCTTTCTGAAGATTATTTCTTAACCAATATAAGGGTTCCTATAAATGAAAAACAAACAAGAAAGGTTTCCAGAAAATATTGTTTCCTCTTAATCCGTAAATCGCCACATCAAAGGTGACCAAGGTTTCAGTAAAATCGAGTATTTAAATATTGTGGAAGGTATTTTCTCTAAAAGCTCTCGAGATTAAAATAACTACTAAGATTATCTAGGTTGAGTGATGAGAACCTAATTTTGAAAAATAAACTGAGGAAAGTAGTTCAGACTTTGATAAAGTACTTATATATATTTTTGTCCTACTTAGTTCTTGTAACGGGAGAATAAGAAGCTGTAATTGGTATATTTTTTATGTTAGACCTTCCAAATAACTTTTTTTAGATCTTATTGCAGAATGGAACAACAGTTATTCGCACAAAAATGGACCTAAAATAAAACCATACAGAACTCCAATATTTTTATCAGAATTCTAAAGACTAATTTTGAATACTTACCGTCTTTTTTTTGTATATTGGCAATTAAATGGGTCACCATGGAATATATTAAATAATGCCATGTTTTAAGTAGATATGCTATTTCCATTAGTATAAGATACTAACTAACTACTTAACATAATCAATTGCTTCAGTAAAATCTATCACATTTAAAAATGTTGAATATTTTACCCAACCTTATGTAATACCGAACTTATTTCCATGAAAGATTTTCTTTACACGACATCCTTACTAATATTATAAATGCGAAAGTAACTCTGTCTGTCTGTCTGTTTGTCTGTCTCTTCTTCACGCCTAAACCACTGAACCGATTTCAATGAAATTTGGTACAGATATAGCCTGGGACCCGAGAAAGGACATAGGATAGTTTTCATCCCGGAAATCCCCCGGGAACGGGAACTATTAATCCACGCGGACGAAGTCGCGGGCAAAAGCTAGTTCTAATATAAAGATACAGATCTCATTCCCACAGACTCATCTTAACCTACTGCTGACGCCTCCAGCGCCTCGTAAATAGTGCCCAACCTACTCGCGTCCACTCCACATGAACGAAATATGAGCCCGCCTTACTGCGACGTTTTTATATCTTCTAGCATTTTACTACTCTTTACTACCGTACTATCTTGTAAATATATTGCTCGGTTACTATGTGGGTCAGTTTTTTGGGAGATTAGTAGTTTTGTTTAGTTTACAATGACTTTGGCGCAGTGGTCGAGTGATTAGCCGCTGCGCTGGGTATCACGAGTTCGATTCAAACTAATATATCCGAACAAATATTTATTATGGCATGCAGATAGTTGTTCCGGGTCTGGATGTTTGTGTATGTGAGTTTTTACGCTTATAAACGCACCCACGATACAAGATATTTCTTAGTGTAGGGCAAAGTTAAAATAAAAGAAAAGATAAAATAACAATAGCTTTTACAGATATTTATTTAAGTAAATGGTCAATTTTGATAAAAAGTCGAACTACTATGTCGTAATTGAAACAATTCTGTCACAAAAAACCAATCGTTCCCCTAACTGTCTCTAAACCTATTGTATTATCACTACAACAAAACAATATGTACAGGCACCATTCAAAACCACCTGTAACCAACCAACATTAATAAAAGCCTTACAAACCTGAACCCCACAAATCAATCCAATGAACAAACAAATGACAACTATTAGAAAAGGAATACGGTAATGTGTGACTAATTGCCATCATTGTCACGATCTTGCAAACAATTAATTTAATCCCCCCATTCCTCATACAATTTAAATGACAAAGCTACCCTGAATTATGCCCGTCATTTGTGAGGCTTCAAATAGATTAGAAACGGCTTAGATCTTGGTAATCAGGACAGCCTTTTCAGGTATGTTCGGTTTGTTTGATTAAGATTGTATGAATACCCTTGTTATTTGGCTCTGGTGTCTTAATTTCTACTTTTGGTGGAGATAAATAATAAGTTGATATAATTAGCTTTCTTTTTAGTTAAAAAAAGCATTGCCCTGAACAAAAAAAATCCTTTGGATCGTGGTACTTTATTACCTAAAATATACAAATATACAACAGTCAGACTCGGATCAACTATCTGTACACCATATAAATATTTACTTCGTGCGGGAATTGAACATGTGATTTGCAGCGTACAACCAATCGCTAAGTATCGAAGACATTGTTCAAACGATTCTGGAAAACAGAAAACCAAACAAAAAATTCTTGTTGAATCTTTTAGTACTTGTCTTTCGTACTTGTCTCGATGAAAACCATTTAAAGCGACCAGCAATTTTCGTGAATTCAGACAGAATAAAAAATAAAACAAAAGAATGGTCGTTTCCATTAATTGTATAGTCGTCCAACCAACCAGAGTCGAAATTAAAACACTTGTAATAATTTAAGTACGGAACCGGCGCGAGATTGAAATTCATTCCCCACGGAGAAACTCGGAGAAGCCGGAGAAGTCGGACACAAAAGAAGAAGTCATAATCTTCCCGTTCATAATGGGCTTGTTATTTTGAAGGGAAACCCTCAAGTATTTATGTCAAGCGGAGTAATTTTGTACGGGTCCCTTTTTTATTTTATTTTTTATTATTTACGCTAACTGTTTCGGTTAAGTGGTGTTAAATTATTTGGGGCTGGAGGTAGGAATTAATTATTGTACGAAAGTAAATTTTTAGCACAAAATTTTGGGTTTTTACTTTCTTGTTTTTTTTTTTCAATTTAGTGATGAATATTTTAAGGTTATATAACCTTGGATGGGTTATCTGTGAGAGTTTAAAAAACCTGTTTTTATCTACAATTAATGTACCTATGTTTACCTAACATAAGGTATATACGCAGTCTGGATGTTTGTGATGTACACTAATATTATACTGAGAAAAGATTTTTTTGGTTTGGTTGTACCGAAAAAACTCCTAAAATACTGGACCGATTTTAACCATTTTTTCACGAATCAGGAAGTAACATAGGCTATTTATAGCATCACGCTACAACTCACGAGAGCGGAGCAGTAATAAAAGATGTAACTTAACGCGGGTGAAAAGATCCACACGGACATAATTGCGGGCTTTTTTTTTTATAGACGGGAAATCATCAAATATCTTCCCCCGCCCTGGGCGGGGCGGGAGGAAGTGTCAGACTTTTACTGACTAAAACCCGTCTATGTTCCTTCATGTGCCCTTTGCGTTCCGGGGGCGCGGTATCTCTTTCGAACAACCCGCAGCCCCGGCAGGCATCGGCCCTCAGTGGCCCCATCCAATTTTGCTGACATCTCTTTGAGGCGCGCGTGGAACACGAACGCGCCGTCGACACGGTCTGTCGTTATTCAGTGAACGTACGGACGGTGAGCTACCCATTGCTCACCGTCCACAGACCCGCGCCTACGGTGGCCGGGAGTCGTCTCGCGGCTCCCGACGCCCGGAGCGTCTACCGCGGCGGCCGCTGGGACGGGGGACCCTTCTTTCCCTCTCCCGTCCCGCCGCCTCTTTCTCTAGCATTACAGCTTCGCAGAAGGAGGCGACTGCTTCCCATTCCCTCTCGCTCCGGACCATGGCCTGAACCAGTGCCGGACGCGAGAGGGCGCCGCCGCCGATGGCCGCCTCGAGGACTCGGCGGTGCTCCGCCCAAGCAAGGCACACCGCCAAAGTATGCTCCACCGTGTCCTCGGGGCGATCCTCACAATGGTGACACCCGGGCGTTTCCTCCCGCCCGATGAGGTGCTGGAACCTCCCGATAATTGCGGGCTAAAGTTAGATTTATACGAAGCTATTTTGTGCCAGGTAACTTGCCCGACCCTGTTTTAGTTACATTATTTCAGAGAGAAAAGCACAAAATGTGCAGTCTTCATCCATTTATTCCTTCCACATAAACACTAGCATATTCCTTCAAAAAACATAAATCTATCTACAAGCTGTGATAGTGTTTAAACTAAATATCAAACATTTTCACTGAAAACATTGTCCCTTGCCGTTGTGTCCATACCCACGCTTCCATTCAACTCTATCGCTATCTACCCACACCATTGCCGCTTACACACTTGACTGACATTTCAATAACAACACATAATGTGCAATGGAAAGCGAAATGAGACCGCGTCGTCTTCTATCCTTAATAATTTATATTGTACGTATATAATATACTATTTGGGGAGGATTCAAAGGGAAGGTTGTAGAACATTATTTTATCTGTACTAGAAAGTTATATATCTATCTATACTGATATTATAAAGACGAAAGATTTGTTTGTTTGTTTGTTTGTACGGAATAAGTTCTGAAACTACTGGACAGACGTTAACCATTTTTTTACCAATAGACAGCTAAATTATCAAGAAGTAACATAGGTTATTTAACATCACGCCACGATACACGGGTGTGGAGCAGTAACAAGAGACATAACTTAACGCGGGTGAGAATATAAACGCGGATACAGTCGCGGGCAGAAGCTAGTATTAAGATAAAGTTGGTTTGTTTTTTAGTTTGTAAGAGGTAATCTCTTTCACTTCTAGAAAAAGGCTTACATAGGCTATGTTTTAAGGTATATAAGACTAATACCTGAAGAAAGTTGCGGGAAAAAGGTAATGGGATATTAAGAAGAAAATGTTCCGGTGGTTTTCTGCTACTTCGTCTTGGGTACGAATTCCAGGCCAAGCAAAATGTATTATTGGGTTTTTCTATGAAATTCTCAGTAGCAGCCTAGCAGGTCTGAGTTAGGATTTGTGCCTTGTAAATGGCAATAGGCTCGCCACCTATTACATGGGACCTAAACATGCAACAAGCTATGGGTATACATTGCACCTCTGCCTACCCTGCGGGGAATACAGGCGTGTTGGTTTGTTCCGGTGACCTATTAAGCAGGAACAGTGGTGTTTTAATGAATATTTACTGAGAACTTAGCACGGAACAGCTTGGCTGTGAAAAGCGGTGAGGGAGAGAATAAATCTTCTCTGGTGCGCCTGTCTCTGGTCCTTGTTTGCGCATAGTTATTGGTGCTGGTCTTTTGTATTTAAAGTCAGCATTAAAGACACGTTTTCATGACAAAAGTTATTTCGGAATTTTTGAACTTTTTTCGTTTAAGTTTAAAATAATGATTGGGTCCTTTATACATACATACATACATAAACTCACGCCTTTTTCCCATGGGGGTAGGCAGAAACCACGGACCGCCACCTGCTACGATCCTTACACAGTCGAATCATTTCGCCTCGTTCACATTCCTTGGGACCCTTTCTTCATTCTTTGGGTCCTTTATAACAATCCATATTTACTTACTTACTAATGTTACAAATGCGAAAGTACCTCTGTGTGTCTGTTAAGCTTTCTCGACATAACCAATAAACCGATTTTGATGAAATTTGGTTACTTTTTATTACACGGGTTTGTCTGTGTCTGCAATAACCGACGCTTAGGCAGGCGAAGTCGCAGGCAAGACGTAGTTTACTATATTTTAATCATGAATGAAACATGATGAATACCTTTAACTTAATTATGAATTCCCAAAACGATTTCTAAGTATAAAACATTTAATCATTTTCTCTATTATTGTTGTTAAGTAGTGCTTGTATAAGTAGGAGAATAGGATTGTGATTATTTGGATTTTCTTTACTTTTTATGTTACATTTTCCATTTGTGTGTATCCTCATGTTTTAGTAAAATAATTAAAAAATCCACTGCCTCGGTAGCCTGATGGGCCTAAGCGCGACTGCTACGCTAAAGGCCTTGAGTTCAATTCCTAGGTCGAGCAAAAAGTGTTATTGGGTTTTTCTATGAAATTCTCAGTAGCAGCTCGGAGTCAGGATTTGTGCTTGGTTAACGGCAATAGGCTCGCCACCTATTACATGGGACCTAACCTACCGGCGAACTGTGGGTGTATATTGGTGCACCTCTGCCTAACCCTTCGGGGAATACAGGTATGATAGTATGTTAATTACCTTGTATCTAAAAGCTAAACAGAAAAGAAAATCATCAATCTCTGTCACCATTTTTTTTACTACTAAATTGTTATACCTGTAATCAGCATACCTATTCTTCAAACTCTAAGCTCATACCTACGGTAAAATGTCAACAAAAAAGTTAGACGCCATAAATTTCCCAGCGTACCTCGTAAATCAATCAGGATCGCGTCGTCATACATCGTGTGCGTGTCAATCGCGTGTCAACAGAGTGCCCCTGACAGCTGGGCGGTCCAGGAGCGATCCCTGATGCTGTCAGGAGCACGCAACGGGGGAGGGACAAAAAAGGGGCACAGATTGTACAAAATCTACGTATAGGCAGTATACGTAGATTTTGTTCAATCTCTGTCCTCTCTTATAAAGTAACATAGAGCAAAAATTATTAGCGGGAAATGACATTCATACTATCACGCCTTTATTCCCGGAAGGGTTAGGCAGAGGTGTACTGTACACCCACAGTCCACCGGTATGTTTACGTCTCATGTAAAAGGCATTACCATTCTTCTTCTTAGCGCATCGATGGCAAATAATAAAATATAAATAATTACCATTAATCGGGCACAAAAATAACTCCGAGCTGCTATTGAAAATTTAATAGAAAAACCCAATACCACTTTGCTCGACCTGGGCATCAAACCCAAGAACTCTAGTGTAGCAGCCGCGCTTAGGACTACTAGGCTAACGAGACAGTTAATGGGCAGTTCGTCATCTAACTGCATTTTAAACAAAAGAACCCAATTAACAAAACTCAAAGAGCATTAAAAAAGTGTTCAACATTAAAAATAACTAGCATTTAATTAATATAAGTTCAGAATGAAAGTAGGAATCTTTATGTAAAGAAGTAGTTCCAGCAAAACGTTTGAGAGTGAAAATAAAAGATGGCGACCAAGCAGTCTGCATTAAGTCGTCTCTAGTCGGCTGGCTACTTAAATAGTTTGTACTTGAAATTGTTCGCCGTTGAGTTTTCTTTCAATGTTCAAGGGTGCCTTTGCTTTAGTATCTAGTTAAACTGAAAACGTGGTTTTGTGTCGGTTTTCCTGTTTCAAAATGTAGTGTTTGTCGATAACAATGTCTGATTAGAAATACATTAACTTGACCTCTTTACTCAAGTCTGAATGAACTGTAATTGTTCTTCTCACGGAAAGATTTGGTAGTTAGGTACTGGAGATTCCTGCCAGGGTTGCGAAATTTGTTTGAAAGAGTCACCGCTGCCCTGGAACGTAAAGGGCGTTAGGAAGAACACGGATGGGTTTTATTCAGCAGTAAGAGTCTGACGCTCCCTTCTGCTCCGCTCAGAACGGGAGAAGCCATTTGATGATTTCCATTAAAAAAAGGTACAGGAGATCTGTATTAATTGATACAAATCAGGCTCCCAGATAAACTAAACTATCTTGTCACGTATATATATCTATGTAAAACTTCCTCAAAAACGTGGAGACTCATCGTGGTTAAAGTGCCCACCTCTCTTGTATAAGGTAGTGAGTATACAGCTGGGCTATTTGCAAGTTTCCATTTATGAACCAATAACGAACTAGAATTAATACATTTATCAATAGAGTTGAAAATTATGGGGAAGATATAATTCCGTACAGCATTTATAACCTTGCACGCAATCACACAAATTTCATCTCTATTCCTGGAGAATCTTAGTTTATTGTCAGTTAAATTACGATGAACATGATTTTATCAAGACTAAGATATAAACTAATATTATAAACAGAAAAGATATGTATGTTTGTTTGTAATGAATAAACTCAAAACTACTTAACCGATTTAAAAAAAAATCTTAGTTTATCTTGGACATCACTGACATCGATAAGCATGTCAGAGGCCGTTGAGGCGCTTTAGAAACTCTAACACTAGGGTCAGAGACTGGTCGCAAGACCTAATGCCCACACGATGAAAAAGAAGAAAAACTCTTATACCTATGGAAAGCTACATTATCAGCAAGTACCATAGCCTGTATATCGCGACTTAAACTGCAAGTTATTGCTAGTACTGTATATTTTGTAAATTCAATAACAACCGAAGCATCACCTACAAAATACCCTAAAGATTATCCACGATTGGCCTCTAACATAACCCGACAAGGAAATCAATACACTTCATCAATGCAATTTCTCTCAATCCATGCACCAATTTAAGACAACCCAACATACCTGATCAGGTAAGCTGTCTGTGGTCTGTCAAGGGGCTGGCGAATCAATTTCTAATCGAATTAGCATCGCTCCATGCTACACCGAATTATTGCTTAATCCTATAACCGATATGGAATAATTGATTCTGCTCAGTGATTGAGATATTACCGCCCTGGGGTAATAGGGATTGTGTTCCGGGAAGCTATGCTCAGTAGTGCAGTGTTGATTGATTGAGACTGCCATGGTAGTTCCCTGCGGGTTGCAATAGTAGGTAATGTGGTGACTGGTATTGGTCTCGTGGTGGTAAGCGCGACTGCTGACCGTGGGGTCCTGGATTCGGTTCTCAGGTCGAGCCAATAGTGTGGGTTTGCGTTTTTCCATTAGGAATATTTCAGTAACAGCCCTGAGTTTGAAAGTTGCTGGTGTTAACACACCAGCAACTTTCAAACTCAGGTATCGGAAAGCTCGTAAACCCGATGGTCCTGCGTCTGGTCTCTCTCCGGTTGTGTCGGATTGCAATAACATTTGCCAGACTTGAGATTTGAATCCCCAGTCGCGTTTATAACTACAAAACCTCTGTAACGATCAAGAATGATATCAAGAACTTCCCCAAATGAACTATCACAAAATCTCTACTACTTAAATCTAAATACACTATTTAGTAACTCGCATCAAAAATAGATGTGCAAAACCCTCATTAAGGTTAAGTAGTTTTCTGAGGGGAATGGTTTTCTTTCACTTCTGAGTCGGCGGACGCTCAAACACTTGTAGGCTTCAGTAATCCATATTGCGGTTTGGCTGCCTTCCAGCCTCTACATGCTGACTTCACTCAGTCAACTGATCTTCAAGTGGAGTGAACTAAGACGGAGTGTTCCTGGGTGTTATAAATACAATTTTTAGTGAGTCTGTTAAAGATTGACTAGCTTATTAAATTGGTTTGAATAAAATGCACAAAGCTAATTCTTTCTTTCCTACTTTCTAAAAAAATGATTAAAGAAAACCTGCATCGTGGGTGTGTTGACAAACATATAAACTCACATACACAAACAGCCAGACGCGGAACAACTGTCTGTAGGTCTTACAAGTATTTGTTCCGTGCGGGAATCGAACCCGCGACACGCAGCGCAGCAGTGGATCGCTCGGCCACTGCGCCAACCGTGTCACACGTCGAAATGTCCCTATTTTTTGTAGTAATGAGTACTACATAAAAGTTACTACATAAAATAGGGACATTTTTTTTTTTTTTTTTTTTTTATAGACGGGAAATCATCAAATAACTTCCCCCGCCCTGGGCGGGGCGGGAGGGAGTGTCAGACTTTTACTGACTAAAACCCGTCTATGTTCCTTCATGTGCCCTTTGCGTTCCGGGGGCGCGGTATCTCTTTCGAACAACCCGCAGCCCCGGCAGGCATCGGCCCTCAGTGGCCCCATCCAATTTTGCTGACATCTCTTTGAGGCGCGCGTGGAACACGAACGCGCCGTCGACACGGTCTGTCGCTAGTGAACGTACGGACGGTGAGCTACCCATTGCTCACCGTCCACAGACCCGCGTCTACGGTGGCCGGGAGTCGTCACGTGGCTCCCGACGCCCGGATCGTCTACCGCGGCGGCCGCTGGGACGGGGGACCCTCCTTTCCCTCTCCCGTCCCGCCGCCTCAAAATAGGGACATGGTGTATCAATGTATATTGATACACCTCTGCCCAACTTTTCGGGGAATACAGACGAGATGGTATATTACTATGCAAGCAAAATCTCATAATTATTCTCGTCCATTTTAAATATCAATTCTCCTAGTTCATACAACAAATTCTTTTCTCAAACAACGTTTTTAATTTCTCCAGGACGTGTCTCTCAACGACCGCTATCTACCGATGAATATCTACATTAAGTTATCAGTTATGAACCAATAGGAATTTGCAATTACTTCGCCTGCCCATTGAAGCCTGTACGCTAGGAAATGTGGCCTCAGATGCATGTGGGGGACAGGCATTTAATTTGTTAGGAGAATGGAGAAAAAGATATTTATCTTGTCATGTATAACATTATGCACTGAATTTTTTGTGGTTGTTTTTCCGCAGCGTTCTGATTTTGTCTTGATAATAGACTTATATTTTTTTTTTATTAGTATCAGAAATAGCTGATTGCAATTGTGTTAACAAAACTGGAAAGTGACCTTAAAAAAACTGAAGAATTTGTGTTTGTTTAAAAAAAATGGTTTTATTTGTATGTTTTATTAAGGACAAATCGTGGTGTAGGAAAATCACCATAAAAATGATGCGGTGGCATTGGAAGGTCAGCATGGAAGTTGTATTTATTTTATTGATTTATCCACTTTAAAGCATCGGCTTCCTTTTTTACAGAGAAGTCCATGAGCATTGAACACTTGATTAAGGCGGTTTGGCAGCTCCGGACTTATATAAATCAAATGCTAATAAAATACCTACGGTACATAATTATAAATTAAAAAGGTCACATTAAAATACATTAAACTTAAAACAAATTCTTACTTAGTGCTTAAACAAAAGACTACACTATAAACTTTAAACCTACACACACAACAACTAAGTTTAGAACTTAATTATCATAATTAAGTACCTACACGAGCTTAGTTCAAAGGCAAAGCAAATTAAAGTTTACAAAGCAAAATAACATCCAGCTTATAACAAAACATATCCTGGATTTTCTGAATGTAAAAAGTAACAAAGGTGGAATAAAAGCCGGCCAAGTATGAGTCGGACTCGCGCAAGAAGAGTTCCGTACCATTATTTATAAAAACGGCAAAAAAAAAACACGTTTTTTGTTTGAGAGCCACCCCTTAAATATTTGTTTTATTTTTATTTAATTATTTGTCTTTAAAGTGTATGTATAACTTTATATTCTGTGAATTTTCCAAGCGCCTGCTTGTTGCTGTTATTAATATCGAGCAAAAAAAACACATTTGTTGTATGGGAGCCCCCTTAAATATTTATTTTATTCTGTTTTTTAGTATTTGTTGTTATAGCGGCAACATAAATACATCAACTGTGAAAATTTCAACTGTCTAACTATCACGATTCATGAGATACGGCCTGGTGACAGACGGACAGCGGAGTCTTAGGTAATAGGGTCCCGTTTTACTCTTTGGGTACGGAACCTTAAAAAGGAACCGTTTCACTTGGTAACATAAAGTTTCCCGGACTCGGTCTGTTGGAACTCCGCCAATATAATTAATGCAGTTCACTTGAAATTAAAAGATAACTGAATTTTGTAGTAGCAACAGTGAGACGCGGAATAAAAAAGAAAAAAGATAGATTTCACTTGTTTCTTTAAGAATTGTTTTGTTTTGTTTCTTTTGTGTCGAGCTGATTAACGGGGGGGAAATAAAAAAGATGGAAGAAAATAAAATAACTTTTTTAAGTTTTATGTGATTCGTCCCTGGTCGTTCCTTTTTGACTGACTATAAAGGAAAACATCTTTAAAAAACCTACTATCTTGTGCTGTACCCCTAGTACATGCAAGTAGGTAAAATGGATGGATGACTACATCAGTGATCTGACCTCGACAAGCATTGCTTAACCTTGACCGATCGATCCGTACGGCTTTTATTTAGCCATTAGTTTGACGGGCCTGTTGGTCTAGTGGTTAGTGGCCCTAACTGCTAAGCCGGAGGTCGGGGGTTCGATTCCCACCCAGGACAAACTTTGTGTGATGAGCATGATTGTTTGTTCTGTGTCTGGGTGTGATTTATCTATAATATGTATGTATTTATAAATTATATAAGTATGTATATCAGTTGTCTGGTTACCATAACATAAGCTCTGCTTAGCTTGGGATCAGATAGCCGTGTGTGAGTTGTCCCAAGATATTTATTTATTTATTTATTAGTTTTTACCCACGACTACGTCCGCTTACATTTTCTTCATCATCATATCAGCCGAACGACGTCCACTGCTGGATATAGGCCTCCTCTAAAGATAGCCACAAAGACCGGTTCCGCGGTGCCAGCGATTTCAATTTCGATATAAGGTTCACGAGTGTCGGAAGGCCCCTTTTTTATGGATGGGAAATCATCAAATGACTCCTTCCACTCTGGGCGGAGCGGAAGGGAGTGTCAGACTCCTACTGACTAAAACCCACCGTGTAGTTCGCCGGTATATTTAGGTCCCATGTAATAGGGGGTGAGCCTATTGCCATTAACCGAGCACAAATCCAAACTCCGAGTTGTTACTGAGATTTTTATAGAAAAACCCAATAACAGTTTTTGCTCGACCTGGGAATCGAACCCAGGACCTCTAGCGTAGCAGTCGAGCTTAGAACCACTTGGTTAACGAGGCAGTTAGTCTATATATGTCTATGTCTATTTGTGTGTGTATATGTATGTTTTTATGTCTGGTGTTGTTTGTGGTATAGTCTATAGCACTAAAGGATATCGCGTCTTCAAATTACCGAAATAATTTTCAGAATCGGAGCAGTAGTTCCAGAGATTAGCACATTCAAAGAAAAAAATCACAAACAAATAAATCTTTATCCTAAGCCTCTACAATAAATTATCAACAACGGTTCATAGATTATGAAAACTGTTCTTTAAAAGTAAATTATAAGTCCCTATCATGATAAACACAGACAGTTCTTTTAAGCCCATTTAAGCCTGTGATTATATTTCAAATAGTTATTTAGCACTCTACTTAAGTTTTTCGAAGATCTTATGTGTGATTTTATGCGTTCAAATACTGTAGAGTTTATTTTCCAAAGTGTAAAAAATCTTGGAACGGTTTTAAATCTTACCTTTTTGTAGTAATAAAACTATGTGACGTCATGAAATTAAAAATGGTTGCTATATTGTGTAGTTCTTTTAGAAAGCAATTTTTAATATCAGTAGGACTACCTCAGATCTTCTACATCAGTCTTCTTTGTTACAAAGACCTGTAACGTTTTTTTTTTTATCCAGCCTTTAATGTCTCCCTGTGGGTCAAATGCCTCCCCCATGTCCTTCCAAATATTCTTTCCTTGCGCCACCTCAATCTAACTCTCCCACTGCAAGTCTGAGACCTATAACTACCCATTATATAATACCAAACGAGACCGTTATTTATATTTTATTTAAGAACCAAAGAGTTTCAAATTTAGAAAACCTTAAATTAAGCTGCTTACTAAGCACGCAAACAAAATAATTACAATAAAACTTTATTTCCAACCCTTCGTGAGCTTAACCCTCAACTGACCATGAAGCATAGCTATCAGACATCATAAGGTCAACCTGTGACCTTTACTCAAAGCTCAAGGTCATAAACAAACCCAAAAGCTACGGTAATACTTCTCATTTTATGGAAGCATAACTTTTTCCATCGGAATTTATTCAAAAGAAAAGTTTTCTGTAAAGCCTGCTTGAAATATTGTGAAGAATGTTTTTGTTGGGTGTATTTATTGGTGCAGTAGGTATTTAAATAATAAAAGTGGTACATTATTATTAAGTTTTTAAAAGAACGCGGAGTTAAGAACGAAATTTTTGGTCTAGTGTTAGCCTGATTTGTTTCAGTGACAGATTTGGTTTAAAACAGAAATTCCCCTGTATCTGAGGTAGCTACTATATTCGTTAATAACTGGTAATAAGTGCCCTAATAAATGTATTTATTACCTGCTCATACCTGCTGGACATAGGCCTCCCCCATAGATTTCCAAAAGGACTGATTGGGAGCGACCTGCATCCAACGTTTTCTTGCGGTCTTTATCAGGTCGTCTGTCCACTTTGTAGATTTCAACGGTTAATCCTAGACAAACACAAAAAAATTGGCAGCGGGAAATGCCTCCGCATCTGTGTCGAATACACTTCCTCAAACGATAGATAGCATTGCCACGTTTATAAAAATGCTTCACCTTTGGCCAGCTCTTCGATGTCTAATAACCATTTAGGTATTTCCTTAAAACAAGATTGCACACTCAACCATCACGACCCTAAAATTCCAACCCCAGACAGCAAGAAAATATCTTAAGAAAATTATGTTTCCTCTCTTCAATATGACAAATAAAGAGCAGAAACCAATGACAATGTTTAAAAACAAAACACTCAACAAAGAACAATAAAAGTTTGGAAAAACAAAAGAAAAACAATCGTCAGTAATGTTCTCAATTCTGTCCGAGGTTACAAAGTCGATCTACCCAACGATAAATAAAAGGAAGGAGGGGGGGTCCCCCTGCCAAAGCCATTCGTGACACCTGCAGAGAATCCTCCACCTGGACATGAACTGCCATGGCCGATCTGGAAGTCTTTAAATAGACTCCGAACTCAGGTCGGTCGGAGCAAAGACAACTTGTTTAGGTGGGGATTCGGTGACGGTAGCGACTTGAGCTGTCTGTGCGGTACAGCACAAACGATGGCCCATCTCACTTCGTGCCCTGCGTGCCCTAACAGCTGCACGCAGGAAGATTTAATGGCTGCCACCGACAACGCAGTCAAAGTGGCCAAATTCTGGGCCGCAACAATATAACATACCAATAATATAGTTTGTCATCGAAACGCTAAGAAGAAGAAGAATAAAAGGAAAGCAAATAATCAGAGTAGAAGAGTGACAGTTAACTGAACGTAAAACTACGTTGTCCGGAGAAGGGATGTGTCCTTGGAGCGAGCGTCGCATTTGTGTCCAGCAGTGTGATTCTCTAAGCCTCACTTCGTAATTCGAAAGCTGAACCCGCAGTGAGATTACAAAATGGTATTCATTTAAACACGATCACGCCGGTGACGTCACCACGGCGAACGAATACTAAACCAATGACAACTTGATTCGTTATCGAAGTGAGCGCGATCACTTTAGTGAGACTCGTTTTCGAGTTTGCATTTTAGAGAATCGCACTACAGTCCGCCTCCTGGGGGTACGATACAAATATTTGAGGAATTACAGTTCAATTTCATTTTCAAACGGGTATTAAAATGTACAAATTTTTAAAATATAAATGTTATGGTAAAGCGCACGTTCGAGTAACTAATTAAGATGTATCCAATTAGCATATTCATTAAAATAAGTTTTTTTTTCTTTTCAATGTCTTTTTTGTGTGTTTTTACTTTGTTTGCGGTAAGCGAGTGCTAGAGTTGAGCGTTTCATGCCGCCGAGTGCGCTTCCTTGGTTAGGCAAAGTTTTATCGGAATTGAAAGCTGGACTCTAGATTTGTGCCCCCTAAGGGTCGCAGGTGCTACTATGTAATATCTAAACTTAAATATTATAAAGCGAAAAGATGTGTATTCTTGTTTGTAATGGATAAAATTGAAAACTACTCAACCAATTTTAAAAATTCTTTCACCTATGGCAAGCTACATTATCAGGGAGTAACATAGGCTATCTTATTTCCAAAAAAATTAAGGATCAATCAGAAAAATCACGCGTACAAACTCGCACGTAAAAGTTACTCAGACTATACATATAAATATGTATTTTAACATAGATAGTATAATGTGAAAGTACTTTCTATTAATATACCTCCTTTACCTAAAAACCTACCCTTTAGGGAGTATTTCAGGAAGTTAAGGCATGTTTAGCAGTAGAATTACATCGTCGTGTGCTTTCAATTAAGTGTTCCTATTCGAGTGGGTGTGTTAGAGGGATTATAGGGGGTAGTGTCAACAGGGCGAACACGCACGGGGATGAAGTGGGGATTACGTCAGTGTATCCTTACTGGCTGTAAATTAAGCTTAATATAGCTTTAACATGAACTAGCCTATTATGGGTTAATAGTCTATAATTATGTCTAATTCAATTTGCCAATTAAAGTTACAATATTATTCAGAAATAATAGTTCAATATACATCATCATCTGCTTAGCCTTTTCCCAACTGTGTTAGGGTCGGCTTCCAGTCTAACCGGATGCAGCTGAATACCAGTGTTTTACATGGAGCGACTGCCTATCTGACCTCCACAACCCAGTAACTGGGCAACACGATACTTCTTGGTTAGACTGGTTGTCAGACTTCTTGGCTTCTGACTATCCGTAACGACTGTAATAGTTCAATAATATATCACTAACATATTTAAAACTTATGTTCAGAATAGATTTAAAATTAATCAGTATCCGAAATCATTACAATTACTTTGGAAAATGTGATATAATAATATGTGATGTAATAGTAGCAGTGTCAGTGACCTGTATGTTCGTCGAAGTTATATAATTATAACTTCGACAAACATACAGGTCGTAATATGTACATAGAAAACAGTTTAACTATAATTAGTTAAACTGTTTTCTATGTACATATTTGAAAGTTATAGGGAAAAATCATAACCCTTCTTTTTTCCTTCGCCGTAATCGGATAAAAAGAAAGCGTATTTGGAAGATTCCTATACCTATGCAACATCGTTAATTATTTTTAAGAAGAATAGGGCCTGAATTTAATATAATCCAGACTGATTTCAAATCCAAATGCCCATTGATTTTAATGTTAACCCCATTTAATTTGATTTATACCAATTAACAATCTTTTGTATAATCGAGAAACCCATTGATCTATATGTTAATTTAGTTTAATTTGATTCATATCAATCCACAATCCTTCCTTTTCGAAATAATCATCAAAACAAAATAACGAAATTAATTCTCAGATTAATTAAGAAGCCATAAGCTCGATAATCCTGCAAAATGAAGTCGCTGTCACATCGTGGCTTAATTGAGCCCCAGTGTCGTCTAACTTTCGCGGTAATTACCCAAATCTGCGGCAATTATTACCCCCTCTTTCGCCGAAGTTACCCAGCAACTAAAAGGGGGGATTATTGTGGTACATCTTTATTTCTTAGTTTCTTTTGACCTTAATGTTTAACTACCTTGCTTAGTTCCAGTCACGTAAACCAATTCTCGATGGACACTAGCCAAGTACGCAAAAGATATTGAGTGCACAAGTGTGTGCGCAAACACAGGTGCACTACTTCTTCTCTCATTTTCATAGTCTGATGAGACGACAATCAGACACGACACAGTCACACACCAATTGCAAATATTTAAGAGAAACGCCTGATATTGTAGGTACCACTACGAAAAATTGGGTTTCATTCTGACAAAACAAAGTAACCTATGTCAACATTATTACAAAAAATCGCAGTAATTGTAACGATTTTGGATATTATAACACTGATTTTAATTGTATACTTAGCAAAAGGGTGCACATTTAACTGTTATTATTATATAGTACGACAAGAACTTGACATAATAGCTATTTGATACAATGTAGGTTGGGTCATTTTGGTAGAACGAATACCAATTTACTTAGTAAGCGGAAATCTAGCCATTACACTACAACATTTATTTTCCTCGAAACACCCAAACAGCAACTAGTGCAATAACTTCAGTTCGTTCGATTTCGTTCATTCATTGCTTCCTTCCTTTCCATTCGTTCCCGAGACACTTATTACTCTCGGAGGGTAATTTACTTCGATTTGGGAACATATGTTTACCCATACCGTAGAGGCAGGGTTAAGAATTTCGGTAAAAGTTTTTAAAAACTTTATCTTTATTCTCTGGAGAAAGAAAGTTTTAAGTGTTTTTTTGTACTACCTAAAAGTATTAGTAGGATTTTTCTTGTAATTTTTGGTAGATTTGTATGTTTGTGAGATAAATATTTTCATTAGTTACTCATCATAAAACATATCTCGTTTTTTTGGTGCGCGCTTTGAAATCCTCGTGGACGTCCTCCATCATAGGGGTGACGGAGAGGCATTGGAGAGACTTCTGTTGGCTAAAACCAACGCGGTGTTCTACCTCTACCTATGACCGAGGGTTCAGGATTCGCATAAGCATTCACCGCTTCAAATAAAACATATCTTCAAAGCACTTACCAAAGTCGCCGATGATCTTATGATCGACTAGCGTCTGCCCTCAACTTTGTCTGCCTAGAAACAAATATATACCACGAAATATAGCTTTCGGCAATAGTGTAGCTTTTTATCAGTAAAACATTTTTTGTAGTCGGACTAGTAGTTCCAGAGATAACCTCTTACGAACAAAAGCCCAACCTCTTTATAATATTACATACATACCATCACGCCTGTATTCCCCGAAGGGTAAGGCAGAGGTGTACCAATGTACTACACCCACAGTTCGCGGTATATTTAAGGTCCCATGTAATAGGGGGCGAGCCTCTTGCCATTAATCAGGCACAATTAAACTCTAATACCGAGCTGCTAAACCCAATTACATTTTGCTCGGCATGCCAAGACCTCTAGGCTACCGAGGCAGTTGCCAGTTGTTTTTATAATATAAGTAATCAATAAACCCATCACGTTAGCCCTAAAAAAATCACTAAACGTGTGACCTAACCCTTCAGCTAACCACAACAAACCGTTACCCTTCTTACCCTAACCTTGACCTTCAAGTTACCCCTGAGTAAGTCTTCACCTAGGGTTACCATATCTCAGGATTTGTCCTGAGATTTCAGGATTTTTGGACTCTTCTCAGGATTGCGGCTGGATTTTGCAAATCTCATGAAATCTCAGGATTTTTTGAATTTTCAATAAAATATATATACAGCTTACATTTTAAAGATTACTTTGATAAAAAATTAAACAAACTAAAAATAATCTTCCTTTGGTAATAATTGCATAATTAAAATCAGTACTTATTTATCCAAGTAGGTACTTAATCAGTTTTATCATACCTAATATGTGATGATACATTTTGAAGTAAGATCCACAATGTATAAAAACGATAGTATTACGACTTTATTAAATTGTTAAGTAAATTCGAGAGAAAATTTTGATAATGTAAAGGATTCTCAGGATTTTTCAATGAAAATAAGGCCTTTTCTCCGGACTTTTGATTTTTTCATCTGGTAACCCTATCTTCACCGCACTCGTATCGTATGCGTGACCGCGCGCCATTTATTGAGCAACCAAGTGCCTGTTGACACGACTGTTGGATGTTATGGATGCCCAAGACATGGTGGCATGCCTAATGTGGGCACGTGTGTATGTTGATGGGGCGATAAACTACGGAATGTGGCAGAAAGAAATGTTGACTGACGTGTGGAAGGTGTGAACTTACTTGGTTATTTATAGTTTTGTAGTAGTGTGAGTCATTGTTAAAGTTCTTATTGTAAGTACTGGATGAATTTAGGTGACTGGTGCGGCAATTTCGTGGTCGCAACCGATTCGATTTTGATGAAATGGAACGCAACTAAACGTCAACTGTCTTAGTGTCAAAACTCGATGTATGTCATTTTCACTATTCATTATAATGTAATTTCAAGGTTTTCGGTGTTCATTTTTTTTAATAATTAAAATTGCAAGTACAGTATCAACAATTATAATACACAATCAGATATTTACCCACAGATTTTCAAGTAGGACAAAGTATTGTTGGATTTATTCGATAGGAATTTTTCAATAGCATCCCGGAAGTAAAAAGTTAATGGTATGTCACAACCAAGTCTTGGGAAGCCCGTAAAAGGTCCTATCACAAGATTTAAATCTTGATTTCGTAAAAAATAAAATTTTACTTACCTAATATCTCCGAAACCAAAAGGTATGATCCAAAACAAAAAAAGGTGCCCTTAACAAATAATTGTTTTCTTACACCCTTCATTATTACAGTAAACATGATTTATACTTTATATAGGATTATTCACCCACCCCGTCAAAACATACCCATCAAACGTGTCACCCCAGAGAAAACAAGCACAACCTAGCTATACCTACATCCACCACACCTTTCGTGCTTAATCAACACCATCGCATCTGAAACCGACCCTCGGGTCGAAGGTCACTAATTGAGTGAAGGTCATCGCGTCCCCAGTGACCTCGACTCAAGGGCAGTCAAGTTATCTAATGATTTTTAAAAAAATATTCGCTTTCCGAACTTTTGATTGGTGAGGGTTTAAAATTCGAACGGTTTTGTTTTGTTTTTTGTTTTTATTTCATTATGGTGTTTTTTTGTTTTTTGTGTGAATGGTAATAAAATTATTTGTTGTTTGTGTTGCCTCGGTTTTGGAACTGCCTTGTTAGCCTAGTGGGTCGAAGATCGACTGCTACGCTAGTGGTATTGGGTTCGATTCCCAGGTGGAACAAAGTGTTATTGTGTTTTTCTATGAAATTCTCAGTAGCAGCTTGGAGATAGGATTTGTGCCCGGTTAATGGCAATAGGCTCGCCCCCCTATTACATAGCACTTAAACGTTACGGCGGACTGTAGGTGTACATAGCTGCATCTCTGGCTAACCCTTTGGGGAATACAGGCGTGATAGAATGTATGCTTTTATTTAGGGACAACCAACAGCAGTGTTATAATAAATACATATTGATTAGAACTTTATACGACAAGAACAATTAGTATAACTCATTGATTTAAATGAAGCCTTGAAACTAAATTAATAATAATGTATGTAGGTACAACATAGCTATGTACTTCCAATAAAAAAATCGATCTAATTTATGATCCGTGTCATTCGCGCGACCATGCTAGGCTCTATATGTCAAAACATTGATTGAGGAAGCCCAGATTTCATCCATTATTACCATCTGTCTTTCTATTAAAATATCAGACACAGGACATGGGCCCAGTTTACAGTTTAGGACATGTTTACAGTTTAAATAAATAATTTATTTCTACTCACAATTCATAGAAAGATGAGATAAATTATTTCAATTATAATTCTGGCCCGTTGGTCTCATGGTCGCAAGTGCGACTGCTGTGCAAGGGGTCCCGGGTTCAATTCCCAGGTCGAGCAAAAAGTGTTATTGGGTTTTTCTATGAAATTCGCAGTAGCAGCTCGGAGTTTGGATTTGTGTCCGGTTAATGGCAATAGGCTCGCCCCCTATTACATGGGACCTAAATATACCGGCGAACTGTAGGTGTACTTTGGTACATCTCTGCCTAACCGTTAGGGGAATACAGGCGTGATGGTATGTTATGAAGCCACAGGTCGGACATAACCATTCACTGCTAAACATGGATATAACAAACCAAATTATGTAACCGTATAAACGATTATTAGCTCCTGCCCGCGACTTCAACCGCATGTTTTTTTTCCACCCGCGTTATTACTGTTACGTTTTACGTGTTACGTTAGCTCGTGGCTAAATAATTACAGCCGCATAGACCGATCTTCCAGGTTAAGCCACGCTTGCCGAGGTTGGTCTGTGGATGGGTGACCATTTACCATAACGAGTTTCCTCCGTGCCTCGGAAAGCACGTAAAGCCGTTGGTCCCGGCTGTCATTTGTAGATCTTTGACAGTCGTTACTGTTAGTCAGAAGCCAGAAAGTCTGACAACCAGTCTTACCAAGAGTATCATATTACCCTTTACTGGGTTGTGGAGGTCTGATAGGCAGTCGCTCCATGTAAAATACTGATATTCAGCTGCATCCGGTTCGACTGGAAGCCGACCCCAACATAGTTGGGAAAAGGCTAGGCAGATGATGTTATTACTGTTACGTTTTTGATATCTGCTCTGCTCCCGTAAGTCGTAGCATGATGTGATAAGCCATTATTGTTCCTCATGCATCTGGCATACAGAAAGGTTATTTCAAATCCGACTGGTTATTCCAAAGTTTATAACCAACAATATAGATTTAGCAGTATATCGTTATATTCATTTAAATAGCGTTATATTCTATACGTATAAACGTACCTTTTGAATCACTCTATCTATTTAAAGAAATCCATCCAAATCCATTGCGTAGTTTTAAAGATCTAAGCGTACAGAGGGCGGGTAGCGACTTTGTGTTATACTATATAGAGATTATCAAAACATACCATCACGCCTGTATTCCCCAAACGGTATAGCAGAGGTGTGCCAATGTACACCATAGTTCGCCTGTATGTTTAGATCCCTGGGTACAAATCCTAACTCCGAGCTGCTTCTGTGAATTTCATAAAAAAACCCAATAACAATTTGCTCGTTCTGGGAATGAAACCCAAGACTTCTACCGTAGCAGTCGCGCTTGGGACCACTAGGCTAACGAGGCAGCCCTAGGTAAAAAATTAAATTAAAAATTTAAAAAACCCCCAACACAAAAACCTAAGTTCCCTTAAAAAGTAAAAAAATAACAAAAAAAATACGTCACGTTGGGGGACCGCTCGGGACGATCGTATCCTAAATGCAACATCGGTCCCCCAACGTGACGTATTTTTTTTGTTATTTTTTTACTTTTTAAGGGAACTTAGGTTTTTGTGTTGGGGGTTTTTTAAATTTTTAATTTAATTTTTTATTTTATACTTTTTATGGGTACCTATTTATTATAATGTCGATTTTGTTAAGTTTGAGACCCCACTCGAGTATATTTACAGACATTCGGTTTTTCTTCCCTACTTTCACCCCCACAACTTTTAAACGGCTCAACCGATTTTCATCAAACATGTCTAAGAACACTCGTACATAGGTCACCTTTAATACAAAAAAAACTAAATTGAAATCGCTTCATCCGTTCGGCAGCTATGATGCCACAGACAGACAGACAGACAGACAGACAGACAGACAGACCGACAGACAGACAGACACGTCAAACTTATAACACCCCTCTTTTTGCGTCGGGGGTTAAAAATAAACCAGCTTTATTATATGTATTGCTATAGATAATACCAAAACGCTAGTACAAATATCGTCCCAATTCCTCCGTGAATTGAGCCTAAAAGCCCGCTTTATGTGAGAAATTAGAGGGTTAGATATTGGCGAGTAAAAGCCGATGGATTGGAAGGGTTACTTGGAAGGAATGAACAGACTATTCACTACTTTATTACCGGTACTTTAGATATTGTTCGGGCATTCCCTTATCCCTTTGGAACGTGTGTATTGACTGACATAGGTAGAAAAGATTTAAACTTGCCAAATCTTGAAAACTGAAGTACTTAGATATAATAGGGGAGCAAAGCTCGTAGCTTTTAAAAATGTTTGTATTCCAATTTCAGTGGATAAATGTGGATATATTTATGTGGATACTAGCTTCTGCCCGCGACTTCGTCCGCGTCACAGTTGATGTGTTATCCTACGGGTACCGTACATTTTCCCGGGATAAAAAGTAGCCTATGTGTTATTCCAGACTATAATCTATCTTTGTGCCAAATTTCATCCAGATCCATTCAGCCGTTTAAGCGTGAAAGAGTAACAAACATCCATCCATACATACAAACTTTCGCCTTTATAATAGTAGTAGGATATTAGAGGAAGTTTGAAAGTAGCGCCAGTGACAGAAAAGTTGAAAGGGAACCGTTTGTCTTGGTATGGACATGTGAAGAGAAGGGATGAGACACATCTGAACAGAAGAGTAATGAATATAAATGTGGATGGATGGAGAGGAAGAGGGAGGCCAAAGAAAAGATGGATGGATTGTGTGAAGAATGATATGAAAGAGAATGAAGTGAGTGATAGCATGACGGTTGACAGGATGGTATGGAAGAAGAAAACGTGTTGCGCCGACCCCAAGTAACATGGGATAAGGGCAGGAAGATTATGAAATGTGGATATATTTCAGCTATATTTTTGACATTGACTGTCACAGAAATAAGATAGTCGCAAATGGGTACCTACTTAAATAAGGCTACCACAGAATAATGTATATTCTTTTTTCTTTTTACTATACACTAAAAATATCTCTTAGGTCGTCGTTGCGTTTACTAACTCTACTCTTGTTGCTGTAACCAAGATACAGGCTTGCCTAGTTTGGTGCCAATTTTAAATCCAAACTATGTTACTTTCCACAAAAATGTAATTTTTTATTAAAAAAAAATCAAAGCACAAACTTAATAATCTCTAGTGTACAAGAAAATTATAGTTCCTCGTTGATAACAGGCCGGTGTCCCTCCCCCGGGGTTATTAAAATTAAAAGCAGGCCGATGAGGCAGCCACCGAGATTGTTTTTAATCATAGCCCACCATCTTGTACCCTGATAAGATTACTCTACACTGTGAAAGGAGGTCAGACTCGGGTCAGATCGGAAAATAAGTAAATATCAACTTTTTATCAGGAATTAATGATGATAGGTTGTAAGTACCTAATATTGTAAAGCAGAAGAGTTTGTTTAATTGAAGAAGTTAATTTCAGGAACTACTGGTTCGATTTGAAACCAATTCTTTTGCGTTGTGCAGCTCGTATATTGGGAAAGGATAGAATATCAAGATTAATATTATGAAGAGGATTTTTTTTGTTTGTGTGTTTTTACAATTTTTCACCGATAGATAGCTACATTATTCTTGATTAACATAAGCTGTTTAACTTCACGCTACGAGTCACGGGAGCGGTCAGTAACCAAAGACTTGACGTAAGGCGGACGACTACAGTAGCGGACCAGTAACCAAAGATGTAATTTAACTAACCGAATATAATAATTTACAGAGGCCCTAACAAAGAAGTTGATTTTCGGGTCCATTTTAGAATTGGAAATGCGACTTTCCTGTAAAATTTAATACGACAAGCGCAATATTACTCAATCATTGATATGAATAAAGCTTTCAAAGTTAATTAATACTAAGTACGAACGACGGGTAATTCCAATTTAAAAATCAATCTAATTAACGTTCTTCACGTGCTCGTGTAAGAGTCGTAAATCTATTAAATTAAAATATAACTAGCTTGTGCTTGCGACTTCGTCTGCGTAGATGGGAACATTAAAACGGGATTTTATGTGGTAAGCTAGATCTATATCTATATGTATGCCGAATCCCAGCTAATGACGTAAGTAACAAACATCAATCCATCTATTCATCCAGACTCACAAACTTTCATGTTTTACCAAAGTCAAAGTCAAATCATTTATTTCAATAATTAGGCCATTAAAATGCACTTTTGAACGTCATTACATGAAAAAATCATTAATGTAGAATCTAGTTACCTATACAGATATTTGCATAGCCTTTAACCGACTATGTTGGGGTCGGCTTCCAGTCTAACCGAATGCAGCTAAATACCAGTGTACATGGATCGACTGCCTATCTGACCTCCACAACCCAGTTACTGGGCAACACGACACTTCTTGGTAAGACTGGTTCTCACACTTCCCGGCTTCTGACTATCCGTAACGACTGTCAAAGTTCTACGAATGAAAGGCGGGACCAACGGCTTTACGTGCTTTCCGAGGTATGGGGGTGTCACTACCATGTTTAATAAGTAGCAGGATAAAAATCTAAAAAATGTTTGCACAGTTAGTAAAATCGTTTTAATATTTAATAGGACACCATAGTATACCTCCTTTAATAAAAATAAAAATGAATCGTTAACATACATACATAAGGTAGGGTAGGCAGAAATCACAGAACGCCACCTGCTACGATCCTTACTTACTCCTTTCGCCTTATCCACGTTCATACAAGCACGCCGGTTACGAGTACTGCGCACCTGACCTTTCTGAAGAACCTCACCAATAAGGTCGGGGTAGGTCTTTCTAGGGCGTCCTCTCCCGGCGTTGCCACTCGCATCTGCCACATAAATTCCTTTTATTAGTCGCCTATAATATATTTTATAGTTTTATCTTTACAAAACCCACAAAGAAGATTCTTAAATAATTTTAATTTCACATAATTTCACAGCTGTAGGTATCTTTCATACCATTTCAAAGGACTGAGACAATCCACTGTGAAGCGTTGTCCTTAAACTATCCGGTGTAGGCGCGCCCTTATAAAGGCGCGCTCACACAATGTTATCTGAGCCGCGTCACTCGTCACGCTACCCTCATCCACGTTTCACACACAGGTTTACTAATTAGGGTTGTCACTGAAAATATTTTAGTTTTTTCTATGTTGGTCATTTTGTAATTCTTGATGCGTTTTGTGATTAATGGAGTTATGTTTGGTATTTATATAGATGTTTGGATATTTTTGATTTATAAGTATTTTTCTTATTAACTAAGTTGACTTAGATTATTAAATACTTCAATTTTTTTTTTATCTAATGCCCGTGAAGGTCTTGCGTTGCTTCGCACAGCAGCATAAGTATTGGCTGCTACGCTGCGTGTCTGAGGTTCGATTCAGTCAAGAAACAAATTTTCGTTTGGTCTACAGATAGTTGTTACGGGTCTGACTATTTATGTAAGTGAGTTTTTAAACGCACCCACGATACAAGAGAAATACTTAGTTTTAGGCGCAACGTGTTTTTTAAAATAAGAAGCTGTCCCTTATTTAATAAGTTTAACTTCATTTATTTCTTCTAAGAACTGATACACAACATTTCAGCACATTCAAAAACGAAACTAGAAAAAATCTACAAGCTCTGTGCTCATATGACGGGCCATTTGACGGGCCTGTTGGTCTAGTGGTTAGTGGCCCTGACTGCTAAGCCGGAGGTCGTGGGTTCGATTCCCACCCAGGACAAACTTTGTGTGATGAGCATGATTGTTTGTTCTGTGTCTGGGTGTGATTTATCTTTTTTTTTTTTTTTTTTTTTTTTTTTTTTTTAATAATTTATTTGTAAACATTTGTAGTCTAATATGTATGTATTTATAAATTATATAAGTATGTATATCAGTTGTCTGGTTACCATAACACAAGCTCTGCTTAGCTTGGGATCAGATAGCCGTGTGTGAGTTGTCCCAAGATATTTATTTATTTATTTATTTATTTATATGCAGATACTTTCATAGGCGAACACGTTTCAATCTTCCACACATTACATTCCCACATTTCCATTGAACCGATCCCGCCATTTGCCTCCATTCTATTTCCTCCCACCCCTAGCAGTACGTACTATAATTCCGTACAACTCCGCAAGTTTTTACTAACGATGGGCGGCGAGCTTTGAGCCAAGTTGCCGCGTGCCTCCGCTAGGCGGCGCTGTGCGCTGACTGGCCAATTAGACCGTGTGAACTAGGACTTATAACACGTCAGATGTTGATTTAATACAGTCGCTTCGTGTTATTAATGATGTTAGTATCGCGTTTGTTATTGTTGGAAGGTGTTACTATGTAAACACACAGTTTTCTTTGACAGTTACTATTAATTTACGTTGGTGCCTCTTGCTCGCTGAAGTGGTTTCTGTATGGTAACAAATCATTTGTGTTGAAGGCTTTTCAGGACTTGACATAGGTATAAACTTCAAGGTATTATTTCAAATAAACAATTTACAGGCATCTTCTAATTGTCTAGAATTTAGAAAGTTGACCGTAGTGGCTCGTTCCCTTTGGCGGTGTGCCCTGCTTGGGCTGAGCACCGCCGAGTCCTCGAGGCGGCCATCGGCGGCGGCGCCCTCTCGCGTCCGGCACTGGTTCAGGCCATGGTCCGGAGCGAGGGGGAATGGGAAGCAGTCGCCTCCTTCTGTGAAGCTGTAATGCTAGAGAAGGAGGCGGCGGGACGGGAGAGGGAAAGGAGGGTCCCCCGTCCCAGCGGCCGCCGCGGTAGACGATCCGGGCGTCGGGAGCCACGAGACGACTCCCGGCCACCGTAGACGCGGGTCTGTGGACGGTGAGCAATGGGTAGCTCACCGTCCGTACGTTCACTAGCGACAGACCGTGTCGACGGCGCGTTCGTGTTCCACGCGCGCCTCAAAGAGATGTCAGCAAAATTGGATGGGGCCACTGAGGGCCGATGCCTGCCGGGGCTGCGGGTTGTTCGAAAGAGATACCGCGCCCCCGGAACGCAAAGGGCACATGAAGGAACATAGACGGGTTTTAGTCAGTAAAAGTCTGACACTCCCTCCCGCCCCGCCCAGGGCGGGGGAAGTTATTTGATGATTTCCCGTCTATAAAAAAAAAAAAAAAAAAAGTGGCTCGTTCCATTCTGTAGGTAAGTTTCTATGGAGAAGAAGAAACTCCATGGACACTCTTTTAAAATCATATACAAGAAGGACCAGTAAAAAATTATTGTCGGGCAATTACTCAGAAATTTCTTGCGGAAATACACAATAGGTACACCTTTTCTCGACCTGGGAACCGAACCCAAGATCCCACATAGGGTAACAGGCAGTAAAAAATAATAAAGTTAAAAATAATTATAACTTACATTCATCTGAACACCATGTCTTTGGTAGACATATAGTTTAATTTAAATCCTGTTTGAAAGTTTCTGACAGTCAAAATAACTTAGCGTCAAATTCCCTAGTAAAAGTGTATAATTGCTTTGACCCTAACTTAACCCAGCTTAGTCCAAACTAAGTTCAAGCGTGTATTGATAGATTCAGAGTTCATAACACATAATTGAAGTTCCCGCTAAAGTCCGGAATTCAATTCCCGGGTGACGGAAATGTTTGTGCCGCAATGACTAGGTTTCACTAGAGGCTAACTACGCTAACTTAGATTTGGTGTTTATTATGTGGAATATAGTTATTTAGAGGCAGCGAAAAGGAGAAAAGCTATCACTGTCGTTGTTTGATCATTATTATAAGTCAATTATTTTGAGCTTAGCTAACTAAATAACTGTAAATAAATTAGTTAATAAACTAAACTAATTTTACTAAAGTAATTTAATAGGTATGCCAAATAAATGTGTTATGTTATTACTATCCACGAATCCAAAAATTTTGCTTAGAATAGATGTTTAGTTAATCAGTCTCAAATATTTAAAATGATTACAATTAGGTATTTCCTACCGGTACCGTTTGGCACCTGCTTCGGGTTGTTCAAAAGAGATACCCCGATACGCCCCCGGAACGCAAAAGACACATGAAGAAACATAGATGGGTTTTAGTCAGTAAAAGTCTGACACTCCCTCCCACCCCACGGAAGGCGGGGGAAGTCATTGGATGATTACTCATCGTTAAAAAAAGAAAAAAAAAATGTTTGACACCTATTCGTCACAGTACCTTGAAAAAGTTACTACCGTTTATTATAGGTACTCCTTCTCGTGGATCTCTCCTCTAGGGAATCTGCAGTTTTTCCCTGATGGTAGACTGGAAGACCTTTTTTGTTTTAAAGTGTAAAATAAGTAAGGGAACACTCTAGGACATAATGAACCATTACTTCTAATTGACTTTCCTCCGTGCGCCCCAAAAAGGTTTATAATTTTTTGAGTGTTGGTAATTATCTTGCTTTTTTCTTAAAATCTTTCTGGAGTAACGGCGGATGAGAATACGGTATACTGGGTATAACAAGATGTGTCACATAGCCATTAATTATGTATACTGACCATCAAACTAAGTAATATTGAGCGAAATTTTTTCCGGGACACGATTTTTATTTTTGGTGTGAAAAAGTACCTACTGTTTTAACGCCACGGAAACATTGTACTGTCAGCTGCATGCAATAGTATAAAAGTCGTGAAAGTACTTAAAGTTTAGTTTGAACATTCAAAACTGGTGTTGGTGACAAAAATTGACAATAATTTTGACTTTGACCTTCAATATTTCCGGGACCCCCTTTAAATATTTAACGTTATTTTTTTTTGTACGACCTGTGTAAGCTCTTGACTATAGTCTAGGTCAAAGGTGACCAAGACAAAGTCTACGATGGACTGAACTTACCCAGAAGAAGCCTGTTCACTCTAGCTTTGAAGAGGTTAAGGTTGGGTAGGGGGGATTTCTTTTTTTGACGGCAATACAAATACACACTTTGTGAAAATTTCTAGTCTTATCCTATTACGGTTCATGAGATACATCGCCATGACAGAAAAACGGACACGGACGGATGGTCGGACAGCGGAAGATTAGTAATAGATTTCTGCTAGCAACTTTCGCATACGGAACTCTACAAATAATGCCTAGAATAGCTCTGGAAGCTCTTACCTTGGCGCGGTTGACAGGCCGTATCGCTCACGTACTGTTGTGTAGGTACCACAAGGTACTCTAGACATCTTTATTTCCCACAGGATGCTTCAAAGTCTCGCAGAAGAGTGGCAACGTGGCATTGATTCTAAATATAAAATACGGTATTGTGATATCGAGCTTTAGAAAAAGACTGTCTCACAGGTATGAGTGACCGAGATGATGCTAAAACTAAGCTGAGTTTTTACATGAAGTTCAGCTCAGTAATAGCATCATCAGTTTTACATAAACTACTATATTTATCTATATTATGTTGGTGATCATAAAATTGTAACAACTACAGTCTTGGGCCAGCCATCTGGTACACGGCCATACGGAGGTATGGCCGTGTACCAGATGGCCGTGTAACACATATTAAAGATCAGGTACAACAAGCTTGCTACCACCCCGTCACCGTTCTTCAACATTTCGACAGACAGCTTTGCCAACTTTCACACCTCTCAATGCTCTTACAATCTCATCCATCTTTATTTTATTCTCTTCATCTACATCTGAGTTTGGGTCTTCAAAACTGGCTTCGTTCCAGTTGCCCACTCCTTGTTTGCTATCCTGATCACTAAACAAACTCTATAGACACGCATAGATCTTGGCCTAGCTTAACATCATCATCTGCCTAGCCTTTTCCCAACTATGTTGGGGTCGGCTTCCAGTCGAACCGGATGCAGCTGAATATCAGTATTTTACATGGAGCGACTGCCTATCAGACCTCCACAACCCAGTAATGGGTAATACGATACTCTTGGTAAGACTGGCCACAGACTTGGCCTAGCTTAACACATAACATATTTTGTAAACCCGTTCCTGTGTTCTCGTGAGATAATTTAGGATTTCGCTATAATTCTGAAGTTAACATACACGAAGTCGCGGCCAGAAGTTAGTAGGTAGGTTAGTAGGTAATATAATCAAGTGCTTCGGAAATGTAGTTAACAATCTAGCATGCAATCAAAGTTTAATTTTAATTGGAAAACAGTCGATCCGTCATCTGCGTTGGGTTCAAATGAGAAAAGTTTCACAAGATATAATGAATGAAAACAACATTTTCTGATCGCAAGTTATATCTAATTAACTCGATCAGAAAATGTTGTGTTTTGATCAAGCTATCTTTGATAATTAATCAATTCTCAATTTATAAGTAACTGTATGTCTGTCTGTTTGTTAGCTCATCACGGGAAAACCACTAAATCGATCGTAATGGAATATGATTTTAATCTGGATAAGACTATAAGCTGGAGAACATCGGAGACGGGCCTTAATCGTTCAGAGGTCCTTAATATGTGACAGTAAAATAAATCATATAAATAAATAAATAAATAAATAAATAAATAAATAAATAAATAAATAAATAAATAAATAAATAAATAAATAAATAAATAAATAAATAAATAAATAAATAAATAAATAAATAAATAAATAAATAAATAAATAAATAAATAAATAATCTTATATATAATCTTGGGACAACTCACACACGGCTATCTGATCCCAAGCTAAGCAGAGCTTGTGTTATGGTAACCAGACAACTGATATACACACTTATATAATTTTATAAATACATACATATCTTCTTATCTTATTCTTATATATATATAAAAGAAAGTCGTGTTTGTTACAACACTTATAACTCGAGAACGGCTGGACCGATTGCCATGGTTTTTGATTTGTTGGATTTGTTTCCGTCCCGAATAGCAGAATACATCTTAAAAATAATGAAAACTCGATATGTGTAATAAATAATTAATCATTTCAATAGATGCTGATTTGTTTATTACATGTCAAACATTTGTTGTCCAATCCTGTCAAATAGTGTAACACCTTTTTTTTTTGAGCTTATGGCCTGGATGCTGAGGCTTTTAAGCCACAACTTAATTTTTTTCTGAAGACATCATGTGATACTTTTTATCCCGTTGGTGGGTAGGGTAGGTATGTAGGGGTAGGGTAGGTAGGTAGGTAGGTAGGTAGGTAGGTAGGGTAGGTATGTAGGGGTAGGGTAGGTAGGTAGGTAGGGTAGGTATGTAGGGGTAGGGTAGGTATGTAGGGGTAGGGTAGGTAGGTAGGGTAGGTATGTAGGGGTAGGGTAGGTATGTAGGGGTAGGGTAGGTAAGTAGGTAGGTAGGGTAGGTATGTAGGGGTAGGGTAGGTAGGTAGGTAGTTAGGTAGGGTAGGTATGTAGGGGTAGGGTAAGTAGGTAGGTAGGCGGGGTAGAGTAGGCTGGAACTGGGTTTTTGTACCGACTTTCAGGGCAGGACAACGTCTGCCGGGCCCGCTAGTTATAGATAAATCACACCCAGACACAGAACAAACAATCATGCTCATCACACAAAGTTTGTCCTGGGTGGGAATCGAACCCACGACCTCCGGCTTAGCAGTCAGGGCCACTAACCACTAGACCAACAGGCCCGTCGTGATTTATCATGAATTAATTATATAATTAATAATAGTACTTAATCTAAAAAGTTAATACTTGAATATAATTTTAGTTATTGTAGTAGTCAATAGTACCTAAACGCTTTTTAAGACGCTATAATAATTATATTCTACTTTTTTACTTACATACCGGACATTTACGCGAAGTCGCGGGCAGGAGCTAGTCCCACTTCCTACTTAAAATATTATAAATGCGAACGTTTATGAGGATGGATGGATTAATGAATATAGACTGTAGTGCGCGATAACACATAGGATACATTTTATCTCGGAAAAATGTACGCGTCCCGTAGGTTAATATTATATTAAATTTGACGCGAACAACGTCACGGGCAGAAGCTAGTTATCTACAAGAATGATGTTATGGTTGTATGTAATCATTGAAGGAACAAGTGAAAGCGGCGCTGAAGATGAAAGCTAAATAGCCGCCAGCAGCGGCGGCGCTCTTTGACGCTCAAACTTGCGATTTTTATATAAACTTTTGCTGCGACTGCGTAGTATTGTTTCAGTTTATGTAGATTCTTTGTACTTGATCGTTTTATTATTCATTGGCGATATGCTGTTATGATATACCTACAGGAATATAAATACTACCAGTCTATTTATTGTCTCACTACGAGATCAAAGGTCTCTTCTCTTACAGAGAAGTCACAAGCATTGGTCACTTATTGGTCACGCTTACTCAAGGCGGGTTGGCGTTTTCAATCTTAGGTTTATTACAAAGATGTCAGTAACGTCCAAGATGAACTCAGAAAAAAATAAAATTAAAATTTGTTTTTTGTTTGTAATTTATAATGACCCCCCCCGTCCTGGGCGGGGCGGGAGGGAGTGTCAGACTTTTACTGACTAAAAACCATCGCGCGGTATCTCTTTCGAACAACCCGCAGCCCCGGCAGGCATTTTGGCCCTTAGTGGCCCCTTCCATTGGCTGACACCTCTGTGCGCGGAACATGAACGCGCCGTCGACACGGTCTGTCGCTAGTTAATAACGTACGGACGGTGAGCTACCCATTGCTCACCGTCCACAGACCGTGTCCACGGTATCCGCCTGCGGGAGGCGCAATGGTGCCGTTATTGGCAATCCATCAATCAAGGATCACTAGGCTAACGAGGCAATCACAAGACAATAATGCAATAACGGGTTTTACTTTAATAGATATTCTAATTCCGTTCGTCACTGATTGAAACTTACAATTTCGCCTTAGGCCGAAAGCCGAGGGCCGAATATAATAAAATTCATTTCCGAATCTCAAATAAATTGACAAAGGGCGAGCGCCTAAGCCGTGGCCACGACAAATCTGCCGGAGCGACGACCGCCCGGCAAATTAACTTGATCAGTAGTGTAATTGTGTTACTAGAGTATCCTGAGAGCATTGCTACGCTTGTTTGAAACGTATTGAATAGAGATAGTGGTAGTTTAATGATTTTAGGCTTTATAATGATAGATAGATGGGTGTGCAGTACTCGTAACCGGCGTGCTTGTATGACCAGATGTATGAACGTGAACGAGGCGAAAGTAGTATGTAAGCATCGTAGCAGGTTTCGTTCTGTGGTTTCTGCCTACCCCCATGGGAAAAAGGCGTGAGTTTATGTATGTATGTATGTAATGATAGATAGAGTATTAATGAGACACTACTACTAATTCATTGAAAAGAACACGATTTTTAATACATAATTATAGACACTTAGTAGCTAATATAAAATCAAGAAATTAAAACAAACATTTCCACAAAATTTTCTTCCGCATCGCCGTCAACTGGAAATGTGCCCGACGACTAGCGGCATAGCCACGTTAGTTGGCAACGCTTTGCCTCCGGCCAAGGTCAAGTCAGCCCTTGGGTCACGGGAAGAGTCAAACATCCCTTTAGACAATTTTTTAAAAAATTTCACCCTAAACGACTCTAAAATGTAGTTGACAAAACTTTCGCCTTTTGAGGTTTATATGCAAGGCCCGTCAACAGCACCGTCTACCTAAAAAAAATTGAAAATTGAACTTTCTGGAAAAACCTACAATATTATTCAAACCTCAGTCTAAAAATAAAACTTGACTTTATCGAAGGCAGAATCCATTTTTTGTACCAAAACCGTTTCTCATTCTTCACGAAACAATGGCTCCTTAAGGCGGAGAGCTGCTTGACCTAATTACACCGAACTCTACGTAATTATTTACGATATCACCGGGGCGCCTTGTTTACACAAACAGCGAGAGATCTAATTTACATAATTATTGGGGCGTATTTAAGATGTTTATCATTAATCTTCAGAAAATTTTGGCAGTTATAAACAATATCATGTATTGTATTAAATAATTTTAACCAAGAATTATGTATTTGTGTACCTATTTCTTAATTTAAAACGGATATAAACGAATTACAGTAAATCATTATTTTTAATCAAAATTAAGTTACATACATACAAATACCATCACGCCTGTATTCCCCAAAGGGGTAGGCAGAGATTTACCAATGTACACCCACATTCCGCGGGATGTTTAGGTCCCATGTAATAGTAGCCTATAAGTTACATACATCCAATAAAATACATGTACTAGGTCGAAACTAAGATAGTTAAAAAGTGTACTTACAGTTGCTTACCATTCCTTATGCATGCCTCTCGCAGTACTTCAAGAATTCAGACATGATCACATTCCATTCATCCACAAATACACCACAGTCCGATCTAGGGTCAAGACGAGCATTTGAGAGATCTAGCTCAGAAGAAGAATATTATCTTTATTATATTTTATCAAAAAAATACCTTAGTCGTTACCTTATATATCTTAGTCCCGGAATAGCTAAGGGTTCCTATAAGATAAGAAACAGTAACTCTCAAATCTGATCCGAAGTATTGATTACATGCAACACAGACTATAATTTAGTATTGGCTAAACTAATTTTCAAGCTTGCATAAACAATCTCGTGATGGCCCAGTAGTTCAGCTCATCCATGTGGAATTGTTAGTAGTGTGAGTTCAAATATGGGCAAGTCCATAGCTCGTTGGGCTACTTTGAGCTTGCTAATAAGTCCCATGGGCCTTACATACGGCACAGAAACGTGTTCTCTTACCACGATAAAAGACCACGTTCTGTGCCGTATGTCATGACAGGCAACACACACGACACTGGCAAGACTTTCGACGAGTGGGACAATAATATAGTCTTGTATTACAAATTGACTTATAATTCACTTACTTTTTTTGGGCACAGCATACAAAAACCAGTACCAAATAATGATGTCCAAAACATGAGCCTCCAATCTACTTAATTCGTAAATAAAAACACACAGAATTGGAAAGCACAAGTGGAATGTTTCTGCGGAATAAGGTTACAAGTTGGTGCAATCAATCCGTCGGGCGGACGGCGAGCGACCCAATTTGATTGATCAATCGTAATTATGTTGCGATACTAGAGCCGGTGTTTACACGACAACCTTGTTTACTAGAGCGGTTTAAATGTAATCAGATGTAATCTTAATTGCTATGTCTTGGCTAATTTATACAATAACAACATCATCACGCTTGTATTCCCTGAAGGGTTAGGCAGAGGTGTATACCCACAGTAATTCGCCGGTATGTTTAGGTCCCATGTAATAGGGGGCTAGCCTATTGCCATTAATCGGGCGCAAATGCTAACTCCGAGTTGTTACTGAAAATTTCATAGAAAAACCCAGTAACACTTTGCTCGACCTGGGAATCGAACCCAAGACCTCTAGCATAGCAGTCGCACTTAGGACCATTAGACTAACGAGGCGGTAAAAATGGAAATAAAAACTGTTAATGAAACGAAGGTACGCATTATAACCTTTTAGGAATCGTTTTTTGTCGTCTCATGGTGACTGTTGAGCGTGGGGTCCTTGGTTTGATTCCCAGGTCAGGCAAAAACTATTATTCGTTTTTCCATTAGGAGTAACAGCCTTGAGTTAGGAAGTTGGTGGTGTGACACCCCTTTGCCTCTGAAAGCACGTGACGCCATTGATGGTCTTGCGCCTGATCTCTCCCCGGTTGAGCCAGATTGCCGTGTCATCGGACTGTGAGACTTAGGGAAGAGGTAGTGCACCTGCGGTTTTGCACTATATTATCTCCTGCGTACTTGGCTAGTCTCCATTAGGATTAGCCACCGCGCCGTGACGGCGGACTTGTAAAATGGACTTCTGTTGAGAACGAGCACTTAATCGTAGTTATAGTTTCGCCGAAAGCCGAATCCGAATCGACTTCCAGGCTCATAGCAATAAAGCTGTCATTGTAAGTGTTTACTTGACCCCATTAGATGTATCTTCATATCTCCTACTTAATGTCGACCGTTGACCATGGGGTCGCCCAACAAATGTTTAATTAAATAGTTATAGGGATGAAGGAATTCTTCAAACCTACAGTGTTATTCAAGTTACCATACAGCAAGAAATGGTAGCTTTTTAGGGGTCCTTTTTTATAAAGATAGGAAATCATCAAATAACTTCCCCCGCCTTGGGCGGGACGGAAGGGAGTGTTAGACTTTTACTGACTAAAACCCGTCTATGTTCCTTTATGTTTTAGGAGTCCGTACCACAAGGAAATAACAAAGTCATTATGAGTAAAATTTTTGTTTTTGTCTAACCACAGTCACTGTTCGGATACCAAATGTCTTTAACATGAGATGGCAACGTATTTACAAAGCGTCGAGGCTTACAATACCAGATCTGGTATTGTAGATGTCTATAGGCAGCGCTGATCACTTAAAATCAGACGGACCATCAGCTAGTTTGCCATACAATGCTATTTAAAACCTGACATCCCCAGCAATACAATTACCTTACACGGTATTCATCTAGCTAGCCACTAGAATCCGCAGCTATCCTCGAAACAGACGATGTTTACACAAATCGCGTACATAAATAAATCTCAAGTGTTTACCGAGGCGAGTGGTTTGTGTTGTAAACTAGCTACTGCCCGCAATATCACCCGCGTTAAGCTACGTTCTTGGTTATTGCTCCGTTCCTGTGGGTCGTAGCGTGATGTTATAAAGCCTATATACTATTCGATATGAATCTGGTTTTCAAAAAAAAACAAAAAATGAGTTAACCAATACGATTGTTTCAGAGATTAACATAAACAAACAAAGTAACAAAAATCTCTTCAGCTTGATTGTAACGTAAAATGTAATTCTCCAGACCGATTCCGGCCACGGCGGCTAATCTTAATGCAGACTAGCCACGTACGCAGGAGATATTTTAATGCACAAGTGTGTGCGCAAACACAGGTGCACTCCCTCTTCCCTAACTCTCATAACCCGATGGGACGGCAATCCGACACGACCGGAGAGAGATCAGGCGCAGGACCAACGGCTTTACGTACTTTCCGAAACACGGGAGTGTCACACCAACAACCTCCAAACTCCGGGTTGCTACTGAGAAATTCCTAATGGAAAAACCCAATAACACTTTTTGCCCGACCTGGCTGATCTGGGAATCGAACCTGGGACCCCTTGCTCAGCAGTCGCGCTTGCGACCACGAGACCAACGGGGCAGCTTGATTATGCTAGTATAGATAACACTTTTGATGATAAACATAGATCTGTAGACTACGATTTTGAGAAAAAAAATATGTTGATCACGCAGTTTCCGTAAACGGCGTAATTTCAGTCATTGTGTCCGTTTAATTACCTTAACTCCACGTGAGTGAAGTCGAGATCACACCAAGTCTAAAGTAATATTATAAAGAAATACAATATTTTTGTTTTTAATGGATTAACTCAAAAATTAATTAACCGAATTGAAAAATTCTTTCACCTCAGAAAAGCTACATTATCAAAGAGTTACATAGAATATAATCAATAAAAATATAAAATAGGGATCGGTTAAAAAACTCCACAGTCGAAAGCTAGTATGATATAAAATCAAAAATACATCAACAGCAGTTACTGATCAAAGGCACCTCATACATGTTACAATCAAAACTATCTCCTATTCCTTCGATGTGTTTAGGTTCAGTCTTCAGTACAACAGATATAACAGAAAGCACTTTTCACAATAAACACTCAACACTGTGTATTGATTCTCACGCACTGTGTACACATATCGGCTTGCCGAACCTACAATAACATATACCTTCCTTGCCCTAAAATATACGTGATGTGATGAATAAATATAGTTTTACGTGTACACATGGATGATAGAAAGGGGAAAATGTATCAAAGGACAATTTCACTGTGAAGCGCGACTGCTGCGCTTGTAGTATTAGGTTCGATTCCCATATCGAGCAAAGTGTTATTGGGTTTATCTATCAAATTCTCAGTAGCAGCTTGAATTTTGGATGTGTTCCCAGTTATTGGCAATAGCCTCGCCCTCCATTACATGGGACCTAAAAACATACCGGCGAACTGTGAGTGTACATTGATACACCTCTGCCTAACCCTTCGGGGAATACAGGCGTGATTGTATGATATTATTTATGTATTATTATAACGTCATAATAAAGTAACAATTAATCAAAATGAACAAGCACGATTGTTAGCGGACTGTTACTAATTCATTACATAACAGTTCACGTTATAATACATTGTAAGTAAACAAGGTGAACAGCGCAACGTATGTAATATCCGATGTTATTCGCGACACATCCGGAGCACGCAGCTCTTGTAAAATGGAACGTAATTTAGTACATAACACACACGGCAATGTACGTGATAGCCTAGTGGTTAAGGCGTTCGTTTTTTTGTCATATGGGTTCGATACCTTGGTACAGTCGGTTGTCAGCATTATCTGACCCACCCTAAACACAATCGAAATTGGACCTTCTGCCTATGATAATAAGGTTTAATTTCAATTTATATGAGGTTATCAGTCAAGTGCTCGAGAACTGAGAAGGAATAAATACAATAAAAATACACACACGCAAATTTGATCTTTATCACGTTAGCATTGGGTTAAATCTTATAACAACTTGTTATAATATAATAAGTGTAATAGCTTATTTTAATGAGTTCGGTCAAGTAACTCTGGTCTCGTGGTCTGTGTGTAAGACTGAGAGTGACAAGTTGCGAGATCAAATCCCGCGACGAAGATATTGTTTTGCTTTCAATTTAGAATTTATTCTAAAAGTATTTCTTGTATTATTGTAAAGAACTATAGACGGATAATCTCCAAATATAAAGTTTCTAAAATGGTAATATTTTGGCATAACTTGTATTAAGTGGGTAGTTGAAAAATAAATATTTGTATTCATTGTAAAACTGGTATTCAAATGCTACTAACTAAGGGTATGCAGTGACAACGCGCAAACATATTTTTCCTTGCCTTACTAAATTGCAAAAACAACTTCTCTTTACAATTTATTTTTGTCTATTTTATAGGTAGTTTTTTTATTATCATGTCTTAATGGAGTGATTAAATAATAATGAAGGGATAAAATACAAAATAATCTATTTGCACTAGGATAAGGTTGGCTGCTTGTGCTGTGCAAGAATAAACTTTATTAAAGTATATATATGGTTTAAATTCTTTAGTCTTGTGGTCACTAATCGTTGTTTACGTTCGAAATCAAGTTTAACCTAAATATAGCTTCTGCTCAGGTGTTTCTTTTTTAATTATTTGATTATACTTTTTTTACAGTTCTTTAATGGACAACGCATAGAAATAAAACTAAACAATTGCAAATTTAAAATGTTTATTATTTCATTAAAACACTTAGGTAAATAAAGTAAGTAAATGCTCACATATTTCCAAATTAATATACAATATATTATGAGGATGCCATAATCAAATCTACCCATTTATAAACATTAAAAAAGGCATGTTTTCTTGAAAGTTTGTTATCGAGAAAATTTATTTTATCTGTGAAATGCTTTAAAGATTTATAGCTGCCTATTATACGTAGTGAATAAACATGTCATTTAAATAGAAAAAAAACTATTTATGACAATAACATCACCACGTAATTGGCAACATTTTAATGGTTTAACAATCTATCCATTGAGCATTTACTTACATGGTGTGTTTAAAAATATCCTAGATTAATTAGTAGCGGAGTGATGGCGCACCGTTCCTTGTTACGTTCATCTTTGTTCGATTTAAATGTTTTTTTTTTCATCAGTGAAGATCACAACATTTTCTTCTCAATTAAAATTTAAATATTCCTGGGCAAAACGGACCCCTCTTCAGCAGGTGTCAATGCTATTTTCTGTGCCGGTTTATAATTCCTTATTCCAGCAGCGTGTAAATGCCTTCTCACTGTTTCCACTGAAATATGGTGTTTTATTGCGGTTACACTAATGGGCAATCGCATTCGGGACTATACTTGATGTTTTTTGCCCCTGGACGAATCCGCTGAATATTTACTTTGTCTCCATAACGTCTTAGCTACAGTCGTATTTCTCTAAAACAAAAAAAAAAACTTTTTTGGAACCGTTTATGTAACTTGTAAGGAGTGAATGTAATAGTAAAATAGCCAACTACGCGTTCATTAATCACAATCAATTAAATAAAATAGGTATAAAAAAAAACACTTACTGCTATATTAAGACGACGACCAATCTCTCTAATTCCAACATTCTGCTCATGTAAAAATATGATTTTATGTTTGGTATAGTCATTAAGCTGCGACATGATGCTTTTTTACACCAAATTGCTTAAAAATACTTAACGAGTTATGCGAAACGATTTACAAATGTGTGTGCACAGTCAATGCTAATAGGCGTAGTGTAACTTTTGTCACTTAAGTAGACGAATTTATTATCTACCTCACGAAGCAAATATATGTGAACTTAAACTTTTTTAATTTACCCACCTGTTTACAAGATAAGTTATTAGGCGTAAATCATATTGGCCGTTCTTTAATAATGCAAACAATTTTGTAGAAATGAAATCAAATTAAAAAAGAAACTGATAACAGGTGGACTGTGTTTTCGAACCCACATGTTGTTCCTCGCCAATCCAACATCAAACCGCCAAGCCACAAGAACTTGTTATGACTCCACGAAATTCAAGATTGGGTTCTAATTATGTAAGGTGACTTAAAAGGTTTTTAACTTTAATGTCAACGAGATAATGATTAAAATAGCTTAACAAAATAATATAATGCCGGTGGCTCCGACAACGTTGGGTGGGTTTATGCGTGTCTGTATTCATCGATAAATTGAAATTAAACCTTATTATCATAGGCAGAGGGTCCAATTTTGGTTGTGTTTAGGGTGGGTCAGATAATGTTGACAACAGACTGTACTATTACCTACGTATGTTTTTCATTTCGCCTGCCTCGTTGGCCTAGTGGTCTTGAGCGCGACTGCTACGCTAGAGGTCCCGGGTTCGATTCCCGGGTCGAGCAAAAAGTGTTATTGGGTTTTTCTATGAAATTCTCAGTAGCAGCTCGGAGTTTGGATTTGTGCCCAGTTAATGGCAATAGGCTCGCCCCCATGGGACCTAAATATACCGGCGAACTGTGGGTGTGCCTTGGTACACCTCTGCCTAACCCTTCGGGGAATACAGGCGTGATGGTATATTATGTTTTTCATTTCATATTTTCTTTCCAAATTTTTCATGGACACTACTGACAAGACAACGATCAAGGATATAATTATGAATCTGAAATCGCCAATCCATCTTAAGCTAATGTAATGGTGATCAATGGTTGAGCCTTCTCTGTATGTTTCTGTGTGTGATTAGTCTTGCAGTGGGACAATAATGGGTTGGTAATTATTGTTATTAGTATTACAGTAAGTGTCGTGGTGTGGACTGTATTTTTAGGGTTCTTCTCAATAATAACTCCTGGTTCAATAATAATCTTGATTTATTTCACAGTTTCGTATTACTAGTTCTTATTCGCTTGAGAGCTTCCAATCGACTACAAAATTTCCGCATAAAGCGCCTATATTTATACTAATTCTACGGTAGTACAAGTTGTGGGCATAGTAGAACAATAAACTGTCGATTGGCCAATCACATCGCCCGCGATCGCGCTCAACTCCCTACAGGTTCCGACAGGTTCGTACAAGTCTCGACCTGTCGGGAGCGGGCCGCGACCGCGTCCGAATTGCCAATCACGACTGATTTTCTGATACCCACAACTGTGTACGCGAGTGTGTGTGCGCTCGGCGTCCGTTACAGCTCTCCCCCCGGCGCAGCTCGCGAAGCCTCTTCTTTCTTCAACAGGACGACGAGCTTGCTCACCGGACGTCGGAAGATTCCCGTTCGGGTTCGTACCTCTACTATACGAACGCTGCCATCTGGTGCAGGGTGCGTGCGCTCCACAACTCCCATCGGCCAAGTGTTTCGTGGCAGCGTGTTGTCTACCACCAGTACCACGTCACCTGTTTGTATTGGCCGCGCGTTGTTCTTTGGCTCTCCGCGGGGCACTAACGTGGGCAGATATTCCCGTAGCCAGCGCCGCCAGAAATGGTCAGCAAGCGCTTGGCTAGCGCGCCACGTTCGTCGATCGTCCTCTTCACATGGTCCCGTCGTGGGTAGGCCGTTGGATGACCCCAACAGGAAATGGTTAGGGGTCAGGGCTTCGGGATCGCTAGGGTCCACGCTGACGTGCGTCAAGGGTCGTGCGTTAACGGAGAATTCTGCCTCCACGAGGAGCGTGTTGAGGACTTCTTCTTTGGGTGCCTTCTCTCGTAGGGTCGCCTTGAGAGCCGTTTTAATAGATCGCACCATTCTCTCCCACGCGCCGCCTTGATTGGGCGCGCCAGGAGGTATAAAACGCCATTCCATTCGATGGTGCAGCCCCTCGTTGTTCAGAGCGGGCAGCCACTCGGCATAGGCGGCGCGTAATTCCAGGTCCGCACCGCGAAAGTTGGTCGCGTTATCTGAATACATGAGCCGCGGCCATCCTCTGCGTGCAGCCATTCGCCTCAATGCCATGATCGCTGAGTCCGTTGAAAGGGATGCTACGAGCTCAATGTGCACGGCCCGGGAGGTAAGGCATGTGAACAGCGCCCCCCACCTTTTCTCATGACGGCGGCCCACCTTGACCATCATTGGTCCAAAATAATCCACCCCGCAATTGGTAAACGGGCGGTGGAAAGGATCCAGGCGAGCGTGCGGCAGATCTCCCATAGCCGGCGTTTGTGGTGTCCCCTTCTGTCTCTTGCAATATCCGCAGTTCTTTTCTATTGCGCGTACTGTGGGTCGCAGATGTATGACCCAGTACCTCTGTCGCAGGTCGTTAGTCACGCGCTCGCGGTTAGCATGACCCGCAGCGCAGTGTTCTTTTAACACCAGGAGTCTCGTTACACGGTGGCGGCCGTCCAAAATAATTGGCCGTTTGGCCTGCTGAGGTGCCGCCGATGCTTCAATGCGGCCCCGTACCCGCAGAAGGCCATCTTCAAACACTGGATCGAGTCGATACAGCCTGCTCGTCTTAGGGAGGGGGCGAGCTGATTCTATTCGTTTTATTTCTTCGCCGAAACTTTCTTGCTGTGCTCGCTGCAGGAGCTCCTTTTCGGCGCGCTGAATATGGCTGTGTTCTAGTCTTGTAGCGGCGTGTCGGCATATATCGATGAATGCTAGAACTCTCGCCGCGCTTCTTACAAGCGTTTCGTACTTGGAAAACCGGGCAGGGTCGGGTAGCCAGCTTTCCCGTGAACCTTCGGTGATGTGCAAGACTTCTTGTTCGTCGTCTTCAGCGGGAGTCGCACTCCCGGGCCATTGCTCCTTGGGTAAAAGTAAGTAGCTAGGCCCCTGAAACCATCGATCGGTCGCGCTGATCGGCGCGTTGGTGAGTCGGGTGGCGTCGTCGGCTACGTTGTGTTCTGTTGGTAGCCAACGCCATTCTTCTTTGGAAGTGAGCTCGGCGATTTCTCCCAGTCGGTGGGCGACGAATGGTGTGTATCGTCGCATGTCGTTCTTTATCCAGTGCACGACGGTGGAAGAGTCCGTCCAATACACTGTTCTGTTGACCTCGATGCGGTGTTCTTTTCGAACCGCGTCAGCGAGTCTGGCCCCTATGACCGCCGCTTGTAATTCCAGTCTGGGAATAGTTTGGGCCCGTCGTGGTGCCACCTTAGCTTTGGCAGCGACCAGCACGACGTTCACGGTTTCGTCGCAGTTCACTACTCTCCAGTAGGCCACGGCCGCGTAGGCTTGTTCACTCGCGTCACATAGGACATGTAGTTCTATGTCCTGGTACTTCTTCGACGTGTAATTTCTAGGTAGCCGGAGCTGGGCGATGTCGGCGAGCTGAGCGAGCCAGCTTGCGAAGAGTTCGTTCTCCTCTTCTGGTATCGGTTCGTCCCATGTTATTTGGAGGCGCCACAGACTTTGCAGTATAATTTTGGCTCGTACCGTGAAATGGCTCAGCAGTCCTAGTGGGTCGTAAATAGACATCACTGCGCTGAGTGCTTCCCTTTTTGTTGGTGCGCGCTTTCGTTCTCGTACCAGAGCGGGAACTCGGTTCATTGAGGTATTGAACCCGAGTTCATCTCGTCCGGCGTTCCAGTACAGCCCGAGTATCTTATTCGCAGGCTTTTCTCCGCCCAATTGTGTAGGCGTGGTGGTATGCAGCTCCCGAGGTACGTCGCGCAGCACTGTTTCGTCATTGGCGCTCCATTCTCGCAGAGTAAACCCGGCAACCGCGTGCACGAGCCTTATTTCTTCTATTGCCTTCAATGCTTCATCTTGGTCGTCGTAGCTCGCCACTAGGTCATCCATGTAGTGGCTGTTCTTTATAGCCTCTAGCGCGTGTGGGTATTCCTGTCCGTGTATGTCCGCGTTGTGGTTGCGGACATAATGGGCCATATATGGCGAGCTGGCTGCGCCGAAAATCATACTGGTCATCTTGTACCGGCGCGGTGGGTTTGTCCGGTCGCTGCCTCTCCATAGAAATTGCTGCGCCGGTTGATCTTCAGTTCGGATTTTAATGCGCAGAAACATTTCTTGAATGTCGGCAGTGACAGCTATCGCCTTTTCTCGAAAGCGGAATATAATTCCTGGTAGCGATAGCAGCAGGTCCGGACCTTCCAGTAACCTGTCGTTCAGGCATACGCCGTGACTCTTTGCGGCTGCGTCGAACACCAACCTCTGCTTGCCGGGCTTATTCGGGTTTTGCACGGCAAAGTGGGGCAGGTACCAGCAGACGGCGCTTGATTGTTCTGTGCCGTCGCATGGCACCGCGTATCCCTTCTCCAGCAGGTTGTTTATCTGAGTGCTGTACTGCGCGGCGAAGTCAGGTGAGGCATCCATCTTCTGCTCGATCCTTCGTAGTCGGCGGAGCGCTGCGCCGTAGCTTGGCGGCATTGTGACGTCGTCGTATCGCCACGGTAGTCCGACTTCATAGCCACAGTCGATCTTCTTAATGGTTTTTTCGACGATGGCTATAGCTCGTTGATCAGCGTCACTTACTCGTGGCTCTCGTGCAATGCCCAGCGCTTCGATTTTGAAGTGAGCTTCCACCAGGTCATGAAGCCTCTGGTTGTCGTGTTGCCGCTTCTCGCTTTCATATAAGTGCAACACGCTGTCTTCATTTACGATGACGCTTCGTGGTGCGGTCCCGTGCACTACCCAACCGAGCTGCGTTCGGGATGCAGCTGGCTGGTTGGGACCACCGACTCGGAGTTCTCTTGACACGATGCATTCCCAGTGGTCTGTCCCCACTAGGAGTCCGGGGCGTGTTGGAGCGTAACACACCTCTTCTCTCGGAAGGTCGCGCAGGTGCTCATACTCCAGCAGAGTGTTTGGAATGGACTGCTGGTGGAGCCTCAGGTCCTTCATGGTTCTTGCCCGAAGCTTATGCGGTGCGCTGCCCTCGCCGATTCCTCTCACTTGCACCGTGACGATCTTGCTGCCTTGTTCTCGTGACGACATATTAACGCCATGGATGTGCAGTGGTTGCATGGTGCCTTCTGCCCCGACACTTGCGGCCAGCTCTTCGTCGACGAGGGTGATAGTGGCTCCCTCGTCGAAGAGCGCGTGCGTTTTCACTTCCCCTCTTGGTCCTGAGATGATCACGGGGCACATCTTGAGGAGGACAGTCTTAGGGTCGTTGGCAGTTCGGGTAGCCACTGACATGACTGTCTCCTCCTTTGTGTGTTCTTCAGACTTACTCTCAGTTGCTGACTTTTCTTCGGGCGACACCTTTGGTTCTTGATGCAGCGTGGCGTGGTGAGGCCGGCGGCACTGGTTCACACCGCACGGTTTCGCCCGACACATGATGCGTCTGTGTCTCTTCTGGGCGCACTTAAAACATATCTTCTGCTCTTTCACTAGTTCCCAGCGCTGGTCCACTGTCATTGCCTTATATTTCGGGCACTGTGTTAATATGTGGCTCTGCTTGCAACAAGGGCACTGATCTTCCTCAGTCTTCTCAACCGTGGTGTACACTGCGCCGGACTTCTTTTTCAGGGTTACGGCTGGCCTGGTTTCCTTCTTCTGGGTTGTGGTCGCGGTACTCGTCGATGGGGCGTATGTGTATCGCAATGCCCTGTCCGCTTCACGCATTAAGAAGCGAGACAACATGATGATTTCTGGTTCTGATGTACCTTCGTTTTCACAGGCGTAGTCGCACCATCGGGATCGGAGATGAGGACTTAATTTTTCAAGCACTTCCCGGGTCAGCAAGGGGTTATAGAGGTACCCTCTTCGATCGATAGTTTTCAACACGCAGATTGTGTTCTGGATCTTGATTGCGAAACTATTAAGGTCACTGGCTGAAGCACTTGGTTTCGCCATCTTCTTCAATTCTTCCAGCGCTTTATCTATTATGAACTCTGGTCGGCCAAAGCACTGCTCCAGTGTCCTCATAACAGCGTCCGGTTCTGTGGCCGAATGTAGAAGAGCCGCTACTGCATCTCGTGCCTCGCCTTTGAGGCTACTTCTAAGTCGCTGAAGGTTCTCTGCCGGTGACACGTTGTACATATTGGTTGTGTCGTAATAGGATGCCTTAAACGGCAACCACTCGTTGACGGCGCCAGAGAAAGTCGGCAAGTCTGTGTGTCGAAGTCGTGGTCTAGCCATCTTCTCCAGGGTCGCAGCTAATTGGTCAATGCTGTTTCTGGCTCTCGTTGGTGACAGCGATCTTCTTCGTGGCACATCAAAACGTTGCTGCTTCGGGTCTTCCTTGGTTTCTGCGTTTGCACCCCCCTCCCCCCGTGTGCTGAGGGGGTTGGTGCGCAGCCACTGGTCTACCTTCTGGTGCTGGCGTTCTTCTTGAAGTGGATCTTCATGGGTGCTCTCCTGGTCATCATGGATCGCGGAGACCTCGGCAGCCAATCTTTTCTTCACTAAATCAGCTTCAATTTCCAGCTCCTTTCGTTGTATGGATGCTAATCTTTCGGCCGCCTCAAGTTCGGCTAGTCGTAGTCGCGTAGTTACACTCGTGGTCGATCTCACTGACCGCGGCGGCGATCTTATGTGTCGCTGTTCTGACGACGGTCCAGCGGTAGCAAGATCCGCGGTGGTAGTAGGCCCGACCATACTTTCAACTTGAGGTGACGCCGGCGGGTCAAGAGATAGTCGTCTCATTCGCTCTCGTTCAATTCGTTCCGCTTCCCGGCGACGCACTGACACTAACAATTCTTCCTCCCTTCGTTCTAGGGCCCGCCTCTGTTCTTCCATTTCTGCCAAGTCACTTTGACTACGGGTGACGACCATCGCGTTCGGTTGACGGCGCACAGTAACTCTTGAAATGTTCGGCGGAGAACTGTAGACAGATACACCGGTTCGGACTTGTTTAAATTCTTCCAGGTCGCAGGTTCTTCGTTCCTCAGATCCGGCTCGAAGGACCAGACTGTTGTGGTGTGGACTGTATTTTAAAGGTTCTTCTCAATAATAACTCCTGGTTCAATAATAATCTTGATTTATTTCACAGTTTCGTATTACTAGTTCTTATTCGCTTGAGAGCTTCCAATCGACTACAAAATTTCCGCATAAAGCGCCTATATTTATACTAATTCTACGGTAGTACAAGTTGTGGGCATAGTAGAACAATAAACTGTCGATTGGCCAATCACATCGCCCGCGATCGCGCTCAACTCCCTACAGGTTCCGACAGGTTCGTACAAGTCTCGACCTGTCGGGAGCGGGCCGCGACCGCGTCCGAATTGCCAATCACGACTGATTTTCTGATACCCACAACTGTGTACGCGAGTGTGTGTGCGCTCGGCGTCCGTTACAGTAAGTACTGTGAAAAGTAACCATTATGCCTGCCACACGGATAAACCTTATTGATAGTGTTTTATACTAATATCTTCAAGTAAATTTTTTGATTTTATTTAAATTACAATTGGTCCACCTATTTACGATCTTATAGTTAATGTATAATGGGTATGCAACTGAATACTTTTTACATACTTTTTTTTTTTCGAGCACATGTATTTTATTAATTTCATATTACTACATTGTCAAATTGATTTCCTGCAAATGTCCAATCTTTAGTAAATGAAACAAATAAATAAATCGTTACATTAACTAGTTTCTTAGTTTTCAAATTAACCGTAGTTCTAGCTTCTCACAAATAAATTCCCACTCAAATGCTGTCACCTTTAAATATTAAAGTCTCAATCATTGAGCTTCCTTCATTTTCGTATCTATCGTGCCGGCAGCCACCGGGAGGCTCCGGGAAGCCTCGCCAAGCTCCGAAATCAGCCTCAGTTAAGCTCACGCCTCAGAGGAGCTCCTTAAACGAATTCCGCGTAATTTTGTTGAATGCCGCGAGCTTTGAATACTAAGCGGTATGTTCTGCTGTACAATTTGACTGACAAAGGACGTTTGAGGATCTACATCTTGATTATCGTTGGACTAATTATAATTTCTTTAAAGAAATTCGTTCACGAGTTCGTTTGAAATCGCCATTGTCTGTTATGACTCTTATGAAACGTTTACGCATAGCTATGGCGTCGCATGACCTATGCAGGTTTAATATACATAGGATTTTTTTAAGTCCTCGAATGACAAATAAGCGGACACCCCAGCTGATGTTAAGTTGTCACCGCTGCCTAATAGATATCTGCAATATCAGAGGCTTTGCAGATGCGTTGCCATCCCAGAAACATAGTTGAAATGTGTACAGGGCTTTTTATTACTTCGACACCCATACTTTTCAAACCGAAAGAGGAAAAAACGAAGAAACAGAAAAAGTAAGAGCTTTGATCACCACGTTTGGTCGTGATGAATTATCGAGTCCTTACTTCCTCATATTAAATTATAAGTCCAGGTTTCCTTACGATGTTTTCTGCACAGACGTTGGTGATGTTCAAGACAAACTTAGTTTGTATACTTTTTTGAAAGCATTGATTAAAAAAGTCACATTACTATTAAACGCTCAAGCATGTCACCATCACAACTAAAGCATGCAAAGATTAATTTACCTTCAAGATTTCAGCGCCACAAACTATCTCTATCACTCAAAACATGTGGCTAATACCCCTGCTAACTACATAAGTATTACAATATGTAAACTCGACTCAACTCAGACGTAACATGGGGCGTTACTCAGCATAGTTTGGGCAACTTTGCGTGAGCTATGTTAACTCTCGCTAGGCAATATAGCTCCGCTGTCGTACTCTGAGAACTAGCAAAGTTAAACTTGAGATATTTCAAGGACTTATTTCAAAGTGTTGTGTAAAATAGATTAGTGAGTTGGGAGTTGTTGTAGTGTGCATCATGTTGTGGGATATTTAGATTTTGTTGTTGGTTGTGGAGCTTTGTGAAGGAGCTCGTGCGGGGAAGAAGTACTATCGTAACTATGTCTGTTGGAAAGCAGCGTTGCTGTGTTCTGGTTAGGTAGATTTGAGTGCTAGTGTAATGACAAGCAAATCAGCTGTTCCATACATTTTAATCATGCATGCCTGTAGGTGATGTGTTTTCATATGAAATAGCTTTTTAGTCAGTAAAAGTCTGACACTCCCTCCCGTCCTGCCCAGGGCGGGGGCGAGGGGCGTCATTGGATGATTGCCCATCTCTAAAAAAAAAATCCCTAAACCCTCCTACACCTATACTTTTAACTCTGCAGCCAACATAGTTATGATCGGATACTTAAAAACAAATTTGGTCTGGCGAGTCATATTATGACACACGCAAGGAAATAGATTGTTAAAGGGTCGCCGTTATCGAACTCGATAAGGAAGACTTAATATATAATTCACAGGCTAATTTTTACAGGGCGAACTCCGAAAAAAAAGAAGTTGTTCCATACATTTTAATCGTGGTTCCATTTAAGTAGGATAAGAGCCAATTTTTATTGTAAATATTGCAGAGTTGGTACCTTAATAAAATTTATTATTAAAATTTATAGTTATTTGTGTGTGTCATAGCATATAACATCACGCTAAGACACACGGGAGCGGGTGAAATAAGCCACGCGGACGAAGTCGCCGGTGTAAGCTAGTACCTATAAAATAAAACCAAAATGCCATTTTCTCATTCGATAATTGACTAGAATGGTAAACTTTAACATTGGTGCGCTCACGCTAAACCCACAGGCCTCGTCTGAACTAGTCCGCAACATGTTCATAGCTTCATTTAACATCAAACATGTCTGTTAAGTCTAGACATATTATTAAACTTTGATAGACTTTAGGGGTAAGGCTAAACAGTTTTGACAGCTCTATATTAAAATATGTCAGTGCTATTGGTGTCGATTCTGTTATGCACAAGCTAAACTTCATTTAGACTATTTCTATCTTTTTCTTTCCAATCAAACAAGAAAAAGACGGACGTGAATAAGACTTGTCAATTTTAGTTGATCTAAAACCTCTATACATATTATAGTTGACATGTCAGAACGCGTCGATTAAAAACACGGAAAAGTTCAAGGCAAAACTAATTTGACATCCCTAACTTAGTTGTAAGATAAAACCGTCCTTTTCTTTCGCTGTATGTTAGTAAGAGATGTCAATTCTCTAATTTTAGTTTAGTTTGTGAACAAGGGAATCGGCACCATTGTCTCATTTGAACTGTCTCCGAGATGAGACAGTTCAAAGAAACTCGTTACATGCAACTTGACGTGTCATTTAAGATGTCTCGAGCAACGAATCATGTCAAAAAAGCATTTGAAATTCAACTGTTTAACAACATGTTTAAAGTAGTTTTTAGATTAAAGTTCTTGTCATATGATTTTAATTTTGAACTTAACTTTGTATGTTACTTTTCGTATGTTTAGTCGTGATGGCCCAGTGGTTAAGCCGCCACTCATGCAGGAGGCTGTGGGTTCGCAACCGGGCCGAGGCTACCATTGTGACTTTTTATATTTTATTTACTATCTAAACAAAATTTATCTTAGACATCACTGACGGAAAACATAATGAGCAAACCTGGAGTATTCATTAATATAAAAAAAATATAAAAAAATATACAACACAACACGCCTGTATTCCCCGAAGGGTTAGGCAGAATTGTACCAATGTACACCCACAATTCGTCGGTATATTTAGGTCCCATGTAATAGGGGGCGAGCCTATTGCCATTAACCGGGCACAAATCCAAACTCCGAGCTACTGAGAATTTCATAGAAAAACCCAATAACACTTTTTGCCCGACCTGGGAATCGAACCCGGAACCCCTTGCACAGCAGTCGCACTTGCGACCACGAGACCAACGGGCAGTTCATTAATATATAAGTCTGAAATCGCCATTCCACCTTGAGCAAGTGTGGTGATCAATGCTCGTGCCTTCTCTGTGTGAGAAGAGGCCTTTGCCCTGCAGTGGGATAATAAGGGGCAGGTATTATTTATTATTTATGTTACTTTTTTAACAAGTTAGATCGCTCTCGAGTGTGAAAAGTCTAGTACAATAAAAATTAAGTACTTTCGTATCCACAACACCATTTGACAAGCAAATAATGTATCAATGTAGACTACTGGGTCACTATTCACCATCATCATCTGCTTAACCTTTTCCCAACTATGTTGGGGTCGGCTTTCCAGTCTAACCGGATGCAGTTGAATACCAGTGTTTTACATGGAGCGACTGCCTATCTGACCTCCACAACCCAGTAACTGGGCAACACGATACCCCTTGGTTAGACTGGTTGTCAGACTTCTTGGCTTCTGACTATCCGTAACGACTGTCAAAGATCTACAAATGACAGCCGGGACCAACGGCTTTACGTGCTTTCCGAGGCACGGAGGAAACTCGCTATGGTAAATGGTCACCCATCCACAGACCAACCTCGGCAAGCGTGGCTTAACCCGGAAGATCGGTCTATGCGGCTGTAATTATTTAGCCACGAGCTCCCTGTTCCGAGTTCACTGTTCACCAGCTTACCACCAATAACCCGACTCATTTGATTGCTACTAATTGCTCCGAGTCCGTTGGTATTTGTAACGTAACACAATTGTACAAAGTTTCGTCCCTAAAGGACATCTCCTCATATGGTTTTAGACGACATACTAAGAAACCCCTAACTTTTCACATAAAACTATCTAAGTACTAAGTCCTAGGTACCTAAACCCGTCACTTTAACAGAAGCAAGAACATAATACCGTTCGCAGTTCGCGTTCATAGCAATTAGAACAAAGGATTTAATCCGTCAGCCGCTGCAGCGCTTGATAGATTAATCCTATAGACGCTCCGCAGCGATGCAGCTGCTAAATGTTCAGCTTAATGGGATTGGAGCGTCTTGTTCAATTAATTTTATTAAGAAATGTGTTAGATATTATGCGGTGGGTGGAGAAAAGGATCAATTGTTATTAGTTCGTGGTGCTCTTTGTGAAGGAGCTCGTCCGGGAAAGTACTGCCACCGTACCTATTTCTGCCGTAAAGCAGCGATGCTGTGTTCCGGTTTGAAGGGTTTGGATGTCGGTGTAACTACAGGCACACGAGGCATTCCAACTTTGTCTCTGGGATGGCAACGCCTTTGCAAGGCCTCTGGTATTGCAGATGTCTATAGGCAGCGGTGACCACTTAACATCAGGTCGGCCGTAGGCTTGTTTGCCGTCAAAACATATAAATAAATATTATAACAATAATATTCCTATAAACTAAGACTAGTAATTGGTTATAACCAACTCTTTCGTAACGTTAACAATATCATGAAAAGGTTGAGGGTTTCCGCTCGTGTGCAGATAAATTTAAGCATGAAGGCTACTTTCGCGTTTAAAAACAGACCCTATCTGTATTGACCCAAGTGACTTTTTTACTATCTTCAAATAAATTCCGATAAAATTACTTGGCAAGTCATTTCATACAAATTCTGTTTCATTTTTAAATAGGTACCATTTTTTACTGACCAATATTCAGAAGTGAATAAAATTACTCATGAAAACGAACATATTTTATAATTGAAAATTAAATATGAAATATGAATACATAATTGCAATTCTCATTAAATGAATACATAATTTAATTAATTGTATTTTTTGTAGAAAATAGTTTTTTTTTATATTTAAGAGTTGATCTTAAAGTATTTAACGATGTAGTTAAATATATAACTATAAACCTACAATCGTTAAATATTGTATAGTAACCATAATGTTCGTTACGTCTATTTTTTTATTACCATACAACTCGATGCTAAGCTACAAATTTATTGCAAAAAAACCGTAAGAAAATTTGAATTTCGCTTTCACCAGATAGAATCTTCAAAGTAATTGCCAGCGCAAAAAAATGCTAAAATTAGTATTCAAAACGAGTTTTTGGACATAGAAACCTTCATTAAACGCTCATTTTATTGACGTCTTCTCTCTAAAGACATCTTATTTTCTCGTAGACACGGTTTGAGTCGCCATCTTACAATTAGTTGATAGTTTGAATACGAGTCACGTTTTTTCGTTTACTAGGTTGAATATTCTCCTTACCTATCTCATTTATTTTTGTGTTCTGGCAACGTTAAGCTTTAATATTCTTTTTTTTTCGTTGAATAATTATCTGTGGCTATTACCGTCTGAATTTATTTGTATATAGGTAATCTTATTTGCTAATAAATGTAGTGGGATAAGAATTGGTTTGGTATTATTTTTATACCAGCCTATGATTGTCTCAGTGCAGGGCAAAGGCCTCTTATCATAAAGACAAGACACGAGCATTGATCAGCATGCTTGCTTAAGGCGGATTGGCAATTAATAAGCCCAGGTTTCCTCACAATATTTTGTATTGCTAATACTGATTCAAAACACAGTTTAAAATCATTAATGATACCTACTATAACAAGTTACTAAGTAAATAAAATAACAATTACAGATTTGTCTATTCGCTAAGTTGTCAATTTCAAAACCCCTTAAGCTCTGCTTACCTCTTTAAGTCTTCAAACGACAACCTAATTACAAGCGTAATAATATTAAAGCAATAAATTAAAAAGCCTATTTCTGGCCTCTCTTCGGAACTTTTACCATAACTTTACTTGCTAGTCGAAGTTCGGCGTTCACGTGAAATGGCGCCCAAAATTAATGATTTATATTAAAATTAGTTTCTTTTTTTTTTTTTTATTGGTTAGTTTCTTAACGATACTGTAGGTTTAGAGGGTTGTAATTTAATTGATTACTGAGAGCTAATCTCTTTAGTGTTATTTTGATAACAACAATTAGATTGATTTGATTTTATTTTGGTAGCTTCCACGCTACTGGCACAGATTTTGTACAACAGTGTTAATTATACTAAAAAGTGTTATAATTCATTATTTTTATAATAGGTACTACGATCATCATCATCTTCCTGTCCTTATCCCATTTTACATGGGGTCGCAACATGTTTTCTTCTTCCATATAATAGGTACTACGATCACAAAACATAATTCTGTGCATCTTGTCATCTTTTGTGCCTACTTATTTTATTATAGTAGTATGTAAGGTATTTGAGCTACACGTAAAATAACTATTATACCTAATTGATGTACCTACCTATGCAAAATATTGTAAAACATAAATATTTTAAGAGAGTACACAGTTTCTTATCGATTCTTCAAATAAAACTACTCTTTTTGGAAGAACATTCATTTTTTTTTAACTACGTTTTAAAGTATGTACTTAAATAATGTGATTCAGCCTTAAACTTTTTTTGACTGTCAAAAATATTCAACTTCCCACAGCGAAATAAAAAAACCTTAGCCACCTTTAACTTAGGCCAAACGCCGTCTGCCCAAGAAGTAGGGCGTCGGCGCCCTGACCTTGCGACCCCCAGTTCCGGCGCGCGGTAATGTAATGTCCGGCCCGCGCCACGCTATCCGCCTTGTAACCGGCCGGATAACCCTCTAAGTGAATGTACTTCGAACATGTTTGACTACTCATCAAGGAGTTTGTTCAGACTTCGGAGATGAAAGGGATGGAAGGATGAGGAGTATGTATTTGTATGTTAGTAATGTTTGGGATAAATGGAGGGAAAAGATGTTACATTATTTTGTATAAATTTTATAAAAGAAGAAAAAAAAGTCGAATCATTTATTTTAATTAGACCTTTAAAAGATACTCTTGAACGTCATTTACTAAAAGAAAAAATGAATAATATTGAATCTAGCTGCCTATTGCAAAAGTTAGTTTAAAAGAATGGGCAAGAAACTCCATACTTACTCAATAAATGTTTTAAAATAACTGTACACTATTTTATTCTAGTCTGTAATATCCCACTGTTGAGCAAAGGCCTCCCCAAGTTACATTAAGGCGCTACCCTGACCAAATAACCTTGAGCATTCGTTCCTTTGTCGGCACACTAACGCGGCGCACGAGATACGTAGGAAATACGCTCAGATTTTAAAGTAAAATCTATATAAAATCAAATTTAGGTGTTTTGAAAAAAATAAAACTAGCATAATGTTCTTTATTAAATTGCCTAATTATTAGTTTAAGTCGCAAATCAAAATAATGTTTACTTTACGAGGAGATGCATGTCAAAAATTATTATTTCTCATTTCTGTAGTTTCGTTACGACCCTATAATTAAGCATTATGTTACTAAAAAGTTAAAAATAAATCTACCATTTTCGAGTCAAGAATGTGTAGAAATTTAACGTATTTTTATTAGTTGGTATTTCTATTTAATATAGAGAAGTGGGCTCCTAAAAACTGCCCTAAAAACGGCTGCCGCTGCGTTTTGCACGGCCACGCGCCTTAATTCAATAAATTATACAAATATGAAGAGGATACAATAGACGATATAGTAGGTATGTATCCGGGTTTTACAGACTATTCGTACAAATAGCAGCTCGGAGTTTGGATTTGTGCCCGGTTAATGGCAATAGGCTCGCCCCCTATTACATGGGATCTAAATATACCGGCGAACTGTGGGTGTACATTGGTACACCTCTGCCTAACCCTTCGGGGAATACAGGCGTGATGGTATATTTTTCTTTTCCTACAAATGTGATGCTGTTCTTCAAACAACACACCTGAAAGCTACTCCTCGTAATTAAAAAAGTTTAAATCTAGTCGCAATTTCCTCTCAGCACCAAACCCACAACATACTCGAGATATGTTTAATGCAAGCAGTCTTTTATACACTAGGTACTGCAACAGTTAAAATTACGTCCCGGCAATACATCGCTGGCTTAAAACGCGCCAGTAAATGGCAAGTCGTACTTACCAGTAAATAAGCCACAAACTGTGACTGACGGGGCTAAATCACGCGACATCGAACACGCGACTGTATCGAAATATTTGTGTTGTAAGAAATAGTCTGTAAACTATAACGTCTGTAACTATAGGCCTTTGATATTATTGTCTAACACTTTATTGCAAGGGCAACGACGTGTTCTCTTTCAACTTTTAGAGGCCGTACATCAAAAAAGAAAATAAGAACCCTTATCTACTTAATATACTAATGCTACATGTTTTATAATAAAGATGAAGAGAATTTTTGATTATTTAAACACACTAATCTCTGGAAATAACAGACGGCTTGGAAAAATATTGTTGTATATGATAGCCCGATTCATGAGGAATCGTATAGGTTATGTAACATTACGCTACGACTCAAGGGAGCGGATTAGAAGCCATAGACGTAACTTAACGTAAATGAAAAAACCAAGCCTAAACCACAAGCTTTAACTGCCTCGTTGGCCTAGTGGTCCTAAGCACGACTGCTACGCAAGAGGTCCTGGATTTGATTCCCAGGTCGGGCAAAAAGTGTTATTGGGTTTTTCTATGAAATTCTCAGTAGCAGCTCGGAGTTTGGACTTGTGCCCGGTTAATAGCAATAGGCTCGCCTCCTATTACATGGGACCTAAATATACCGGCGAACTGTGGGTGTACATTGGTACACCTCTGCCTAACCCTTCGGGGATTACAGGCGTGATGGTATATATTGAAAAAACCAAGCGATCGAGCAGAAGTTAGTAGAGATTTAAAAAGATAGAAGCACCTGGTTGAACTTCTATTTATCTGTATCTTTTTCAGGAATGCGTGGTCACATATTAATTTCAACTATATAAATGTAGTGGAAATACAGACATTTTTATTTTTATTTTTTATTTAAGCTTTTGTTTTTGTTTTTAAGTAGGTTAATTAAGTTGTGCGTCGCTTTCACGCGAATAAATGGTTTTTTTTTTCTTTCTTTCTTTCTAAATGAATATGAGATACTTAATTCCATATCTAAGATAATCCAAATGTCTCGAGAGATATTGGAGAGCCGTTACTACTTCAGAGACACATCTGAAATATCTCATGTGCCTGAATTACAGGCATAAAAAATACAACCTACCTATAAAAAATACTTAAACAGTAAAGAAGGCAGGTAGCTTGTAGGCAGAAATATATAAGATGACCTTCATGTAGTTATAAATCAAAGTAAAATCAAGAGAAAAGCCTAGGAAATTACTAATTCAACTTTTTAATGCATATAAATTAGCTTAATACTTCCTTGTTTGAACTTACGGGCCTATAAACTACAAGATATAAATCTCTTTCTTAGGTTGCTTGGCCCCTTGCCAAGAGTCGCTAGTTAGGCACGGCTGGGGCAAGTCTTTTATAGAAGATTATTGCCAAGATTTATATCTGTCTTTAAAATTGTCTATTAGGAACAAACATTGTTGGCCTAGAATTTTAATATTAAGCAAATCATTAGGTCTTTCTTGGCTCGTCTCCTTCTTTCTCCCTCCTCGTGTTACTGTAAATAAAGAGTAAGGAAAGGCGTGGATATCCACACTTTTTACCAGTTAAATTCAGATGTAGTTAGAGCCTACATACCATCACGCCTGTATTTCCCAAAGGGCTAGGCAGAGGTGCAGTTAGAGCCAAATTGATCCTAATAGCATTAAAATAAATTCAAGCTACTGTGAAGCATTTTTTTAAAGTGAAAGATAAAGTCAAATCCTTTGTTTCAATTAGTCCATCAAAAGGCACTTTTGAACGTCAATTACACAATAAAAAATAATAGGATTTGTGCCCGGTTAATGGCAATAGGCTCTCCCTCTATTACATGGAACTTAAAAGCATAGCGGTGAACTGTGGGTGTACATTGGTTACACCTCTGCTTAACCTTTTAAGGAATACGGCAGTGATGGTATGTTACTACTATAGAAATACGTTGTGACCCTAATTTTGCGGATAAATGGTTATTGTTATTAACATTTATCTACATCAATATTACAGTTTCTTCGTTTATTTGCATACACAAAACTTAGTTGAATAATAATAATTAAATTAAAAACTATGTACAGTTAAAAATAAAAAAGAAAGGAAGGTCATCAAAAAACTCATCCGCATCGCTGTCAATGGGACATGTGCCCAGAAGGCTGGCAGCATTGCCACGTTGTATGGCAATGCTGATTCTTTGGGCCAAGAAAAGGCCAGCCCTCTGGTCACGTGAAGAATCGACCAGTCGCTTGGCTATATTGTGACAAACTAGATGAGCGCTCGGTCCCCATGGCCCTAGAGTTTGTAAGGAAAATGTCTGTTTCTTCGTTTCTAAGGAAATCTTTGAAAATTCTGTTTTGATTACAAAAATCATTGTACTGAAATAAAGCTACACTATATTTTATGGTATTTTTAACTTCCACGTGCACGAATTTACGGGCTGAAGCAAGTTTATTATTTAGTAAAATATTAAAACCAGGAAAGGTCACCTACGTCTCAGCGAATTAATTATAAAAATAACGTGGGCGTCGCAAGGCGCTGCAAGTACAGTATAGTCAGAACTGAATTCCTAATAGGAATTGTTACTAACAATTAATATGAAAGAGTAACTGTGTAGTTTCTTTTGTTTTCTTCTCTTTAGAAAGCCAGTTAAAACATTGCTCCTTTTATTTATTACTAAGCTTTTGCCTGCGACTTCTCCCGCGTGTTATTTTTAGGAGTTTCTAAATTATTGTCAAAATTTATAGCACGTCGCATTCAGGGTCTTTTTTTAAGAATGTGTTATGTTTTTTTTATGAATGTGTATTATTCGATGTAATCATCATATAAGTTAACCCTATACTTGGCAAGATTTCTTTTTTTTGAAATGTTGATAAATTTTACTTGAAATGTGATCATAGGTGTTTATAGAAGGGGGAAAAAATAATTTTAAAAATCTGTATCTTTTCATTTGTGATTTATCGAATGTATCATATATGGTACATTGCCAGACCCACAACAATCAACCTTATAAATTGTATGTATCATATTTGCCACATTGCCAAGTTTGCTAAGAATTACAAACATAATTAAAAAATAAACAAAAATATCACATTGCAACGTGAAATAATAAATCATAAGACAATTATTTGCATTTTCATAGATAAATAACATAGAAAAAAGAAAACAATAATATAACAGCTTTTGAAACTGTTAAATGCTAATTATGGTTTATTTTGTGTATATTTTTGTGGAACCAATATTTCATCGATGCTGAAGCGTGTCTATTCTTCTACCTGTAAACAGTTCTCAAAGCACTAGAACGCGTCACGGAAAAAAACCGTAACAGGGTGACGCTACAATGGATCAAAAGACACAGTGGATCACTAGGTAGGTAACGATGCTGCTGACGAACTCGCCAGGAGGGGTTCTAGCACGAAAGCTTTCGGACCTGAACCAATAGTGCCCATTCCTTTCAATCAGCTTAGGAACTGGTTGAAAGACTACACACATACACGAGCAGAGAAGTGGTAGGCCTCGACACCAGGGTGCAGGCAATCCAAGGAGGCCCTGCCATGTTTGGACATGGGACTGACCAGGCGCCTTCTGCGCCTGGACAGAGGTAGCCTGCGACTGGTGGTGGGGATTATCACTGGCCACTGCTCACTGAACAAACATTTCCACACTTTAGGCATCACAGACAGTCCTCTGTGCAGAGCGTGCATGGAGGCAGAAGAAACGGTGGCGCACGTGCTCCTTGAATGCACCGGCGTCGCCCAGATCCGCAAAGAAACCCTTGGAACACCAAAATCCCTTGCGGACGCCCTGAGGAGACCGGGAAGACTGATCTGCTTTTGGAGGGAGGTGGGCTGGCTGGAATAACCCCCACCACGGCTCACGCACAATGGTCCATTGTAGGACTAAGTGCGGAAACCAAACCCCCTAACATAGAACATAGAACAGTTCTCAGGGATTCTTTATAGAAGTGGCCTCACTTTGTGATTTCTACCGGCATCGTCTTTTAACTTGTCATTAAAACGCAAATACTTAGTAACTGGAACTTTTTCAGAGTCATTATCTTAGCTACTTTGTTGTATCGTAGAATTTTGAATCAATAATCGGTATAGCTGTGCATTTAACGACCCCCAGATATATAAGGATTGCCAGAAAATCTTGGACATCATCTTCTGTGATAGTTATTGAGCTGCCCTTACTTTGTGCGCTAAAGATATTTGTCTGTTGCACTATGAGAGAAATAATGTCATCCGATAGGAATAGCCTGAAGCACTCAATTGCGCTCCTCTCTTCACGTTGCTCAAATGAGTTATGTTCTACTTCGACAGACCCAGTAACATAGAACAACGCCAAGTAGGTTCTAGTCCTTTAGTTGGTATCACTCTCCGCTTTATCGCTACAACTTTGGACATTTTTGAGCGAATAGCGACTGAGGAAGATGGTTCACATAATGGAGATCGCACCTAGTTATGGCGTGTTAAATCGCTAGTTCGTGGTGAAGGAGAAGAAGATGCCAAAGGAGATAGTGGACCTATTTTATGTGATAAAGATGGTACCGGAGAGAATAGGCTGGCCTTAGCACCATGTAGTTGTCTCATTGTAGATAAACTAGATAATAAATTGATGGCGAACAGGCATTACTTGACGGCCACGACTCTTGGTATATAGAACCAAATAAGTTGAAGCAACCACTTGATTCATTTCATTATCGTCACCAACTAAAAGATTAAGGTTCTCTATCCAAGATGGCAGTAATGGAGGCGGTGAACTACTGTCGGAGTACGTTAGGCGGAGTTAGTACTGCATCTCATCCCCTAACGATTCACTTTCGTCGTGATCCGATTTGGCCCCCGGTTTCTGAACAAGAGCCATAAGTTGCCGAGCTCTTCTTTGTTGTTGCATATTAAGCTAATAAAGCAGCTATAATAGTAAAATATTAAATAAAATATAATTATTACATCTGTACAAATCAAGCAATGTCTCGTATTTGATACATAACAAAAAATATGTGGAATATTGGTTATTTGGCAGTGTACCGTATCTGGTACACTGGAAAAAAACAAAGTTTTGCATACAAACAAAATCTATTTTGTTTCACGAAAGTAACTTTTTCGATTAGCAAATATTATAAACTGTTCGAATTTGACCACTTTTGAACAAAAATTTACCAAAATATAACAAAAATTTATTAGTTTTACGTTGCGCTGCGCAGACGTCTTCCCTCGCTCCCCCATCTTGCGTTCTACTACTTTTTGGGTGTCACAAGCAGTAATAAAATATTTTTTGGTAGAATTAGCATTATATTATTTAGCATATTGAATCATAAAAGTTTTGAAAATACATCTCTGCACGTCTCCCAATTTTCAAAAAACTCGACGTATCAAATAGTACACCGTGCCAAGAAAAGGGTTAAGTAAGTTATAAGAGAGTGTCAGACTCTTACTTACTAAAACTCCTTTTTTCCCCTAATGCCCTTTGCGTTCCAAGGCCGCGGTGGCTCTTTCGAATAAATTCCGCAACTGCACATTTGCAGAATCGGACTAGTAGTTCCGGAGATTTGCATGACAATGTGCAAACAAATAAACTTCAACTTTATAATATTAATTAATACAGAATACTTGAGCTTAGTTTGATAGTTTACATAGTTTACTTGTTTACAGCTCAGACACGTCAATAAAGCCTATACGAATAATTGAACAAGTCACATAAAATAGCTTCTACATTACTATTACTCTATTAAGACTAAAAGTTTCAGTCGTAATGAGCAAACATGAACATTAAGTCTAGACCACTAATAGTACTAAAAGGAGTGTAGGTACAGTCAGCAAAAGAGATTACTAACCAGAATCGTGTAATTTATTCAAAGTTTTTTTTTAAACTGACAGATGTATTTGAATTAAATTTAGTTATATTAACAAAAAATTAACATTTTGCTAATTAAATTAAATTTCATTCAAAAACGACTACCGGTTTGAAAGAAAACTTCAACTATATTAGACGAACCGGTAACTAATCTCTTTTGTAGACAGTACATACCACAAACTACTTACCTAGGTACCTACAAAGTTGTACGATCTCTCAGACAGCATAACATTATGACTTGGCAATAACTTTCTGTATTCAGGGTAAAACATTCAACCCCAATATGTAACTACGCGTAAGCGGGTTGAAAAACAGAAGTAAATGTGTTAGGCTGGGGTTGTGCCAGAAGGGGGGTGATCGTCCTGTGTCCCGAAAAAACAATATGTTTTTCATGTCATACGTAATTGTAATGGCATCACAGATTGTTAGGGAAACAGCCTGTTCAAGACATATTTTAGCTGAAGAATGAATTAAGGTGAAATACCATCACGCCTGTATTCCCCGAAAGGTTAGGCAGAGGTGTACCAATGCAGGTACACCCACAGTTCGCCGGTATATTTAGGTCCCATGTAATAGGGGGCGAGCTTATTGCTATCCAGGCGCAAATCCAAACTCCGAGCTGCTACTGAGAATTTCATAGAAAACCCAATAACACTTTTTGCTCGACCCGGGAATCGAACCCAGGACTTCTAGCGTAGCAGTCGCACTCAAGACCACTAGGCTAACAAGGCAGTTCAAGCAATTAAGGTGAAAGTCCACAATTTTTCAGTAATTTATGTATATATCCAGTATTCTCTTTTTCTGACTGCCTCGTTAGCCTAGTGGTCCTAAGCGCGACTGCTACGCTAGAGGTCTTGGGTTGGAGTCCAAGGTCGAGCAAAATGCAATTAGGTTTATGAGTTAAGATTGTTGTAATAGGGGGCGAGCCTATTTGCCATTCACCGGCAATAGGCTCGCCCCCTATTACAGGGGGCCTAAACACACCGGTGGACTGTAGGTGTACATTTGTACAACTCTACATAACCCTTCGGGGAATACAGGCATGGTGGTCTGTATGTATGTTACTATGTTTATCTTGGACATCACAGACATCGATGAAGGAAAATAAATAAAAATAAATAAATAAATATCTTGGGACAACTCACACACGGCTATCTGATCCCAAGCTAAGCAGAGCTTGTGTTATGGTAACCAGACAACTGATATACATACTTATATAATTTATAAATACATACATATTATAGATAAATCACACCCAGACACAGAACAAACAATCATGCTCATCACACAAAGTTTGTCCTGGGTGGGAATCGAACCCACGACCTCCGGCTTAGCAGTCAAAATGTCACCAAGCAACTGTGGGGCACACCATAATGTATTTTTTTGTATTTCTAATCAAATAACCCTTTTCTGTGTGCATAAAGACTTCAAATAAACATTTCCTCCCTTTCTTTCAGACGTCCATTATACAAAAATCAACTATAACTTAAATGCAAAAGACACAAAATAACTTTTTCAACTGACACAGCTACGAAAGCTTGATTGGAGCTCGGAATATAATTCAATCGCTATCGGAAAGTTTTCCGGTTCATTCGATTGAATTCGTGAATAACGGTGTTCGAATCTATTCCATTTTATAATGAAGTCGGTCTATGAATTCAAGTATTAAAAGATTTTCATGCAATTCTTTCAGATTACCGTTCATTGTAACGGTTTTGAAAACTAGCTTTTGCCCGCGGCTTCGCTCGCGTTAATCATCATCATCATCAGCATCAGTCGAAAATCTAAGAAGATTTACATAAACTTTCATCCCCTATTTTATCCCCTTAGGGGTAGAATTTATCAAAATCCTTTCTTAGCGGATGCCTACGTCATAACATCTACCTGCATGCCAAATTTCAGCCCGATCCGTCCAGTGGTTTGGACTGTGCGTTGATAGATCACTATGTCAGTCAGTCAGTCACCTTTGAGTTATATATATTTAGATTAAAGGTGACAAAATTAGGGATGGAAAGATTTAAAATGTAAGGAAATAATTATACACCATTATATTCCATTCAATATAACATTAGATAAATAACGTTACAACGTTATTGTTACTACAATGTTAGCAATAATAATAATGAATAAGATTCTCTATTTCTTATCATAAATGTTGCAAGTAGGTACAGTTGTGCTTAACTTAGATACAAAAAAAAACATTTGTGTCAAAAGTAGGTAAGTAAATGAAAATAATCGAATGACGTTAAATTAAGCCAATATTCCAAATGTGTTATAAATACTAGAAAAAAAAATACCATCACGCCTGTATTCCCCGAAGGGTGAGGCAGAGGTGTACCAATGTACACTCACAGTTCGCTAGTATATTTAGGTCCCATGTAATAGGGGGCGAGCCTATTGCCATTAACCGGGCACAAATCCATACTCCGAGCTGCTACTGAGAATTTCATAGAAAAACCCAATAACACTTTTTGCTCGACCTGGGAATCGAACCCGGGACCCCTTGCACGGCAGTCGCACTTGCGACCACGAGACCAACGGGGCAGTTAGAATTAGACTAGTAGATAGTATTAGAGTTGCATATTTAATATCATTACAATTACCTACTTCGAAGAATTGAAGACATTTTGGCAAGGACTGGTTCATTTTGGAAGAATTACTCCCAATTATGAGTCAATTTTTCCCAACCTTGCTCAAACGCCTATCACAATAAGACACTTTGAACCCTCTCAAAGAAATCGCCGCATTCAATTATACTCTGAAAATGATAAGCTCTTTGAGAAACCATTTCACGATGGAATTACTGAACTGTTATATTTAAGAAAATGGGCTGCAGCCTTCCTGTAACCTTGGAACTGTCTGTAAGACTCAATCAAATTTGTATCTTGTGTTGAAGTATTTCAATTTATTCTTGCTTGTATTTTTTTAGCTTTGTTTCTTATGGCTTCTTCTATTTTTTGTTTTTTTAACTGCCAACTGCTACGCTAGAGGTGTTGGGTTCGATTTCAATGAAATCCTCAGTAGCTACTCGGAGATAGGATATGTGCCCTGTTAACGGCAATAGGCTCGCCCCTATTACATGAGACTTACAATATACCGGCGGACTGTGAGTTTACATTGGTACACCTCTGCCTAACCCTTCGGGGATTACAGTCGTGATGTATATTGGTTTTACAACATAACATTTAAATGACATATGAAAAGCTTATAAATATAATGATCAATTTAGAAAAACGGGTGGTAGGAGGAGGTGTTCATAGGGCACCAAAATTCTCATCTACATCACATCGCTGTCATTGGGACTAGTGCCCAAAAGGCTGGCAGCATTGCCACGTTGTATGACAATGCTGATTCGTTGTCCCATTAAAAGGCCAGCCACCTAGTCATGTGAAGAGTCGACCGGTCACTTGGCGATCGCCCAAAAAACAAGGTGATGACCCCATGACCCTAGTATTTCAACCCCAAAGCTTAAACACATGTTTTTTATTAATTGTTAAATTAATATAGTGCAAGATACTTTATGATAATTAAAAAAAAAATGTTTAAGGTAAAAGCAATCATAGAAACCACTTAATTTATTTTCGCAAACAATAACCGTAGGCTATTTTGTTTTAGTAGTAGTAGAGCTCTTTGTGAAGGAGCTCGTCTGGGGAAGAACTACCATCATTCCGTTGTCTGCCGCAAAGCAACATTGCTGTGTTCTGGTTTGAAGGGTGTGGGTGCCGGTGTAATTACATACACATCAGACAATTCACCTTTGTCTCTGTGATGGCAACACAGTTGCAAATGTCTATTGGTAGCTGTGATCATTTAATATCAGGTGGGCCGTGGACTTGTTTGCCATCCAATGGCATAAAAAAGGCTACCAAATTCATTTTCATTAAAAAAAAGAAAACGAATAAATTCACGACAATAACAGCATGTAATTCAAAACCCATAATAACCTTTCACTCGCCAACTAAAAATCGACTCACACACCATCTGCGATAAGATCGAATTTCAAATTAAATAAACCAATTTATTTCCCACTCAACGATCATGTGAACAATATCAATAACTTTCAGAAGCATTAAACGCTATTCCAGACGGGGGCAGCTACCCTCACTGGCACACAAGTAAGATGTTATCAATAAACCCCTTTCTCTTGCGATAATGTTCAATTTGTTGTGTGCCTAATAATTTTGCTGTCTACATAAAGCCTTGTTCAGGCGGTGTAAGCTGGGTTTCTTACTTGTATTGTTGTAGTAGTGAGTTGGTTGCCTAGGCAAGGTTCACATCGAGATAGAAAGATTTTATTGGGGGAAATATTCTTCGTATTTTATCGAAATTAGAAAATGTATATTACGTATTCATTGTTCGCAAAGGCAAGACAAAAGCATTGTAAATTCCAACAATTTCTATATATATCTGCCTAGCCTTTTTTCCTACAATTTCATTGTCTTCAATATTTTGTGCATTTATAAAAGTAACCGTCGATTAAAAATAACTAGATAAAACTAGGTAAGACACTGCAAACATTTACGAAAATATCAACCACCTCACATGAGTAGCTCTCTACCGTCTCTTATTCCATACAATGTAACTACCCAAATAAAATCTCTTTTCAAATGAGAAAATTCTCCTTTTTTGAAGTCATTTGAAAAACGACCTGAAAGATCCGATACAAAAACATATACAGGAAAAATTTTTAACCAGTGCGTAAATTTTGCCATAATAAACTTCAACACGTTTTATTAAACACGTATATTTTATTTTGATATGTCTTAGTACTAAAAAGAAAAGTTATCGCTTACGAAACATGTTTACTTAAAAACATATTTTATTGTCACTCGCGGCGCGCGTATCAGCTGAGCCGGCGCGTGCGTAGCGCGTAGGTAACAGCTGAGTCGAAGCTCGCTCGCCGCTGCGACGACGTACCTACGCGGTGCGGTTACTGACCTTTTTTAGTTTGGACTGCGATATGAAGTTACTTGTTAACGTAATTCCAACTTTTCCTTCATACTTTCATGGGCTTAGGACCATCAAAATGCATAATAATAAACTTGAATGAAGCACTAAGATAGGTATGCAACATAAACATGAAGATAGATAGATTCTCGTTGCTTAATAAATACACTCGCACCATTTCATAGTATTCGCGGTGAGTAAAGTTAGACATCGTGATTGATACGATGCGAGCACACGCGGCAACTGCAGGGCGCAGGGGTTGCGCGGGGTAAGAACGCTCGGACGTCAGGACACCAATTGCGCGTGGAACGTACTGACGGCGGGCGGGCGGCGGCGGCCCGGCGCTAGCGCATTCCCCACCCCCTCACCCCAGCCATGCGCCCGGGCGGCGGCCAAGACTTTTCATTGATAGTATGGCGAATAGATTATGTCCATGTTTTGCTTATTTCAAACTCGGATAAGGATAAATTTTTTTGTTAATTTTTTTTTTAACTAAACACGGAAATGTGTTCTATTACTGACACTGAACTACCAAAAAAAATTTACGCACTGGTTAAAAACTTTTCCTGTATACTTTATTCTCTTTACTATCTCTATTTAACTTGCCACCAGTACAAAAACAACTATCTTCGTGTGAACACGCACTTCGGCGACATGTTGTAATAAAGAGAGAGAACAATTCATGTTCAGTATGCTAGACATGTTGATAAAACGATGTACGTAACGTAGGAATGAACGAAATAAAAAATCGTGTTTACGTTAGGCTAGTAAATGTAAAGAGTGCGTGCCAGCACAGGTATTGAAATGCAAATAAGTTACGCCTTTTTAAAATCTAGTTTACATGCATACTTTGTTCGGACTTGAGCTCAAAGGGTTAGAAAACTCGAAGAAAATTGGAAAATTTATTATTCAAGAATGTTCGTTTTTTATTTAAAAGTTATTTTTATTTTGGCCTTGAAATATATTGTTGGAAAGTGTAAATTGTCTTGAGAAAAGTTTGTAAGCATCACTGGTGACTATTTTGACCATCTTTGTTTTTAGCCCGTTCAATTTACATACATACATACATACATACCATCACGCCTGTATTCCCAAAAGGGTTAGGCAGAGCTGTACCAATGTACACCCACAGTTCGAAGTTCAATTTAATATTAGAAAAATAATTATTAGCGTATGCTCCGTTATTTTACGGTACTGGGTTCGACTCCCCAGGTCAAACAAAGTGTTATTAGCTTTACCTATGAAATTCCCAGTAGCAGCTCGGAGTTGCCATTTGTGCCCGGCTATAGCAATAGCCTCGCCCCCTATTATATGGGACCTAAAGAAACCAGCGGACTCTGGTTGTAAATTGGTACACCACTGCCTAACCCTTCGAGAAATACAGGCGTGATGAGTATGTTTGATTCAAATATAAATAAAAGAAACATCAAAATCATTCTCAAAACTCAAACAATGCAAAACTAACCACCTTATAAACCCAGACGCCGCAACAAATTGCATCTAAGTAGTCGTATCATCTACTTACTCCTAAGATGATCTAATTCAATATTTTATCAAAAATATACGTCTTGTCTCGGCTTAGCGAAAGCCCCGTTCATTTCAGACCTTATTCGTAATGCAACAAACCTTTTAGTGAGAGTAAGTCAGCTCCAGTTTATCGAGAAAATGGTTTAGGATAAAAATGTCAAGTACTCTTGGCCTTTTACCTAAGTTACATTTGAAAACTTAAGCTTAGGACATATTTCTTAGAGGCTTAGCTAATCTGACAATAATTCTTGTTAATACATTACTTTATTCGAAAGCTATATTTATTTTGGGCAATGCTTTAATTAGAAATGACTGGTTTTTAAAGCTTCGTTAACACGATAAGTGTGTAAAGATTTAGATACACCATATTACTAGTAGCTGACCCACCATGGATGCATGATGGACTGCCCCGTTGGTCTCGTGGTCACAAGCGCGACTGGTGAACGTGGGGTCCCGGGTTCGATTCCCAGGTCGGGCAAAAAGTGTAAATGGGTTTTTTCATTTGGAATTTCTCAGTAAAAGCCCGGAGTTTGGAAGTTGGTGGTGTGACACCCCCGTGCCTCGGAAAGCACGTAAAGCTGTTGGTCCTGGCTATCATTCGAAGATCTTTGGCAGTCGTTACGGATAGTCAGAAGTCAAGAAGTCTGAGAACCAGTCTAACCAAGGGATATCGTGTTGCCCAGTTACTGGGTTGTGGAGGTCAGATAGGCAGTCGCTCCATTTAAAACACTGGTATTCAGCTGCATCCGGTTAGACTGGAAACCGACCCCAACATAGTTGGGAAAAAGGTTAAGCAGATGATGACAATATGGCTAGATTCACTTATGATCTAAGATCCCAAAGTCGTCAGTTACCACAGCATGGCAGTAGTTTTGAGGATAGATAGAGGAATAATAACGGATTAATAAGGTCTTTGTAATTCATCATCATCATCATTATCAAAATTCAGGCATGTCGCGCGTCTCTGGGATCGCAAACCATTACTTTATTACGCGTTAACGCAATAGTTGAGCGATTGGCTAAAGCTATTATTGGTTCGATTCCCGCACACAACAAATATTTAAATGACGACATAGTCTGTTGTTCCGGGTCTAATTGTTTGTGTATGTAAGTTTAGTGTGTTTATTTTCAAGTTTCAACTCATAATAACGACTTTAATTGCATAAAATAAATGAAACTCACAATCTTAGGTTGGGTTATTCACCAACTGGACACAAGAGACCGGACACACGTGTGTCCAGTTGGTGAAACTCAAAGTTAGTATCACTTATTATTTCGTCATCTGGACACGCCAAGATTTTCATTCGTGTCCACTTAGTGAAACTTAAATTATATCACTTTTATGTTTTCGCCAACTGGACACAACTATTTTTTTTTTGCAAAAAAGTGTACAGTCAGGTTCATAATCGCCTCAATTTCATAAAAAAGCTGCCATACTTTTTTACTTGAAAAACCTTATTAGCTTCTACGAGTATTTAAGACAATTTTTGAAATAAAACAAATTTAAGTAATATCATGACGATTTATTAATGTGAAAAATACTATACTTAACTAATATTATTTTTTACTACCTGTAGGTGCTTTTATAACATCAGCGTGACAATATTCAATATAATCTTCGAGTATCACAGAAAAATCATATAAGGTCATACATAAACACAGCAAAATATATTTTTATATTTTTCAAGGTTAAACGCAATGACGTTTTTAACCTTTAAAGATACACTCCACTCTTATACAAACTTGCAAAGCTTTTAATTAAACAAAATAATGTTTTATAAGTGTCAACTGTTCTATTGGGCAGCAGAGCATAAATAGTGGGAATAATGTTCGTATGATATTTCGTACTCCCAATATCGACATGAATGGTGAATAGCTGATGGAATTTTCTAACGCATGTTTTAAATGTTCCATCACAGAATAATCTTTTTGAATGTGCAACAATTTCTCTCATATTATGGTGGGCAAAAACGAGAATACGTTGATCTCCGATGCGATCTGCAAGCAAGATATCTTGAAATTGCTCAGGTACAACTGTATCACTTATGTTATTGAATGATATGCGCTGAACGCCCAATGATTTGTTCCTTTTTCTATATAGTTTATTTTTCACACTTTGGAAACGTGGGATATTTGCAACTAAATGGAGTCCTTTTTCTTCTATTCGCTCAATAGTATCAAAATATAGACTTGAGACAGAAGCAGCTAGATTATGCTTTACTTGATCCTCGACATCATTTAAATTGATTAAAATCTCGTTTTTCGTAAAATCGCCTTCATGATTATGATCAGTCACTTTTAATATAGCGGTGTTATTGAAATTTAATTTGAGCATAGCTCTACAAGTTGACTTTTTTAAGCAACGCCACATTGAAGATCCATCATTATTTTTCCTTAGGTGCACATATTTATATCCATCTTTTAATAAAATTGGACGATTTCTTTGGGAATTGATGAATGAAAATGTATTTCTGTTAGCCAATGATGGGCCTGCGACTTCTTCAATAGACATATTTGTCTTTATATGAAACAATAAACAAGAACGTGCTGTGCTGGGGCGGCTGCGTCTAGTGCGGAAAATCTCAAGCGGCGCAAATATATTAACCTTCATGAAAGTTATATATTTGAGCCGTTTGGGGTTGAAACACTAGGGCCATGGGGACCGAGCGCTCATCTAGTGTTTCGCAATATAGCCAAGCGACTGGTCGATTCTTCACGTGACCAGAGGGCTGGACTTTTCTTGGGCCAAAGAATCAGCATTGCCATACAACGTGGCAATGCTGCCAGCCTTCTGGGCACATGTCCCATTGACGGCGATGCGGATGAGTTTTTTGATGCCCTATGACCTTCCTTTCTGTTTGTTTTTTTTTTTTTTTTTAACTGTACATAGTTTTTAATTTAATTATTATTGTTTAACTAAGTTTTGCTGCATGAATAAATTGTTACAAAAGCTGAAAAAAAAAAAAAAAAAAAAAAAAAAAAAGATTTTTTTAAGAAAAAATAAAATATAGCGGGATTGCTAAACTAAATTAACTTAAAAAATACAATATTGAATCTAAAACTGAGTAGGTACTTACCTATATTAAAATCCATGTCACTTTTAAATGGCACAAATACTGCACTTAATGCACACGCGAAACGAAGTAAACTGATGATAACGAATTATGACCAAAGGGTTACCGGGTTGGGACTTTTTACCTGCTCCAACCAATCAGAGCAAACTACGTCATTGTTAGTCGCCAGCCGCCGGGAATACAGAAAGTGTTATAAAACTGGTTACATGTTGAAAATTATAAAACAAGGATAGAGATAGTGACTGTCAGTGTCAAAAATACATCCTTTATAAATTCACAAATTGTGACTAATTTTAAAATTACATACTTAATTACCCATTCTCAGTAGTGGGATGTTCAGTGGCCGATGATGTTTGACATAAAACATTAATGTGCTTGACTGTACTTTATCTTGAATTCGGGTAAAATGCGAACTTGTGTCCAGTTGGCGAAAACATAAAAGTGATATAATTTAAGTTTCACTAAGTGGACACGAATGAAAATCTTGGCGTGTCCAGATGACGAAATAATAAGTGATACTAACTTTGAGTTTCACCAACTGGACACACGTGTGTCCGGTCTCTTGTGTCCAGTTGGTGAATAACCCCTTAGGTTACGTAACGTTATTTACAAAAAACTAGCTTTTGTCCGCGGATCCCAACCTTTTTGGCAAATAAAATATAGCCCATGTTACTCGCTAATAACGTAGCGCTATCCATAGGCGACTGAATTTTTATAATCTGCTAAATAATTTTTGAGTTTATCCATTACAAACAAAACTTCAAATCTTTTCTCTTAATAATATTAGTTTACAAAAACCCTATAAATAAATCGTCCACAGATATCACTGTTGGAACACATTCCCTCCCACACAAGTGTCCTACCGTGGGAACTCGCCGCAACACTCGCACTCAGCACGTGTGGACACCGAGCATTAGTCCTGAAGCGAGCTCTTTATTCTCTTTGTCACGCCGCAGTAAACGTTCTCATGTGCTGTATTGTGCTGTTATTGTCTGCGTCTTTTAGTTTTGTAGATTTACAATACGATAAGTTTTGTTTTTTGGGGCCAACCTGCTTTTAAATAGTCACCTTTGCCTTAAGGACATCTGCAATACCAGAGGCCTTGCAAATGAGTTGCCATCTCTGAGACAAAGTTAAATTTTCTCATGTGACTGTAATTACTGGAATTCTGCTGTGCGGCAGAAATAGGTATGGTGGTAGTGCTTCCATGGACAAGCTCCCTTGCAAAGAGCTGCACTACTACTAGCTAAAGTGTACTGTCAATACAAAAAAAAAATCTAGTGTCTGTTTGTAACGTCAAAATATTAGCTTTTTTTCTCAAATGCATATGGTATATGATTGTAACGTGTATTAGCTATAACAACTTTTATTTTAGCCAAAGAATTAGAGCTCCCGCAATAAAAATTAGAAAACCGAGATGTCTGATAAAAAATGTAAATAAAATGTGTAATACATAAAAGTATAATAAATAACTCTGTCTGTCTGTTACACTTAGTACAAGTAAACTTGCAAAGCAAAAGTTAGTTGTGTAAATAAAACTAATAACAAAATGTGTCTGTTTGTCTACAGGTGGGCGTCCTGCCGCCCGTGCGTCGCGCGCGACCTCCACGCCTCGCAGACATACCCAGGTACACAAACTATATGTACGTTGAGCAACTCCTGGTAGACCAGTTTTGTACCTTATTACTGAGGGCATAAGGCTGAACAGTGGTGGCCACCTGCGTCTAGGATAGTTGCTGAACTATCTTTAAATGCAACTCTAAAGTGAGGCCAAGTGTCACAATCTTGGACTTGGAGCTTAGAGTTGAGCTTATGACTGTCCAGATATTGTGACAACTAGGTCCAATAGATTCATAGGTTCTCCAAAGCTTGTGTGAGTGTCAATATACTTAGTTGAATCCCCAACTAAGTACGCTTCAACGCTTAGTCCTAGGGAAGAAGCGTACAATCCTGGGATCTCTAGCGTAAGTGTAGGAAGGTAATATTGGGATGGTTTTTCCTAAAGATTGGTCAGTAAGAGTCTGACACACCCCTTCGCCCGGATGGCAAACAAGCGAAAGGCCTACCTAATATTAGGAAGACACCAATGCCTACAAGACATCTGCAATACCATTGGTCTTGCGTTACCATCACAGAGACGAAGATGAAATGTTTTATATATGCTCGTAATTACACTGACACGCAGACCCTTCAAACCGAAACACAGCAAGGCTGCTTTTTTGCAGGGGCTGCGGGTTGTTCGAAAGAGATACCGCGCCCCCGGAACGCAAAGGGCACATGAAGAAACACAGATGGGTTTTAGTCAGTAAAAGTCTGATACTCCCTCCCGTCCCACCCAGGGCGGGGGAAGTTATTTGATGATTTAATGAAAAAGCAAGGCTTCTTTGCGGCAGAAATAGGTATAGGTGTGATACTTCCCCGGACGAGCTCCTTCACGAAGAGGTCTACTACCGCAGAACATTAATAAAGATTTTTCAATCCGGAACAATAAATAATATGCTAAAAGACTTGTGATTAAATCACAAATCCGTCTTCATTTTTCCTTCTATAATTTCTTTCTATTGAATGGTACACGTGCCAATTTTGTTCCTCAATTTCCATACACCGCGACGGTTGAAGGAACCCATCTTATATTTATTACTTCCTAACGAAAATTATTGATGAGAATGTAATTTGTAATGTTCGATGTAATACATTACTCCCTGTCTCGTGAGGCTTGATATTACATTATCGATTTTACAATCATACTAACGATATTATAACGTTGTAAGTTGAGTGGAAAAACTCTTGACATATTTGAACTTAGCTGTTGGTGTTCAAGGAAAGGTTCTTCATAAACTTGGAGTAAAGTTATCCTACACTTTAACTCAGTTCACTTGTGTGCCAAGTATCATTAAAATTCATTCAACCGTTAATACGTGATTGAGTCATACAAACTGGCGAAGTCTGAAATATCTTAACCTTCTCATGAGTAAGTGTGATGTAGGATTTGGTCTCCATACCGAACCTTCTGCCGGGGCTGCGGGTTGTTTGAAAGAGATACCGCGCCCCCGGAAGTCAAAGGGCACATGAAGGAACATAGACGGGATTTAGTCAGTAAAAGTCTGACACTCCCTCCCGCCCCGCTCAGGGCGAGGGAAGTTATTTGATGATTTCCCGTCTTAAAAAAAATAAAAATATTAAAAAAAAAAACCGAATCATCACTAACATTATCAAGCTAAGCGAGCTAATTTCGGGAGCTGCTGGCCTCGATTTGAAAAAATCACCATTTATCTAGAAGGCTGTAATAACATTACGTTGGATTACACGGGAGCGTATGTATGTTTTTTAATCTGTTATACACCCACTACTTTTTTAAATGATCGCTGTGTAAAAATATGATAAGTTTAAACAAAACCGCATGTATTTTTACTGACGTTCCTTATTCATAACACTACTTAACACTTACTTACTCATTTACTTCCTTGCCGTGCAAGGGGTCCCGGGTTCGATTCCCAGGTCGAGCAAAAAGTGTTCTTGGGTTTTTCTATGAAATTCTCAGTAGCAGCTCGGAGTTTGGATTTGTGCCCGGTTAATGGCAATAGGCTCGCCCCCTATTACATGGGACCCAAATATACCAGCGAACTGTGGGCGTACATTGGTACACCTCTGCTTAACCCTTCGGGGAATACAGGAGTGATGGTATATATTTTTTTTTTTACTTACTTAACACTTACATACTACACAGCAATCATAAGTAATAATGGAGTTTCGTATATAAAAAACAGGTTTACGATACAATAAGGTAGAACTAATATATTCCTGCAAACGAGACACGTGCTTACTCCGACAAACGACGTAACTTCACAGAAGTTTAAAATAAGGTCTCACCTCTCAAAGAAACTAGGTTTCTAGACCAAACTCAGATATTGAAATCGCTCTTATGGTAATAGTGAAATGCTTTCTGGAAATGTGCAGGAGAATCTCTTAAGGTCCTTAAAGATATGAATGGGAAATATAGGTCACTATGTTAAATAGAATATTGTTTTTTGAATATGGGATGTTTTGTGAACTATTCGATTTTAAAATCTGTCAGAAAAAGATTAGGGTTACATAAGGCCCATCGTAATTCAAGACTCCCAACGATGATAATGTGTGGTCAGAATGTAATGTACTGCACGGTGGATTGACGATTTAAATAAGGTCCAGCAGTGTGATTCTCTAAGCCTCACTTCGTAATTCGAAAGCTGAATCCACAGTGAGATAACAAAATGGTATTCTGTTAAACACCATCACGCCGGTGACGTCACCAGGGCGAACGAATACTAAACCAATGACAAGTTGGTTCGTTATCGAAGTGAGCGCGCTCACTTTAGTGAGACTCGTTTTCGAGTTTGCATTTTAGAGAATCGCACTACAGGACTGGAATGGCTGGCGCTCTTTGGGGGAGACCTACGTACGTTGCCGAATGCCGATATGGGGTCCAAATGTGTGGAATAGCTGGTGTTTTTTTAATAACGTTCTAAAGATGTTACGGCTAAATGAATAAAGTCCACCCCGTATACGGTCACAATAATATCGGGGTAGACAAAATACTTTTCATAAGACGACTCATTAGTGAACTCCTATTCGATTCTAAACCGAACAAAGTAAATTTTATGGTCGTTTTGTTTTCCAATATTCTGTTAAATTTTAGTCAGAATAATTCAAAGAGATTTCGCCATCAAAAGCAAGTTAAGGAAACGTTTTCAAATTGGTTCAAGTCACAAAGTAAGAACCCTCTATGCGTCCGTGTACTTTGCCTGCTTATATGTAAAACTTCTAATGTAAGCTGTCGAGATATTTTGCAGGAATTTCGCATTTTCCGAGTTTTGCGTTTCATTGGCTTCTTTGAGAGCTTTTGTGTATATTTTCTGTTGAAATCTGATGTTGTGGTGTAATATTGTACCATTTATTGGAGATGATGACGAAATATTGATGCTATGTTTACAACTTGTCGTGTATTAATGAAATTGAAGCAAGACTGAGTGTGTTTTTAAAGTCCCATGTAATCATTATAATTTCTTCCGCGCATTAGGTCACTGCGGCCGATAGGACTAGCCACTCTAACACGCAAGAAATACTATTTTGCACAATATTACGCTAACACAGGTGAATTCACTTATTTTTGATGAATTCACAAGTCTGATAGGTAGCGTTGTGACACGACCGGGGAGACGCGCCGAATAAATAGCTTTACGTGCTTTCCAAGGTTCGGGGGTGTCACTGGGCTGCTACTAACAATTTTCGTAATAATCTAACCTAATCTCCTAACCCTAACCCGACCCAAGTATCGAATTCAGAACCCACTATCCTTAACATTCACGCGCCACCACTTACCCAACGCGACAGTCTTTATCCACGTCATAAAATAAACAAAATGAATGAACATCACACATTTACACTGCCTTTTTTGTGAACATTCATGTAAAAATAAAAGATTCGTTATCACACGAATGAAGATGTTTTTCGTGAACATTCCGAGGTCGCAATACTGATGGGAACCATCATTCTCGAGTCCTTATACCTATTAGGGTGCTGATGTAAGCCTCCGAGGGGGGAGTTTGTGAATAAAATTCGTTTCTCCAAGTTTCCCGGCGTTTCATTGGATTCTTTGCCGATCGCTTTGTGTAAAAAGAAATGGTTCGACGGCGCGTGTGGAAGTTTTTATGAATGTTGGCACGCTGGTGATAAACTGCTGGCACGTGTTTTCTCTTTTTGTTGGTCAATTAAAACGTTTTCTATAGAACAGCTGTATGTATACTAATGTAATAAGGTGAACATATTTTGTATTGGTTGTTTATAATAATAATAATATATTCAAATAAAAATGTTCATAAAACCAAACACAAAAAGTGTACATAAAACCAAACAGATAAAAAGATTTTCCATAAAATTACAGTACCTAAAAATTAACTAAAACTAAATAATTAGGTATAGGAGCAAGTAATGATAGTTCGGAACTGCAATGTTAGGTAGCGACCCGCCCGATCTAGGTTAATTTAAACCTGTGTTTCAGGTTTGTTTTTAAACGTGAAATGTTTAGAACTTCCAATTAAATTAGAAAAAAATATGGTATTTCCGATAGCTAGATTCATGAGGAACACTCTTACTACAGGCTATTTAAATAAAACCTGGACTTGAAATAAATACCAAAAAAAATCCAATGTTCCTTGGGCAAGCATGGTAATCAATGATCATGCCTTCTCTGTATGAGAAGAAACTATGCCTGCAGTGGGACAATAATAGTCTGATATTATTATATCTCTGTAGTCCTTTTAAAAAAAACCTCTATCTAAACTTCTGATAAAAGAAACCCAAGCAAATAAAAAAGCAATTATTTTGAAAGGAACTCGGTTTTAACAAAATACTCTGAATGTTAAGTTCAGGTAAGCACTGAAGGCTGGCTTATTAATGAAAGCCGCCTGTAAGCTTCCGGTACGGGCGGAACTGACGGAACAAGCTTGTCTTGGTACTAAGTATTTAGCTTTTCAATTTTCAAGTTGATAAGGAAATTGTTACTTGAACATAGTTAAGGAAGGATTAAGTTATTTTTTATATATTTTGTAACAGCTTATACTATCATAACACACCATCACGCCTGTATTCCCCGAAGTGATAGGCAGCGGTGTACCAAGATACATCCACAGTTCGACGGTTTGTTCAGGTTCCATGTAACAGGGGCGACCCTATTGCCATTAACCCGGCACAAATCCTAACTCCGAGCCGCTATCAAGAGTTTTAAAGAAAAACCCAATAATACTTTGCTCAACCTGGAAATCAAACCCAAGACCTCTAGCGTAGCAACGAGGCTTATACTATCATTACAGGGTTTTGAACTTGATATCAGTGATGTCCAAGATGAACATAGAAAGTACATATAATTTGAAGAAGACCCATGGGTACTTGCCCATTGAACTGTGACTATTATTTAATTTTATTGTCAATCATATATCATCATCATCACACCCCTACCCCCCGAGGGGTATATCATACCCCTATAGTAAGTACTTACACCCCGATGGTAAGTACTTACACCCCGATGGTAAGTACTTACACCCCGATGGTAAGTACTTACACCCCTATGGTAAGTACTTATACCCCTATGGTAAGTAATTATACCCCTATGGTAAGTACTTACACACCGATGGTAAGTACTTATACACCTATGGTAAGTACTTATACCCCTATGGTAAGTACTTACACCCCGATGGTAAGTACTTACACCCCGATGGTAAGTACTTACACCCCGATGGTAAGTACTTATACCCCTATGGTAAGTACTTACACCCCGATGGTAAGTACTTATACCCCTATGGTAAGTACTTATACACCTATGGTAAGTACTTATACCCCTATGGTAAGTACTTACACCCCGATGGTAAGTACTTATACCCCTATGGTAAGTACTTACACCCCTATGGTAAGTACTTATACCCCTATGGTAAGTACTTATACCCCGATGGTAAGTACTTATACCCCTATGGTAAGTACTTACACCCCTATGGTAAGTACTTACACCCCTATGGTAAGTACTTACACCCCTATGGTAAGTACTTATACCCCTATGGCAAGTACTTACACCCCGATGGTAAGTACTTATACCCCTATGGCAAGTACTTACACCCCTATGGTAAGTACTTACACCCCTATGGTAAGTACTTATACCCCTATGGTAAGTACTTATACCCCGATGGTAAGTACTTATACCCCTATGGTAAGTACTTATACCCCGATGGTAAGTACTTATACCCCTATGGTAAGTACTTATACCCCTATGGTAAGTACTTACACCCCGATGGTAAGTACTTATACCCCGATGGTAAGTACTTATAACCCTTTTTTTTTTTTTTTAAGATGGTAAAATCATCAAATGACCCCCCCCCCCGTCCTGGGCGGGGCGGGAGGGAGTGTCAGACTTTTACTGACTAAAAACCATCTATGTTCCTTCATGTGCCCTTTGCGTTCCGGGGGCGCGGTCTTCTCTATAAGTTAGCTACTAATAAATTTACTAATGTCCTCTTTTTAAAATGTTTGAACTAAATTGATGGCCTGAAACACAGGTTTTCATAAACCTAGCTCAGGCAGGTCTACATTATAGTTAGAATTAATTTTCCTCTATGACGATTAATGTAAATCTTAGTTTTACTTATATTTTGAATAAAATTTTTATTTATTTTTATTTATTTATTTACTTATACCCCTATGGTAAGTACTTACACCCCGATGGTAAGTACTTATACCCCTACGGTAAGTACTTACACCCCTATGGTAAGTACTTATACCCCGATGGGAAGTACTTATACCCCTATGGTAAGTACTTACACCCCTATGGTAAGTACTTATACCCCGATGGTAAGTACTTATACCCCGATGGTAAGTACTTACACCCCTATGGTAAGTACTTACACCCCTATGGTAAGTACTTATACCCCTATGGCAAGTACTTACACCCCGATGGTAAGTACTTATACCCCGATGGTAAGTACTTACACCCCTATGGTAAGTACTTACACCCCTATGGTAAGTACTTATACCCCTATGGCAAGTACTTACACCCCGATGGTAAGTACTTATACCCCGATGGTAAGTACTTACACCCCGATGGTAAGTACTTATACCCCGATGGTAAGTACTTACACCCCGATGGTAAGTACTTATACCCCGATGGCAAGTACTTACACCCCTATGGTAAGTACTTATACCCCGATGGTAAGTACTTATACCCCTATGGTAAGTACTTATACCCCGATGGTAAGTACTTATACCCCTATGGTAAGTACTTACACCCCGATGGTAAGTACTTATACCCCGATGGTAAGTACTTACACCCCTATGGTAAGTACTTACACCCCTATGGTAAGTACTTATACCCCTATGGCAAGTACTTACACCCCGATGGTAAGTACTTATACCCCGATGGTAAGTACTTACACCCCTATGGTAAGTACTTACACCCCTATGGTAAGTACTTATACCCCTATGGCAAGTACTTACACCCCGATGGTAAGTACTTATACCCCGATGGTAAGTACTTACACCCCGATGGTAAGTACTTATACCCCGATGGTAAGTACTTACACCCCTATGGTAAGTACTTATACCCCGATGGTAAGTACTTATACCCCTATGGTAAGTACTTATACCCCGATGGTAAGTACTTATACCCCTATGGTAAGTACTTACACCCCGATGGTAAGTACTTATACCCCGATGGTAAGTACTTATAACCCTTTTTTTTTTTTTTTAAGATGGTAAAATCATCAAATGACCCCCCCCCCCCGTCCTGGGCGGGGCGGGAGGGAGTGTCAGACTTTTACTGACTAAAAACCATCTATGTTCCTTCATGTGCCCTTTGCGTTCCGGGGGCGCGGTATCTCGCGCGGAAGTACTTATACCCCTATGGTAAGTACTTACACCCTTATGGTAAGTACAGTCAGCAAAAGAGATAAGTAACCAGGTCGTCTAATATAGTTGAAGATTGCCTTAAAACCGGTGGTTGTATTTAATTGAAATTTAATTTATTTAATAAACTATTTATTTTCTATTAATAAAATATAATTATAATCAAAAACATCAATTGGTTTTTTTAAAAACTTTGATTATATTAGACGGCCCTGGTTACTTATCTCTTTTGCTGACTGTACTTGCTGCGGGTTGTTCGAAAGAGATACCGCGCCCCCGGAACGCAAAGGGCGCATGAAGGAACATAGACGGGTTTTAGTTAGTAAAAGTCTGACACTCCCTTCCGCCCCGACCAGGGCGGGAGAAGTTATTTGATGATTTCTCGTCTTTAAAAAAAAAAAAATGGTAAGTACTTACACCCTTATAGTAAGTACTTATATATGCGATGATATAGTACCTACCTAAGTGCATTTCCTACACTGATTTTTACCTAGATTATATTGAGGTGCTCAGTTGTTGAAAATTACACGTGCTCGACTACCTCGTTAGCCTTGAGGTCCTAAGCACGAATGCTACGCTAGAGGTATTGGATTTGATTCCCAGGTCAAGCAAAGCGGTAATGGGTTTTACTATAAAAATCTCAATAGCAACTCGGAGTCAGTATTTGTGCCCGGTTAATGGCAATAGTCTCGCCCCCTATTACATGGAATTTAAAACATACCGGCGAACTTAGGGTGTACATTGGTATACCTCTGCCTAACTCTTCGGGGAATACAGGAATGTCGGTATGTTATTAGAAAGGTACTGTTTTAAGATTGTGGTAGGCTATGGTGGTTCAGTCACCATTATAAGCTGGTTCTTAGGAATTCTTAAGGAATTTATTTACTTATACCCCTATGGTAAGTACTTACACCCCGATGGTAAGTACTTATACCCCTACGGTAAGTACTTACACCCCTATGGTAAGTACTTATACCCCGATGGGAAGTACTTATACCCCTATGGTAAGTACTTACACCCCTATGGTAAGTACTTATACCCCTATGGTAAATACTTACACCCCTATGGTAAGTACTTACACCCCTATGGTAAGTACTTATACCCCTATGGTAAGTACTTACACCCCTATGGTAAGTACTTACACCCCTATGGTAAGTACTTACACCCCTATGGTAAGTACTTATACCCCTATGGCAAGTACTTACACCCCGATGGTAAGTACTTATACCCCGATGGTAAGTACTTATACCCCGATGGTAAGTACTTATACCCCTATGGTAAGTACTTACACCCCGATGGTAAGTACTTACACCCCGATGGTAAGTACTTATACCCCGATGGTAAGTACTTACACCCCTATGGTAAGTACTTACACCCCGATGGTAAGTACTTACACCCCGATGGTAAGTACTTATACCCCGATGGTAAGTACTTACACCCCTATGGTAAGTACTTACACCCCTATGGTAAGTACTTATACCCCTATGGCAAGTACTTACACCCCGATGGTAAGTACTTATACCCCGATGGTAAGTACTTACACCCCGATGGTAAGTACTTATACCCCGATGGTAAGTACTTACACCCCTATGGTAAGTACTTATACCCCGATGGTAAGTACTTATACCCCTATGGTAAGTACTTATACCCCGATGGTAAGTACTTATACCCCTATGGTAAGTACTTACACCCCGATGGTAAGTACTTATACCCCGATGGTAAGTACTTATAACCCTTTTTTTTTTTTTTTAAGATGGTAAAATCATCAAATGACCCCCCCCCCCCCGTCCTGGGCGGGGCGGGAGGGAGTGTCAGACTTTTACTGACTAAAAACCATCTATGTTCCTTCATGTGCCCTTTGCGTTCCGGGGGCGCGGTATCTCGCGCGGAAGTACTTATACCCCTATGGTAAGTACTTACACCCTTATGGTAAGTACAGTCAGCAAAAGAGATAAGTAACCAGGTCGTCTAATATAGTTGAAGATTGCCTTAAAACCGGTGGTTGTATTTAATTGAAATTTAATTTATTTAATAAACTATTTATTTTCTATTAATAAAATATAATTATAATCAAAAACATCAATTGGTTTTTTTAAAAACTTTGATTATATTAGACGGCCCTGGTTACTTATCTCTTTTGCTGACTGTACTTGCTGCGGGTTGTTCGAAAGAGATACCGCGCCCCCGGAACGCAAAGGGCGCATGAAGGAACATAGACGGGTTTTAGTTAGTAAAAGTCTGACACTCCCTTCCGCCCCGACCAGGGCGGGAGAAGTTATTTGATGATTTCTCGTCTTTAAAAAAAAAAAAATGGTAAGTACTTACACCCTTATAGTAAGTACTTATATATGCGATGATATAGTACCTACCTAAGTGCATTTCCTACACTGAGTTTTACCTAGATTATATTGAGGTGCTCAGTTGTTGAAAATTACACGTGCTCGACTACCTCGTTAGCCTTGAGGTCCTAAGCACGAATGCTACGCTAGAGGTATTGGATTTGATTCCCAGGTCAAGCAAAGCGGTAATGGGTTTTACTATAAAAATCTCAATAGCAACTCGGAGTCAGTATTTGTGCCCGGTTAATGGCAATAGTCTCGCCCCCTATTACATGGAATTTAAAACATACCGGCGAACTTAGGGTGTACATTGGTATACCTCTGCCTAACTCTTCGGGGAATACAGGAATGTCGGTATGTTATTAGAAAGGTACTGTTTTAAGATTGTGGTAGGCTATGGTGGTTCAGTCACCATTATAAGCTGGTTCTTAGGAATTCTTAAGGAATTTATTTACTTATACCCCTATGGTAAGTACTTACACCCCGATGGTAAGTACTTATACCCCTACGGTAAGTACTTACACCCCTATGGTAAGTACTTATACCCCGATGGGAAGTACTTATACCCCTATGGTAAGTACTTACACCCCTATGGTAAGTACTTATACCCCTATGGTAAATACTTACACCCCTATGGTAAGTACTTACACCCCTATGGTAAGTACTTATACCCCGATGGTAAGTACTTATACCCCTATGGTAAGTACTTACACCCCTATGGTAAGTACTTACACCCCTATGGTAAGTACTTACACCCCTATGGTAAGTACTTATACCCCTATGGCAAGTACTTACACCCCGATGGTAAGTACTTATACCCCGATGGTAAGTACTTATACCCCGATGGTAAGTACTTATACCCCTATGGTAAGTACTTACACCCCGATGGTAAGTACTTACACCCCGATGGTAAGTACTTATACCCCGATGGTAAGTACTTACACCCCTATGGTAAGTACTTATACCCCGATGGTAAGTACTTACACCCCTATGGTAAGTACTTACACCCCGATGGTAAGTACTTACACCCCGATGGTAAGTACTTATACCCCGATGGTAAGTACTTACACCCCTATGGTAAGTACTTACACCCCTATGGTAAGTACTTATACCCCTATGGCAAGTACTTACACCCCGATGGTAAGTACTTATACCCCGATGGTAAGTACTTACACCCCGATGGTAAGTACTTATACCCCGATGGTACGTACTTACACCCCTATGGTAAGTACTTATACCCCGATGGTAAGTACTTATACCCCTATGGTAAGTACTTATACCCCGATGGTAAGTACTTATACCCCTATGGTAAGTACTTACACCCCGATGGTAAGTACTTATACCCCGATGGTAAGTACTTATAACCCTTTTTTTTTTTTTTTAAGATGGTAAAATCATCAAATGACCCCCCCCCCCCCGTCCTGGGCGGGGCGGGAGGGAGTGTCAGACTTTTACTGACTAAAAACCATCTATGTTCCTTCATGTGCCCTTTGCGTTCCGGGGGCGCGGTATCTCGCGCGGAAGTACTTATACCCCTATGGTAAGTACTTACACCCTTATGGTAAGTACAGTCAGCAAAAGAGATAAGTAACCAGGTCGTCTAATATAGTTGAAGATTGCCTTAAAACCGGTGGTTGTATTGAATTGAAATTTAATTTATTTAATAAACTATTTATTTTCTATTAATAAAATATAATTATAATCAAAAACATTAATTGGTTTTTTTAAAAACTTTGATTATATTAGACGGCCCTGGTTACTTATCTCTTTTGCTGACTGTACTTGCTGCGGGTTGTTCGAAAGAGATACCGCGCCCCCGGAACGCAAAGGGCGCATGAAGGAACATAGACGGGTTTTAGTTAGTAAAAGTCTGACACTCCCTTCCGCCCCGACCAGGGCGGGAGAAGTTATTTGATGATTTCTCGTCTTTAAAAAAAAAAAAATGGTAAGTACTTACACCCTTATAGTAAGTACTTATATGCGATGATATAGTACCTACCTAAGTGCATTTCCTACACTGATTTTTACCTAGATTATATTGAGGTGCTCAGTTGTTGAAAATTACACGTGCTCGACTACCTCGTTAGCCTTGAGGTCCTAAGCACGAATGCTACGCTAGAGGTATTGGATTTGATTCCCAGGTCAAGCAAAGCGGTAATGGGTTTTACTATAAAAATCTCAATAGCAACTCGGAGTCAGTATTTGTGCCCGGTTAATGGCAATAGTCTCGCCCCCTATTACATGGAATTTAAAACATACCGGCGAACTTAGGGTGTACATTGGTATACCTCTGCCTAACTCTTCGGGGAATACAGGAATGTCGGTATGTTATTAGAAAGGTACTGTTTTAAGATTGTGGTAGGCTATGGTGGTTCAGTCACCATTATAAGCTGGTTCTTTGTACCTCTCTATCTATGTTAGATGTGCCCATCTGTTCGCTAAAGGAACACCAAACCTTGTTCCCTAACTGGCCCCAAAATAATATGTAAAGTTGTGACTTGTTACCCGCTCAAACTTGGTTCGTTAACAATTTACAACTAAGGAGAGAGTTAAGTGTTATTTTCATGAGAAAAAGTTTTATGGTAATAAGGCAGGATATATATTTCCTTTTTATATAAAGGGGTCCCGGGTTCGATTCCCAGGTCGAGCAAAAAGTGTTATTGGGTTTTTCTATTAATTCTCAGTAGCAGCTCGGAGTTTGGATTTGTGCCCGGTTAATGGCAATAGGCTCGCCCCCTATTACATGGGACCTAAATATACCGGCGAACTGTGGGTGTACATTGGTACACCTCTGCCTATCCCTTCGGGGTATACAGGCGTGATGGTATATATAAAAATGAAACGTTAAGTTGCTAAGCGCAAACCGACCGATTTAGGTGTTCCTTTTTTGTTTGTTTAGTTTTTTGGAAAATCCATAGGATTTTTTCTCTCGTACAAAGGCAGGTAGTTCTCTAGTGTAAAATAAATTACAATGACTAGACTACGTTTTATCCGAAGCGTGCTGTCGATAAAATAAAACAAAAAAACTTTTTATTAATTGTAATAAATATTCTAATAAAATAGAAGCTTCATATAAACTTCATATTATTACGGCCTGACGGCTGACGGGCCTGTTGGTCTAGTGGTTAGTAGCCCTGACTGCTAAGCCGGAGGTCGTGGGTTCGATTCCCACCCAGGACAAACTTTGTGTGATGAGCATGATTGTTTGTTCTGTGTCTGGGTGTGATTTATCTATAATATGTATGTATTTATGAATTATATAAGTATGTATATCAGTTGTCTGGTTACCATAACACAAGCTCTGCTTAGCTTGGGATCAGATAGCCGTGTGTGAGTTGTCCCAAGATATTTATTTATTTATTTATGTTATTATTAATAGCTTTTGCAAAGCTTCATACTCAAAATTAATTAAACTCTCAGAAAACCAACGACCAACATAAAATATTATTAGTTTCCTTATAATAGCTGTCAGAAGAATCTCACGGAACACAAGATAATATAGTAAGAAGTCTGCTAGAGGCAGCCTTATGTACATTATATTGGTATACAAGAAGGTAAATGGCTGCGGAGAATGAAATTGAAATACAAATACTCATTTTTATTTCACTAGGAATACCTCTTGTATCATCGGTGCGTTTACAAAAATTATAACTCACATACATAACCAGCAAAACCCGATATAACTACCCGTGGGCCATACAAATATAAATATTTTGTCCCAGAAACCGACACGCCCCGACACGCAGCGCAGAGACAATCGCTCAGCCACTGCGCCAAAAGCCTTCAATCTTCAGGCCATTACAACCTTACACTAATGATTTACACAAAGTCAAAGTCAAAATATTTATTTCAATAATGAAAAATAAAAAATTGAATTTAGTTGCCCTTTCCAAAAGGTAGTTTCGTATGAAGAAGACTGAGCAAGAAAATTCATACATACACAACTACACACATATTAGGTAAGGACTACCCACCTATAATACAACATGCAGAACCCACACGATATCACTTGTTAGTTCAGTGGTTTGAAGCGACTGAATTTGGGTTACCAAAGCATTTCACTGAAATGAAAATAATACGCTTCTGCTGGTCGTTTACCGTTGAAGTATGGCCTTATTTGTCTATCGTGTCTATTAGGCCTGCAAAGGCATTTATATGGACGCGCACTTATCATATATTTATCCATAATACGTAAAATATAAAAAGTAAAGCTGAAGAGTTTTAATGTATGTTTATGTGCTTGTTTAACCACGCTAATCTCTAGAACTAATAGTCGCATTGGAAAGATTATTTTTGTATAAATAGTATAGGCTATATGACATCACGCTACTTTGCCCAGAGGCGAAGCAGGAATCAAAGACAAACGCGGGTAAAAGTCACGCACGAGAAGTCGCGAGCAACAGCTAGTATATTATTATATTATAGTATAATATTTATAATGTACATACGTTTTATGTATAACAACTAAACACATCTTGTTATGAAAGCAGTCAAAGTGGCCAAATTGTGGGCCGCAACAATATGCAGTTTGTCATCAAAACGCTAAGAAGAAGATAACATTTAGGATCTAAAGCAAAATACTGCTACGCTAGAGGTCCTGGGTTCGATTCCCAGGTCGAGCAAAAACTGACATTGGGTTTTTCTCTGAAATTCTCAGTAGCAGCTCGGAGTTTGGATTTGTAGCCGGTTAATGGCAATAGGCTCGCCACCTATTACATGGGACCTAAACCTCTGCCTAACCCTTCGGGGAATACACAGGCGTGATGGTATATATATTTTTCTAAAGGAAAGTTTTCAAAAGTTTAGATTCTAATATTTTTTGTAACACTTATTATATATTTTTTCAATTGACAGGACTTAGCAGTTACAACGTCACACGCACGAGTACCCAATTAAACCCTTATCCAAATCAAATTCATCTAATTCCCTGAAGATTTCAGTTCAGGGGCGAATTTAACACATTACACTAATTTATAGTTTGTAAGTTTTACCATTTTCATTCAAAAGGAAAAGCAGGGAGATGGAAAGTTCCAGAAATTAGATCTATAGGATTGTTATGATGGGTGTCATAGTCATAATAGTGAATAATGAGGAGATAGTGATAATATTGTAATAGGGATAGTTTTGTTTGTCTGACCATTGATGGAAGTTGGACTGTGATCTACGGGCGAATGAATCTTATCGTGTGGGCAGTAAGGTCTAAACGATCCAACACACCCTTTTTTTTTTAAGACGGGGAATCAGTATTATATTCCCCCGCCCTGCGCGGGGCGGGAGGGAGTGTCAGACTTTTACTGACAAAAACCCGTCTATGTTGCTTCATGTGCCCTTTGCGTTCCGGGGGCGCAGTATCTCTTTCGAACAACCCGCAGCATCCCACACACCCTAGTGTCAGAGTTTCTAAACCGCCTTAAGGGCCTCTGACAAGGTTACCGATGCCAGCGATGTCTAAGATAAACTTAGAGAGTACATATGAATTAGAAAAAGTCACAATGGTACTTGCCCGTGTCTGGTCGCGAACCCACAACCCCGTGCATAAGAGTGAGTGCCTTAACCACTGGGCCATCACGACACTACTGGAATTTCAAGTGAAGAAAACTCTTTTTTGGGAATATATTTATCTCCAGTTTTTTTCAAAAATAAACGTCAGCTATTTGCCAGTGAAAGTATCATCCTAATTGGTCCAGCCGTTTCGGAGATTAACCGCAATAAACAGACAGACAAAAAAAAACTACAAAAATTGTTTTTTTTTTGTGTACATTTATTTTGTAAAAAGCTGTTGATTTAACATTACAAACAGACATTTCAATTTTATTTATTAGTATAGATATAGGTTACGAAAGCGTAGCGGCGTAGCTGTGGCATTACCATGTGAGCTACGCCGTAGTGAAAATGTGACGACACGAGCGATTGTGTGTTGCGCTGCATATCGCGGGTTTGGGAACAAATATTTGTATGATCTACAGATAGTTGTTCCGGGTCTGGTTGTTTGTGTATAAGACTTTTATGTTTGTAAAGTGTAAACGCACCCACGATACAGGAAAAAATCCTAGTGTGGGGAAACGTTTTCTTTTTTAAAGAAAGAAAGAATACGCTTTCTATATTCTTCCTCTACGAATAACTGTCTTGTGAGGAACTATTAGAAATTCTATAAATATTTACATACATACATACCATCACGCCTGTATTCCCCGAAGAGTTAGGCAGAGGTATACAATTCACACGCACAGTTCGCTGGTATGTTTTGGCCCCAAGTAATAGGGGGCGAACCTATTGGCGTTAACTGGGCACAAATCCAAACTCCGAGCTCCAGCATCCAGATGCACCTTTGGCTACCACCCCCACCTTGTTTTCATTCCATCAATTCGCACTAAGCGTTTTCAATCTTCTTTTATAGTGCGAACTGCAAAGGAGTAGAACTCTACCTGCGTCTGTATTTCCGAACGCATTCAACTCCTTCCTTTAATAAATAAATAAACCTTTATATAAAACTAACCTAAAGGAAACTTTTATTATTAACAAAAAACATAACATACCCTCTGCTATGTTTTTTGTTAATATTAAAAGTTTCATTTAGGTTATTGAATATCTTAATATCTTAACAGAATTCTTATAATTCTGAAATGTGTACATGGATAAAGTTTGCCTTTTGAATAAATTAAGAAACTTTATCAAGTTCTCTTTGAAGTATCGTGAAAGATCATGAAAGCCTTAGTAGGCACATGTAATGGATAGGTATGCCTACTGGTAATCAGACTTTTTACCTCGAAGCGTTCTTTGGTATAGACAGATAAATATGACCCATATTAAAATACGAAGAAAGAAAAAAATAATATTTAGCTTGGTATTTGTCTGTTTGTCTGCTCGTCTTGGTACTAGACTACCTAAGTTACGGTGTAATATCGAATAACGGTTACAAAGCTTAAATATGCTACGAGTATAGGCTTGATGTCGTGACGGTCCAGTGGTTAAGGCGCCCGCCTCTCATGCACGAGGTTCGCAACCGAGCACGGCACCAATGTGACTTTTTTTAATTCAAATGTACTTTTTAAGTTTATCTTGGACATCACTGACTGACTGTAACCATGTCAGAGGCCCTTGAGGCGGTTTAGAAACTCTTACACCAGGGTGTGTGGTGTCGTTAGACCTTACTGCCCATAAATAAAGAAGAAGAAGAGCTTAAGCTTAAAGCTTAAAGCTTAAGCTTGAGCTTTTTGCTTAGAGTGTTATTGGGTTTTTCTATGAAATTCTCAGTAGCAGCTCGGAGTTTGGATTTGTGCCCGGTTAATGTCAATAAGCTCGCCGCCTATTACATGGGACCTAAATATACGCGAACTGTGGGTGTACATTGGTACACATCTGCCTAAACTGGTATATATAAGAAGAGCTTAAATAAAAGTTTGTGAAACACTCGTCAAACAGTTGGCCCTTGACTTTTATGTGATACTGTCGGTCTATGAGAGCGTACTTAGAGTTTGCTGTAAAACCTGAAACGAAGGATACATTTTGAGTTACAATGTCATCTTACTGAACATCTATGATTAGTTATTAGTATTATAAAGAGGAAACAATTTCTGTTTGTAACGATTAGGCTAGGAAACTACTGGACCGAGTTTTACCATTTTTTCACCAATAGATAGCTACATTATTCCTGAGTAACATAGGCTATATAACATCACGCTATGACCCACGGGAGCGGAGCAGTAGCCAAAGACGTAACTTAACGCGGGTAAAATAAGACACGGGGCGAAATTACGGGCGCAAGCTAGTACTTCAATATTTACATTGATGTGGAACAAAAACTGGCATTAGCATCCTTATGTAATTTCTATGATTATGCCGGAGCTGCGGGTTGTTCGAAAGAGATACCGCGCCCCCGGAACGCAAAGGGCACATGAAGGAACATAGATGGGTTTTAGTCAGTAAAAGTCTGACACTCCCTCCCGTCCTGCCCAGGGCGGGGGAAGTTATTTGATGATTACCCATCTATAAAATAAAAAAAAACTAGTGGTTCAATATTTACAGTGGTGTGGAACCCAAAATGGCACTAGCATGCTCCTTACGTCATTTCTATGATTATGGACACGTGTTGCAGCTGCACGTTTCCTCACATATGTTAGTAAACAGCTCGGCATCTTTGTGCTGTAGTCAAACAGGATGGAGACACAATGCATTGCCACGACAATGCAACTAAACTGCGTCAGTGCGTTTTCTACGTAACATAGTGATATGTCTGCAACAGGCTGACTTGATTGCTTGATGGTTCCAATCCATACCTCATGATCTTAAACAAGCGCTGAAAACGTGGTGACCAATTCTCGTACCTTCTTTGTATGAGAAGAGGTCTTTACCTGAAAGTAGCACAAAAGTAGGCGGATATTATGAAACCTCTTTTGACAAGCATATATCTTGTTACATTGTACCCATAGATTAAATATGAATCATGTTTTTTTTTATTTTATTTTGGTAAGTAGGTACTACTGTTTTTATTGGTACACCTCTGCCTAACCTGAAATACTGGCGTGATGGTATATTTTATATTATACTGTTTTAATTTTAAAATGTATAGCAACTTGCTGTTTGTAATGATCAACAGGCTTCAAATTGTTAGCTGACCAACTTCCCTACTTTGCCCAGGAGTGGGGCAGCAAGGGCCAATTAAAAAAAAAAAACTTCCTGATGATTCAATTGGTTTTTTTTCCAAACAAGAATTAGAGTTTGGGTTTCAATGGGAACCAAAAGAAAAAAAAGGATATAAAAATACGTAATTAAATTAGAGACTGATCAAACCATTCAAAAACATGTTAACTGATATAAAAACGTTATACATATAAGTGTAATGTCTATTTATTTAAAACATTATCCTATTGATGGCCTAACAACGCCATCTCGTGGCCAATCACTTAACATACCCGCGCTAAACTAACATCATAATAACTATTGCTCTGCGAGCGTGTCAATATTTGGTGAAATAATAAATTACTTTATTTGAAGTAGAGTTTTACGTATTATTATGATATATACACAACTGGTTTCAATAACATAAAGGGTATTGAAGTTAAATAGCTCTAAAACGAATATGGGCCTTACTAATAAAAATAACGCTAATTCATACTTAGTTACCTCTTATGTGACTGACTGAACGATAAAACACTATTTTAATCTGCCAACACTTAGACGGTCAGCATAGAACATGACCAAATTATTCGACTAAAGAACGAAATCGAACGAACAATCCGTACTAATAGTATAAATGCGAATGTAACTCTCTGTCTGTCTGTCTGTCTGTCTCTTCTTCACGCCTAAACCACTGAACCGATTTCAATGAAATTTGGTACAAATATAGTCTGGGACCCAAGAAAGGACATAGGATAGTTTTCATCCCGGAAATCCCCCGGGAACGGGAACTATTAATCCACGCGGACGAAGTCGCGGGTAAAAGCTAGTTGAGTATAATTGTCAAAATTTACAATAGAATCCATAGACCAAAAATTTCATCGTCACAGCTGACTATAGCCCGCCATCTTACTTCCGAACTATACTTGAACAACGGGTCGCCGCTGTTTAAATTTTCTGTCACTTAGGCAACATCTCGACGCTGATTAACGTTTATAGGTAAGATTTTTCACCTGAGACACCGTTGAAAGTAGTTGCTATGTGAAAAATAATTGATTTTTAGTCAAGGATTTGAGAGTTAATCAATTGATAAGTAGCTAAGTTTTATTTAGCGTTATTTTTATAAGTAAGGCTGATAGTCTTTAACTTATACACTATACCTAATATCATCTAAACTAATATTTTAAATCGGTAAGATTTGTTTGTTTGTTTGTAACGAATAGGCTCTGAAACTACTCGACCGATTTTAACCATTTTGTCACCAATAGATAGGCAATAATTCCCAAGTAACATAGGCTATATAACATCACACTATGACCCACGGGAGCGGAGCATCAACCAACGACGTAACTTATGGCGGGTGAAATAAGCCACGCGAACGAAGTCGCGGGTGGGTCGCTAGTGTTCAAATAAGAAATCTTTTATTTCGACCTATTCCAATAGTAATGTGAATAATACCAGCCTGTTATTATTCCACTGCAGGGCCAAGGCCTCTTCTCATACGGAGAAGACACGAGCATTGATTACCATGCTTGCTCAAGGCGGATTGGCGATTTTAAACTTATACAAGCTGTTGATTTGCATCCTCGTCAAATTTTAGGAGCTTGTCATAAAAAAATAGAAGTAATCAAATATAATTACGATACCTGGCCAATATTTAATAAATACTTGTTTTTTTAGTTGCAACTATCAAATAACAGTAATCCAGAATACTCGTCTTGCAAAATTCAGCATCGCCCAGTTGCGTATGAGGTAGGCAGAGTTGTCGCGCGGCTATATCAATGTGTATGTGGGGGGTGCCTACAGTTGGAGGTCAAATGAAAGCTTGATAACGTTGAAAGGCACTTGCCGTATTTATTGTTGTCTATTTAAATATAAACTGTCACTATACGACGATTAGCTACACGTTATTCGTTCTTGAGGCTTCCAGTGACCCCCCAGTTTTTCTTATGTTGCAGGTCCCCACTTTACTTCAGGGGCTCAGTTCGTGAGCGTTCAGTTCTCCGGATCTTCAAGTTGTTGTAGTCGCGCCGGCTTGCAAGTGATGAGTGCGTGAGCGTTCGGCTCCTCAAGTTGTTCTAGACGCGCCGGCTGGGTAATGAGTGCGATTAGTGAGCCGATCGGGCCTACTTATATACAATTTCTCTTAACAATTTCAATAAAAGTATTTCAAAATACCCTCAAATTTTTACTTCGGAAATATTTGTGAACCCGTATGTGGGTAGATCGACATTATTTACAAGTTACCTATTCATACAAATTCATATTCTAAACAATCAACATAGGCATTATCTACAAGCTAGGTACTCATTATCTCTAACATAAATCTTATCTACTAATTAAGTACTCAAAACAATTAATACAAACATTATCTATTAGTTAGGCCCTCATTGTCCCTAACATTCTCCCCCCGGCGTAGCACTGCGAGCCTCATCCCTTCGGTCCAGGACGATGAGCCTTCTTACAGGTCACCTGTAAATACCCCCGCGAGTCCGCACGTCCGCAATCCGTACCACCCCGTCCGGGCCCGGTGCCGCGCGCACGATTTGGCCCCGCGGCCACACGTTACGAGGCAATAAGCCGTCGGCGATAATAACGACGTCACCCGTTCGTATTTGTTCTGTTTTCTTCCTGACGTCGCCGCGCGGAGTTAGCGTTGGTAGGTATTCGTTCACCCACCTTGCCCAGAAGCGATCTGCTAATGCTTGCGCCGTCCGCCAGGCGCGCTTATCGCCTACGTCACAAGTTCCAGTGACCGGCAATCCTACTGCTGACCCCAGTAGGAAATGGTTCGGTGTTAATGCTTCGTCGTCGTCGGGGCTCACTGATACGTGAGTTAACGGTCGCGAGTTTATTGTGTACTCGGCTTCCGTCATAACTGTGTTCAAGACTTCTTCCCGCGGCGCACGTTCCTTTAGTACGACCGCGAGAGCGCTTTTGACGCTTCTTATTAATCTTTCCCAGGCGCCTCCCTGATTTGGCGCTCCGGGCGCAATGAAACGCCATTCCATTCCTTTTGTTAACGCGAAGTCCTTTAGTTCATGTGACCACTCTTCGTATGCTTTACGTAACTCTACGTCAGCGCCGCGGAAGTTCGTGCCGTTATCGGACATTATTGTTTTAGGCCACCCGCGGCGCGAAGCCATTCTACGGATAGCCATTATCGCCGAGTCTGTACTTAACCCGGCTAACATTTCAATATGCACCGCTCTGGTGACGAGACAGGTAAACAACAATCCCCAGCGTTTCTCTCTGCGCCTTCCAATTGCTACCATCATGGGCCCAAAACAATCTACTCCGCATCGTGTAAAGGGCCGTGAGTAGGCGTCGAGTCGCTCGAGCGGTAGGTCTCCTTTGACTGGCGTCGGTGCCGCAGCTCTGCTTAGTTTGCACGTCACACATTTGTTCAATATCATGCGCACTGTAGTTCGTAGCTGTAGTATCCAATAGCGTTGACGTATGTTATTTACAACGTGCTCGCGGCCGGCATGTCCGTTCGTGACATGTTCGTGCCGTATAAGTAAACGTGCAAGCGGATGTTTACCGCACAATATAGGCGGTCTTTTTCTGTGGTCGGGCACGTTCGCGGCGTTAATGCGCCCGTTTAAACGTAGGATTCGATCGGTTTCATATACCGGGTCGAGCTTGATCAGCCTACTAGATCGTTCCAGGTCCTTTCCCGATGCGAGTCGTTCTACTTCTTGTGGAAAGCTGCCGCGCTGCGCTTCACGAATAAGCGTTAGTTCGGCTTCTTCGATGTGTTTTAGTTCTAAGGTAGTAGCGCGTTTCCTACACTTGTCTATAAATAAGTGTACATAAGCTGTAGCGCGCAACATTCTTTTATATGATGAAAAACGTGTCATATCGACCACGCTCTCACTGGCCATTACATGGGCCGACATCTCCGTTCCTTCGTCGTTACATTGATGCGTTTCTATTGGCCAGGCTTCCTCTGGTTCCTTGAGGAATGCGGGGCCAGTAAACCATCGGTCGTTCTGAGAGAGGCGCGTTCTGTAGCCTCTGGTTGCATCGTCTGCTACGTTGTGTGCGGTCGGCACCCAGCGCCATCGTTCAGCGGGGGTGAGTTCGGCTATCTCGCTCAGCCGATGCGCAACGTAGGGCGTGTATCTTGCAAAGTCGTTTCGTATCCAATGCAACGCGGTCTTAGAATCACTCCAGTAGGTTACTTCGGTCCATCTATGTTCTATAGATCGTAGCCTCCGTACCGCCATATCGTAACTAGGTGGTAAGCGAGTGTCCTCCGTCCGCCAAGGCAATCCAACTTCACAGCGACCATTTACGAGTCGCGCCGTATTACATAATACTTCCTTCGCGCGCTCGTCTTCCTGCACGGGTTTGCAATCCCTCGTTATTCCTAGCGCGTCGATTGCAAAATGTGCCTTAATTAGTTCATCCAGTTCGTGGTAGGTTCGCGCGCGTCGCTCCGGCGCGCTTACATGGAGCACAGTGGTGCCCTCCTCTGGATTTTCTTTGACCACTATCGTTCGTGGCACCGTACCGTGTACTACCCATCCCAACTGGGTTAGCGACGCGGCCGGTTCGTTCTTTTCTCCGATCTGGAGATTTCGCGATACTATTAAGTGCAAATTGTCTGCACCTATAAGTACGCGCGGTCTTGCATTTGCATAGCAGACCTCGTTCTGTGGTAATTGCTTCAAGTGTTTATAGTTCAAACAGCTTGCTGCGATCGTTTGACTGGTTATGTTGAGACGTTTGACGGTTCGCGCCTTTATGGAATGTGGGTCAGTTCGTGTTCCCCATATTTCCAAATCTACGCTCTCACTCTCGGGTTCTTCCTGCGTGGCCGTCAGGCCGTTCAGTCGCAGGGCGCGTTTCGATCCACGCGCGTTCACGGCTCTAGCGGTTTCCTCGTCGATCAGAGTAATCGTAGAGCCCTCATCGAGTAGAGCGTACGCGTCAACTTTCAGTCCGTCCGGTCCTTTGATCGTGACCGGGCACACCTTTAATAATACCGCGCCTGTTGACGTCACTGTGTGAGCCGACGCGTCGACCGCTTTTTCTTGTTCAGTGCTCTCCTTAGCGGTCGTAGAGGTTCGCTATACGGTGTGCAACAGTTTGTGATGTGGGTGGCGACACTCGTCCATTCCACATCTCTTCGCCTTACAACTGGCTCGGTGATGACGGTTGTTAAGACAACGAAAGCATACACGCGCTTCCTTGGCCCATGCCCATCGTTCAGGTACGGTCATCGCTTCCAGCTTCTTGCATTCGTTCGTCGCATGTTCGAGTCCGCAGCATAAACATACTTTGTTTTCTGTAGCTGTGTATGTGGCGCCATCTCGCCTCCGCTCGTTCTGGCGGCGCGCCGGCACGTTGCTCGCTTTGGTCGCTATCGTGCCCCGTGTCGGCTCTTTATTTGCGTTGTTCGTAGTAGAGTAAGCGTAGCGCACGGCGCGGTCTGCCTCTCCCATGAGGAAGCGAGACAGGGTTGCGATTTCGGGTTCACTCGCGCTTCCGAATTGATCGGCGTAGTCACACCATCTTGTTCTAATGTGTGGACTCAGTTTTTCTACTACTTGGCGGGCCAGCATAGGGTTCCGCAGGTACCCTCTCTCGTCTATGCTTGACAATACACAGACTATGTTCTGTAGTTTGATTGCGAACGCGTTCAAGTCGCTAGCTGATCCCGCGGGGCGCTGTAACTTTCTTATGTCGTCTAGCGCTTTGTCGATGATAATTTCAGGGCGACCGTAACATTGTTCTAATGTTTGTAAAATGATCGCGGGATCTGTAGCGGTATATAGAAGGGCGGCGACTGTTTCACGCGCTTCTCCCTTCAGACATATTCTCAGTCGCGCTAGATTCTCGGCCGGTGAGAATCCGTACAGACGCGTCGAGTCCCTCATCGCTGATCTGAATAGCAGCCATTCATTCGGCGCGCCGCTGAAGTAAGGCAGTTCTTGCGCTTGTCTGCGCGGCGGGCGGCGCTGGGCCATTCGCTCTATGGCTTCAGCTAGTCTGTCTATTCCCCTATCTCTTAATCGCGGCGGGGTGGGTGACCGTGCTCGTCCTGGAGTTTCTATAGTGACTCCTTTCGGCGCCTCCTGCGGCGCAAATTGGTAGAAAGAATGCTGCGACGTTTGTCTTGCTAATCCTCCTGGAGGCCCGCGCTCGGTACGCTCCCCCCGTGGTTCGCACAGGGCCGATGCGCGGACAGCCGATGACCTGTCCTGTTCCGTGGTCGTTGGAGGTAGCTCGCCTCCTCTAATCTGGGCATTCTTTAACCAATCAGTGACTCTATGTTCCACTTCAGACGCTTCGCGTGCAGTGACGCTTCCTTGGCCAGTTTCTTCATGAATCGTGGCAATGTCCAAAGCTAGTCGCTTCTTTACGAGGTCTGCTTCGATCTGCAGTTCTCTCTTTTGAATTTCGGCTAGGCGCTCCTGGGCATCGAACTCAGCTTGCTTGATTCTGGCAATAACGCTAACAGTTGATCCGTGCGATCGTTCGGTTTCCGCTCTGGATCTTCTTCCTTCCCTGCTTTGCTCAATGTTAGACGCGGTTGCAACGGCAGCGGCGGCGGTGTTCGTGGCGGCTCGTAACGTCGCCTTTGTTCTATCTGTATCCATCGTCGTTTGTGCGGGTAACGTGGGCGCGCGAGTGACCGGGTCGGGACGCGCACGTACGTTCGGGTCGGGGCGCGCGCGCGGCTTTGTTCCGGCGGGTACGGACGCGGATGCGGAAACGGACGCGGACGTGGACGCTTGTGCAGACGGTGACGCGGGGGGGTCTTCATATATCTTCCCTGCTTTCGCGTCGATCGCTGCTTGGCTCCTGGTCTGCGTCATCTTCGACATTTGACGTCCCTAACAGCCCTAACGGCCCTATCAGTCCTGTTGGAGGGCCCGCAGGTGGCCGGGATACGCTCCGCCAGGGATGGATGCGTGCAGGATCGGACGGGTTCAGGGATCTACCCAGCAGAGGGCAGTGTGTCCTACGGGGCGCTCGGGAACCGGTGGGAATATCCGGCTCCTTCAGGAGTGCCTACAGTCCGGCCCCCGCACCACACACAACCTTACCGGCGTAGAAGTGCGACTTCGGTTCGCGCCTCGAAAAAGGCACTCTTCATGAACCGGTGGTAATGCACAAAATTACCACACCGCCTTGAACGGCGTTAACTCCGACCCCCACCGTTTGACACCGTTAGGTGGCAGGGATACGGAGCCGCGGTCCACCCGCTTAGAAACAGGATAGAAATAACGTTTTATGACTCCGGACTTGCGTCTTCAGCAGCTGACTTGCGTCTTGAGCGGCTGACTTGCGTCTTGAGCGGCTGACTTGCGTCTTGAGCGGCTGACTTGCGTCTTGAGCGGCTGACTTGCGTCTTGAGCGGCTGACTTGCGTCTTGAGCGGCTGACTTGCGTCTTGAGCGGCTGACTTGCGTCTTGAGCGGCTGACTTGCGTCTTGAGCGGCTGACTTGCTTCTTGATCCGGCTCGAAGGACCAACCAACTTCTTGATCCGGCTCGAAGGACCAACCAACTGTGGGGGATGCCTACAGTTGGAGGTCAAATGAAAGCTTGATAACGTTGAAAGGCACTTGCCGTATTTATTGTTGTCTATTTAAATATAAACTGTCACTATACGACGATTAGCTACACGTTATTCGTTCTTGAGGCTTCCAGTGACCCCCCAGTTTTTCTTATGTTGCAGGTCCCCACTTTACTTCAGGGGCTCAGTTCGTGAGCGTTCAGTTCTCCGGATCTTCAAGTTGTTGTAGTCGCGCCGGCTTGCAAGTGATGAGTGTGTTAGAAATAGATAGAGAAAGGGGTAAAATAATTAAAATAAATTTCAATCAAATATATTTATTTATTTAATATAAGTATGGCAATTATCCGATTTATTAAAGTTGCTCAATATTGAAACTAACCTTATGTATCAATGAAAGTCATTTATCATTACTCATTTCATTTATTACATTTTTATTAAACAATGATTCTATATCATCATGTATACACACCAACATTTATACAAAAATACTTTTACACATATATCTATGTACACAACATCATTACTCAATAGTAACATCATTTAGTTACTACATCAAGTATATAACCAACACTGCTATCAGCAGTACAAAAGTATATATATAGTAACACTTATAGAAAAGTACCTTTATACACATACTTATACGTATATATACATATAAATGTATATATACATACGTACATAGTATTTATACAACATCATTGCTTACTGGTAACATTATTTAGCTACCATGTCAGGTATATAACTAAATAAAGTAAATAACCAATATTGCCACCAGCAATACAAAAGTATATAAGGAACATATAATTATAATTATAATATCTAATAAAAGAGGAAATATACTTAACTAGCGATCTGCTCGGTTCGACAGCTCAGATAAGAATGACACTCAAAGCGTTGGGCTCTCGCCTTTATAGACAGTGACAAACAAGTGAGTCATCGAGTCGTTATTACAGAAACTTGTACAAATGTGTCTAGAAATTATATTTATGTGTATAAAAAGCTATAATTATGTAACGACATAAATAATAAAATATAAATAACTTAAAACTGGTTTTAGCTATGATTTTATGATTTGAATCATAACCGAACCAACTTCCGGTATCAACAAATCACAAAATACAACTTTAGCAATTAAAAATACAGTACATATATTATAACTTTTAATGATTATTATCATTAAAAGCCATAATATATAACAAGTGCGTGAGCGTTCGGCTCCTCAAGTTGTTCTAGACGCGCCGGCTGGGTAATGAGTGCGATTAGTGAGCCGATCGGGCCTACTTATATACAATTTCTCTTAACAATTTCAATAAAAGTATTTCAAAATACCCTCAAATTTTTACTTCGGAAATATTTGTGAACCCGTATGTGGGTAGATCGACATTATTTACAAGTTACCTATTCATACAAATTCATATTCTAAACAATCAACATAGGCATTATCTACAAGCTAGGTACTCATTATCTCTAACATAAATCTTATCTACTAATTAAGTACTCAAAACAATTAATACAAACATTATCTATTAGTTAGGCCCTCATTGTCCCTAACAGTGTACATAGCGCCTAAACCCTCTGGCGAGATGGCTAGCTCGAATTTGAAAATCACGTCAAAAAATATAAATTTCAAAACCAATTTATTTTATTATTGATTTGTGTTAAGTATCACAAGCATAGTTAATTCCTTGAATTTGACGAGGATGCAAATCAACGCCTTGTATTATTCCAGGTTTTCTTACGATACTACCTCGAACTGCCTCGTTAGCCTGGCGGTCCTAAGCGAGTCTGCTACGCTAGTGGTTTTGAGTTCGATTCCCTTTCATTTGCTACGATTCGAGCAAAAAGTATTATTGGGTTTTTCTAAGAATTTCTCAGTAGCAGCTTGAAGTTAGGATTGGTGCCCTATTAATGGCAATAGGTTCACCCCCCATTACATAAGACCTAAACATACTAGCGGACTGTGAGTGTACACTTCTGCCTAACACTTTAGGGGAATACAGGCGTGATAGTATGTGTGTAGTATAGATTTCCGACTGTTCGTCGCTATAATAAAATAAATCTTGATCCTCGATCAATTAGTTAAGATTAGAAACCTGTTGCTAATTGTATAATCAAGGAGAACGGACGCCGCCGCCAGTTCGCGACACGACTCACATTAATCTTAGACAATTATTCAACAGCTCAAGTTAACGCAGATTAATTATTTATTATTTACTTCTCCTTTTTGTTTAGAGATCCGGTAATTTACATACATAGCTCTTTTATGTTCTGCGGGTTGTTCGAAAGAGATACCGCGCCCCCGGAACGCAAAGGGCACATGAAGGAACATAGACGGGTTTTAGTCAGTAAAAGTCTGACACTCACTCCCGCCCCGCCCAGGGCGGGGGAAGTTATTTGATGATTTCCCGTCTATAAAAAAAAAAAAAAAAAAAAAAAAAAAAAAGCTCTAAATTTACATTGCTAAATATCCCAACCGGTACTGCAAACCATCTACATCTGTGGCTCTATTGCCCAAGGTCGCTACACATGCATTTTAGTGGATATAAAAATACAGAACCACGATAAAAGTGGCCACGTACGGGGGCCAAGTAATTTAAAATATATGCAATCATACATACAATCACGCCTGTATTCCCCGAAGGGTTAGGCAGAGGTGCACCAATCACCCACAGTTCGCAGGTATGTTTAGGTCTCATGTAATAGGGGGTCGAGCCTATTGCCATTAACCGGGCATAAATCCTAACTCCAAGTTGCTACTGAGAATTTCATAGAAAAACCCAATAATACTTTATGCTTGTCCTGGGAATCGAACCTAAGACTTATAGCGTAGCAGACGCGCTTGGGACCACTAGGCCAACGGCACAGTCGAAAAAAATATTAAAATAAAAAAGGATTTAGGTACTTAGTATTGATTCAAAAAGAAGAAGAAGTACAACTAAGGTACTGCAATCCATCCGCGCTAACATGAAATGCGCAAGTAACTATGTCTGGATGTCCATTTGTTACCTAATCCACATAAAAGAATCGATCGCTAAGAAATTTAACAAATACATAACTTGGAATCTGAGTAAAGACATAGACCATTTTTTTATCCAAGTCTCCAAAATGTCGATAATCGCGGACGAAGTCGCGAGTAAAACCTAGGAATATTACCATATTACAAAGAGAAGTATTCACATATTCAGCTCGGCGTGCCGAACATAAAACGATCATAAAATTATCAATATTGCAGCTAATATTAATATTAATTATAATGTATGTGTTCGGGTGTCGCGTCGCAGTTAATATTATAACTATTTACTGCACGCTGAGATCACCCACGTAAACAACTAGGGATGGGAAACACCCATTCAAAGAGTATTCGGTATTTCGGTTTTGGTATTCGGTAACAGTTTTTTTTTTTATGGATGGGAATTCATTCAATGATTTCTTCCGCTCTGAGTGCAAGGGAGTGTCAGACTCTTGCTGACAAAAACCCACCCGTGTCTTCCCTGCTGCCTTTTGCGTTCCAGAGCCGCGGTAATTCTTTTGAACAAATTCTGCCAATAATAATATGTTGCGGTCAAATTATAACCTGCACCAAAATGCAAATAAATATTTGTGTAAACAGTAAACACTGGGCTGTCATCCCCGCCTCCACCAAAAACACTGGTTATGACGGTTGTAACCACAATCCTAATTATGATAATCGGACAAACAAATGCTTCGATATTTATCATTGTGTTAGATAAAACATTCCGGCGAACTGTGGGTGTACATTGGTACACCTGTGCCTAACCCTTCAGGGAATACAGGCATGATGGTATGTACGGCATAATATACAAAAAAAAAAAACTGTGGATCTTCAAAAAGAGGCTACACAATAAACAAGACAAAGAATAGTTAAATATAAAAAAGACAAGAAACAAAACACGTTAATCAAAAAATCCTACAAAGTAAAACTAAAAATAAATAAAAAAGACCGTATAATAAGAAAGCATAAAACACGAACCAATTAGGAAGAATAATAATGGAAGACAACTATATAAGACAAATTATTTGCCTAGCAAAATTATGAAATACTAGCTTTTGCCTGCGACTTTATCCGCGCCAAAGTTGATATACCTATTATCCCACGGGAACTGTGCATTTTTCTGGGATAAAAGTAGCCTATGTGCTTTTTTAAGACTATGTTTCCTCCGTGCCTCAGAAAGCACGTAAAGCCGTTGGTCCCGGCTGTCATTTGTAGATCTTTGACAGTCGTTACTGTTAGTCAGAAGCCCGAAAGTCTGACAACCAGTCTTACCAAGAGTATCGTATTACCCATTACTGGGTTGTGGAGGTCTGATAGGCAGTCGCTCCATGTAAAACACTGATATTCAGCTGCATCCGGTTCGACTGGAACCCGACCCCAACATAGTTGGGAAAAGGCTAGGCAGATGATGATGTATCTCTATGCCAAATTTCATCCAGATCCGTTTAGCCGTTCTGTCGTGATTGAGTAACTAACATCCATCTATTCAAACTTTCGCATTTATACGTATAATAAGACTTCTTCGTGGCTTATTTCATGCACGTTATGTCTTTGGTTACTGCTCTGCTCCCGTGTGTCATAGCGTGATGTCATAATAGCCTATGTTATTCAGGATTAATGTAGCTATCTATTGGTGAAAAAATGGTTTCAATCGGTCCAGTAGTTTCGGAGCCTAATCCTTACGAACTAACAAAACAATCTTTTCTTTTTATAATATTAGTATAGACTATAGATGTACAGTAGGGTAAAACCCGGATAGTTGCCTCGGGGGGATACATGCCCCGGTTTTTAATACACTATGTTAGGAATATAAGTAGTGTTTGTGGTTTACTACAATAAGTAGTGACCGGTGTGCAGGCCTCAATGCAGCATAAGCCATCGGAATAGGCCCACCTGTTTTGTCCGTGTGAGCAAAAATCTTCCGCGGCGTCACTTTGACGGGCGTTATAATTATATTGGTTAGTGATATAGCATATAGCATGCATTAGAGTTTAAATTACATTGTTTATTATGTTTTATTGCTAATTAATAATTATTTATTTCGCAAATAAAAAGGGCAAGTATCCGTATCAAAAAGGATAGTCGCCCTACTTACTTTCGCGGATAGTTGCCCCTAGAGTGACTAAAAATTCTTTAACAAACAAAGCCGGATTTAATTTGATTTGCTGTTTTTTTCTAATTTTCTGTGACTCTAACTTGTTGTAAATAAAATAGATATCTATTATAATAACTATTGGATATATTTTAGATAAGCAAAATGCCTTGCAAATATAAGCGAAAACCAGGCGTGGTGCCAAGAAACATCAACCGGACAGAAGATAGCTTAGCACTTGCCTTGGAAATTAAATCATTAAAACTGAAAACTATTTAATAATGTTAATTAATATTTCAAACTGTACCTAGTTAATAAAAGATCTCAGTAAATTATAAAGGCTGTTAAATAAATAATAAAGATTATTTTAATTGGTATAAATTTGTATTCAAAATAAAAATCATACCGAGGTTACTATCCCTGCACGAGGCAAGTATCCCCGGAAGGATTTTCCACGCTAGGCTACTATCCGCCATAGTAGGCAACTATCCCTTTTATGAGAGGTGAAATAAAACAGTATTTATTCATAACCAGTGTTAATTATGTATACAAAAATAGGCTTTTATAGAAGATAAAAGACCTATGTTTTGAGATACATACTTTATAATTTTCAGCCAGTTAATATTTTTACAAAATAAAGCATTTTCGAAAAGTGGGGCAACTATCCGGGTTTTACCCTACACTATACGCTATACGCTATTCACTTCGTTTTAGGTTTTACAGAAAACTCTAAGGGCACTCTCATAGACCGACAGTGTGCCACAAAAGTGGAGGGCCAACTATTTGACGTGTGTTTTACAAACTTTTATTTAAGCTATGTAACCGTTATTTGATGTCACACCGTAGTTTAGGTAGTCTAGTATCAACTTAAATCTAAAAGAGCTACTTAGCTACTCACAGCTAGTTTGTAGATCAAAGGGATGTCGACCAGCTTTACACGCTATGTGAGTAGGCCAGTGGTGCTCAAACCCTGGCGGGAATTCTGTGCGGGTCACAACTTTTATGTGTCACGTGTGATAACGATTAAGTAATTTGAGCTATCCAAAGTCACAGTCTCATATTGCAAGCAATGCGGTTACTCTTTTGCCGTCTTACATATCTGGAAAGAAACATAAATTAAAAAGAAACTAAAATTTAATTTATTTTGCAAAAAACATAGCACTTTGTAGTGTATAAATTGTTTGAAAGTAATATTTACATTGTGACGCAATAGTAAACTTTGTATTTTTTAAATTTCGTATCAAACAGGACTAAGGCTTCTCTGTCTAATCATCCGTATGTCACAGGGTTGCATCTTTTCATCCGTAATAAATAGACACTTGACTTTTCACAGTTCCTGTATTACTGTGACCGCACTAAAGTTAAATAAAAATTAAAAAGGACCCCAAGGGGTCCCGCTAATTTCTTAACCACAAACACGCACTTGTTCACATAATAATAATTTGTTGCTTCATATTATAATAAACCTAACTAAATTCATGCAAAGTATATAAACGACCTAAAAATGTTGAGGACATCTGACATAGGCACTTGACGTGGTTCTCAGGTGTCACCAAATTATTGGATATCGGAGACTTTTGACAGCGTCGTGTGTTAAAGTCACAACACTTTACAGATAGTCCCGGGACATTCGAGAGGATTGGTGAAGTTTTTCAATAGATTCTTTGTGAAACGGATGCAAAAATCTTTTTGTGTTAAAATAAACTAAACCCGACTAAGAATAAACTTAAAATTCATTATGTCTGTTTGTAATTTCAAAATATAACAGCTTTCTACAAAATAATACTCGAAAAAATCCCTTTTAAATTTTTTGTCTGTCTGTCGATCTGTTTGGTCCGGGTAATCTCCGAAATAATTGATCGATTTTGACGGGACTATCACAAGCAGGTAACTAGCGTTACAAGGAGTAACTTATCTATTTAAAAAATGCAAGCTAACTCACGGGCATTATTAGAGTACAAAGATTATAAATATTAAAACTATTGCTTTTTTTAAGCCACAGTCACACGTCATTAACATTTTGGTGACCGTTCTGACGTAGGCAGGTTTTAGTTATTCAACTTAATAAATTATATTAATGTGCTTATTAACATTTCATTAGTCACCCAACATGATCATTATTTTTTTTTGATGACGTGTTTCATATCCTCTGTAAGCCGACGTTATGATTCTTCTTTGACGTCATATGAATTATAATCAGCGACAGATTACCAACAATACCTCTTTCTATAATATTCCACGAATAGTGTAAGATATATGTCTACACAGATAAACATACTTATATCATCATCATCTTCTTGCCCTTATCCCATGTTACTTGTGGTCGGCGCAACATGTTTTCTTCTTCCATGCCGTCCTGTCAACGGTCATGATATCACTGACTTTCATATCATTCTTCACACAATCCATCCATCTTTTCTTTAGAATCCCTCCACTCTATCCATTCACATACCATCATCACGCCTGTATTCCCCGAAGGGTTACGCAGAGGTTTCGGAGAGTGCAAGCGTGATGGTATGTAAATAAAAATGCCAGCACTTTCTACCCAAAATCCTTGAGGAACACCTCCCACCACTACGAGACTGCCTCATAAAGTACATTAATTAATAGTAGTTAGCGTCTCTCAGCGCGACGTAAGATGAATCGTTATTTAATTATTGTTGTTGCTATCACACAACACAATAAGTGTGGGTTACGAAGTTACGTGTTGGTAGGCTGGGGACTAATTTTATTTATTTTATTTGTACTTTTTGACAAGTAGTATGTATAAAAATAACTTTTCAAACTATTCTTAAATAAAAGATATTATGCAAACATCCATCACGCCTGTAATCTCCGAAGGGTTAGGCAGAGGTGTACCAATGTACACCCACATATATATATGTAGATATTATGCAATTGGGGACTATTTAGAAAACAAATCAATAGAGTCTGTAATTAGTAAGTTAGATTAATTGACATCGCAGATTGCGAATATATTTGCACGCCACGTTGTGGCAGGATATGGTAAAACCAATTTATTTCTACTCCTTTTAAACCATATTCTAGCTAATAAATATTTTTGATTTGATTTGATTTGAGATTATTCAGTATCGGAAATAGAAGATTTATTCGTAAACATACATAGGTAGTGTTAACTCCTAACACTAATATTAGAAGTTACAAAAATGAGTAGGTCCTCTATGTCTTGCCATTTAGCGTACAATAGTGTTGGGAAGGGATGACAATTACATTTAATACTGCAGAAATAAACCGAACCAAAATTTCTCCCATTTTTTGAAGAAAGAGTAATGTTTTAAAATATATTTAATGCTGATTAATATTTTTAACTATTTTTGCTAAAAAGTAATGTATAACACATTTGACATATTGAATTAGTTACTTAATTAATTTAATTATTTTATGGGTTGGCTATTTCTAGCAATTCACTATTAAGTTAGACGATTGACATCCTAACTGGCTAAAATTCTTACAGACTGTGACATTTTTAGCTACCTAAAACTCAAAAAAAAAAAACTTTATCGCTAGTGTAGTCACAACGTCCCATCCCTAGCGTTTCGTTAATTAACAGTTATAGTGTTCCGAGACGGTGATTGTGTAATGAATGGTTATTTAATTATTATTGTTCCGTACACACAATGTGACACAGTCGCCTCTATGGCGGATTTATTGCCGAGCTCTGGTGTATGAGACGCGTCAGTGATGATTATAAATGATTGTGTGATTTGAGATGTTTGGGAGGAGACTGCTTTGCTTAATTTATATGAATTGGGATTGTACCACTACATTGATGATGATGATTATAGCAGGATTTGGGGAAAAAAATAACAAATTTATTTCTGGGGGTTAAACAAACATTATAATTGATGGGCATTATAATTGTGGGCTGTAAGGAGTACCTGTCTTTATTTAACTAAATACTACAATAGGCAATCATAATCCCTGATACATGGTTTTGTTTTTATTTTATTTATTTTGATTTAAATAAAAACACTGAGGCTAGTTTGAGGTCGCGCAAGAAAAGAAATCTGGAAAGCCTGAAGAGAGGCCTTTGCCCAGCAGTGGGAAAAAGCTTCATAAAATAAAACCAACAATTTATTTTCAACCTGAATCTCTCCTTGGTGGACCTCTGCCTAACCCTTCGGGGAATACAGGCGTGATGGTATTTTTTTTCTTTTTTAATCTCTCCTTTTACTTGAGAAAATGCATATTCGACCTATTTTCTTTCTCTTTCGAAAATAAATATTGGCTCCCCGATCTCTTAGGTAACCTTTCTATTCTTTATTTCTCCAATTCGCACAAAATATCGGTACAATCTAAAGCGGGATGGTATCAAAGAGCACAATACCAATACACCTGGCTACTGACGCGACTTCATACACAAATATTTACGTTTGCAAGCGTCCTTGAGTAGCGCCTAGCGAGTAGCGGTGCAGACAGAACGTTCACTTGACAATCGCACTCTTTTATTGTTATAAAACGTCTGTTTTATCGAAACGTGTGAATTGTAAATTCAATGCAAAAGCAGAAAGAATTTTGTAATATTTTTCTTCGTGATTCCTGAAAAAGTGACTTTAAACAACCATTGTTTTAAAATATGAGTCGGAAAAGTGGCTGACGCCAATGAAAAATATATCAAATCATTGCGAATGTTGGTTTACTAAAATACAAAGTGTTAAGAAAGCTCTGTCTGACCCTTCTTCAATATGAACAAGCTTTACGACGAAAAAAGACCCTAAAATCGTGAAAAAAAATCAGCAGAATCATACATGAAAATGATCGCATTACTTTAAAAATATGATTTTATTTTTAAGTTATCTCGTCGATGAAACATTGAGTGATTGTAAAAAGATATTCACACAATTATCTCGAATTCCTCCCTACAGTTACTCAACGGCAACATAACACACCATACCATCATGCCTGTTATTCCTCGGAGGGTTAGGCAGAGGTGTATTAATGTACACTCACATTTTGCCAGTATGTTTAGGTCCCATGTAAAAGAGGGCGAGCCTATTACCATTTATCGGGCACAAATCCAACTCCAAGCTGCAGAGAATTTCACCCCAACACAAAGCAACACGTGACCACTACACAGGTGCTATTATTTGTACACCACGCACTACTTCCACCACAAAAGGACCCTAGAGACGTCTAAAGGTCGCATGATTGCATAAATAGCGACAATTTACTTCTTCACCCACGCAAGCATTATCATATTTACTCTTTATAGAATAGTAGGACACGCTAAAAATAGGCCGTTTTATTCCCGGCTGTTGTAAATGGGTTATTTTTAACAGTATAATAGATCTTGGGAATCGTAAAAGGAGAGGCGAAGAAGTCTAGCCTCGGGGGATGTACGTCAGTGAGGTACAATCAGCCGGTGAGACTTGCTACCTGGGTAATATAGGCTGACATATTTTAGGGAGTGAACTTAGAAATATGGAGTATAAGCTTCTACCCGCTACTACGTTAGCGTCAAATTTTTATATTAATATTACTCCACGGTAATCGTAAATTTTTTCGAGATAAAAAGTACCCTATGTGTTATTCTACACTGCAATCTATCTCAGTGCCAAATTTTATCCAGATCCGTTTAGTCGTTTAAGCGTTAAAGAGTAACAAACATCCATCCATTCTCACAAACTTGCGCGTTTATGATATGAGTTGGAGTTGTACTACTGAAAAATCAGTAGTGCCATATATTTTAATTGTGTTGTAGAGTGAATTTTGTAGGGAACAATTATATACTTTTTACCCGTCTGCGCAAAAGGGAGGGTAAATTTATTTCATAGTCTTAAAGTAATAGTAGTTATACACAGTACAGTAATGTACAGTACAGTTATATACTCAGGGATAACGTAGCTTCCAAGGATTAAAAAAAAAAACAAATACGGACCAGCAGTTCCGGAGATAGGGTGAACTCATTTAACTTCGTGACAAAAGCATTTGAGTAATAAAATACCAATAAATTATTAATTACTTTAATTCAGACTTAGCATGAGTTTTAATCAGTCTTTTATGAGGAATATAGGCACAATTAATCATAATCAAATCATATGGTTATATTTCAAGTAATTGATTTCACTCGTACGAGTGAAATCAATTACTTGAAATATAACCATATGATTTGATACCTTACCTTTATTATATAGCGCTCAAACCAAATATCACCGAATTAGGCGAGTCACAGAATTAGATGAGTTCACCATAAGTGCTTTCAACCAAATAAACTGTTCTGCTTAAAATATTTGTATAGCTACAAATAGCATCGCTACTTTTATAAATACAGGTTCACAATTTTATAAATAATCACCAAAGCGCAATCAGGTTGTCCAAAAAAGGCCCTAAAGAATCTTAATAAAGCCCCAAATTAGTATCTATAATTATAATTAGATGCCATATGTTACAGTTGAAATACTTAGTGCTATTTTAATGGCTTCCACACGATAACTAGCAACATCCATATTAATGCTGAGCCAATCCTTATTGGGATGAAAAGGTGCCGCCCGACGAACACGAAAAGCTACATATCAGAAACTTGTGTAATTTAATTCTCCAGACCGATTCCGGCCACGGCGGCTAATCTTAATGCAGACTAGCTACGTACGCTGGAGATATTATAGTGCTCAAGTGTGTGCGCAAACACAGGTGCACTCCCTCTTCCCTAACTCTCATAACCCGATGGGACGGAAATCCGACACGACCGGAGAGAGATCAAGCGCAGGACCAACGGCTTTACGTGCTTTCCGAGGCACGGGAACTTGTAGTCATTTTAAAACAGGTTTAAAGTTTGTAAATGAAAAGCTGTAAAATGACTACAACGCAGAATATACAACGGTTCAACAACAATCTATAACATCTCATTGTAAATAATATTATATGCAAATAAAGTATTAAGTATGCTATATTATAGAGAATATTATAAGTAAAATCGGAAATATAATAAATAATATTATTACTTTATTTTGGAGAATATCAATCCTCCAGGACAATTTTGGTTACGGCGGCTAATCTCAAAATGGACACTAACCAAGTACACAGGAGATGTTATAGTGCACAAACACAGGTACACACTCTCTCTTCCTACACTCCCATATTCCGATGTGACGGCAGTCCGACACAATCGGAGAGAGATCAATCTCAGGACCAACTTCTTTAAATACTTTCCGAGACACCGGGGTGTCACACCAAAAACTTCATAATGCTTGCTACAAAAAAAAACAGTAGGTAACACTTTTTGCCCAACCTTGGAATCGAACCCGAGACCCCACGCTCAGCAACACGCTCACAAGACTAACGGAGTACTTTTTAAACACACGTATAGGTATATTGAGTTTCGTGCCTGTTCTTCTCCATACGAAACTACCTTTTGAAATGGGCAACTAGATTTAATAGTTTTAACTAATTTATTTATTTATTTAAACTTTATGCAACAAAAAGTACAAAGGCGGACTTAATGCCTTAGGCATTCTCTACCAGTCAACCAAAGGTAGTGAAGAGATAACACGGTAGGTGCAAATAAAAACAAAAGAACAAATAACAAACAACAACAACAACAACAGAACAATTGACGTCCAAAAGTGCCTTTTAATAGTCTAATTAGAATAAATGATTTGACTTTGACTTTGACATCCAAGAAAGTCAAATTGATAACCTATTTAAGTGTAACTCACATCAAACAGCAACCTTTTAACCGCTCAAATAGCCAAGAGATCACTTCCCAACGACACCCTGGAGGATTAATTAGTGGTGTTCAATCCGTAGCTACATAAATCTCCGCCCGCACGGGCGTCGTATCAAGTTCCTATCGTATCATTTTGCGCGTCACCTCACTATCGGGGGAGGTTATCAGCCAAATGTCAGATAGATACCTACACAAGTTTACTTTTAACAAGATTAGTAAGTACGTAAACAATTTGTGCAATTCATAGTTGTTGTTAAGTTGTGAAGGATTTACAATGCGCTGTGCTGACGTGGTTTAAGTAAAACAAGCTGAGCAAGTTCGGTGTTGACAAAATTAATGCATTACTCTATACCAGGGGCTCCCAACCTTTTTCAATCCGCTGAAGATATTTTTATTTGTTTGTTTAAATGTCTCTCTCTTGAATTTTCAGTTGGAGTGAAAAAAAAATTTGGGTATTTATGAAAGCCAGATTCATGAGAAGTAGTATAGGTAAGCTATAATTATAACATCACGCTACAACCCACATGAGCGGAGCAGTAACCAAAGATGAAACGTTTGGTGAAAATATCTACGTGAAGGAAATCACGGAAAAATATAACACCTAAGGAGGCTTTCGTTAAGCATTTGATGTTTCTCTCGTGAGCTCTGATCACCGGTAGTTTGGACCCTGTTCCCGATACGGGTGGGGTACACAACACAATTTTTTTATATTTTTAAATGTTTTTATTGTTGTACTCTGGTATTAATGTGATTTCAATGTAATTGATATTATAATGTATATTTTAATGACCAGTATACAGGGTGATTTGAAATTACTCGTATTCCTCTCGGGAAATGAAACTATGACTAATTTAGAATGATTTAACCCCTATCACTTGGGGGCCGAAAATCCTCCATTTTCGAGAAAATCTACTTTGTTTTTATTTTTAGAAAAATCTGAATTTTGGTAATTAAAAAATTAATAATAAAAGTTTTTAGCTTTAGAGAGGTTGGTCAATTAGTAAGCTATCAGATCATAGAAAATTTCAGGCTGAAAAGTGATACGTTTTTTTTTATTAAATTTTAATTACCAAAATTCGGATTTTTCTAAAAATAAAAACAAAGTAGATTTTCTCGAAAATGGCGGATTTTCGACCCCCAAGTGATAGGGGTTAAATCATTCTAAATTAGTCATAGTTTCTTCTCCCGAGAGGAATACGAGCAATTTCAAATCACCCTGTATAGATAGAACAACACTCACAAGATTTGCATATTAGATAGGCAGTCGCTCCATGTAAAACATTTGTATTCAGCTGCATCCAGTTAGACTGAAAGCTGATCCCGACGTTATTGGGAAAATGCTAGGCAGATAATTATGCGTAGGGATACATCTATACGTATTATATAACCTGTACCTAAGTAAAAAAAACCCTTTTTAGCCCAGTCTTGTGATTAACCAGGCACAAATCAAGACTGAGAAATTCCTAGAAAACAACCGTGGTATTCCCCATTTCTGAGCCAAATAATATTATGGCTCAGCGGCAGGAAATACCTATTACTAATAACAAACAACATACGAATGTTGTTGTTTTGAAAATTAATCAATAATAATGTACAACCGAGGACAATATTGCGGTTGACCACTTTTCAACCTTATTTTTAAGGACATAAGGATCAAAAGTAGTTCTCCACAATTACCCACTATGGTACTTACAACACATTTTGGGTATCGACTTTACGTAATATTACGACAAGGATAACGTTACTGACAGGAAGACAATATTTTTGTGGTTTCTCATGTCTATAATATAAAAGCGAAAGGTCATTCACTGACTAAACACGAAATCTCGAACACTAAAGTTTACATGTAGGAGACAGTTAAATACGGGTTTGACGGCAACGTGGACGAAGACACGGGAAAAAGCTAGTTGGTTATAAGATTACACAGCTAGTAGTAGTAATTCTTGTAGGTCGGTTTATTTGCAAACTTTTTACATACAATCACGCCTATATTCCTCAAAGGGTTAGGCAGAGGTGTACAGATGTTAACCCACAGTTTGCCGGTATGTTTTAGGTTCCACGTAATAGGGGGCTAGCCTACTGCCATTAACCAAGCACAAATCACTCCAAGCTGCTACTAAGAACTTCATAGAAAAACCCCAATAACACTTTGCTCTACCTAGGCAACAAACCCAAGACCTCTATCGCAGCAGTCGCACTAGGCTACCGAGACAGTCTGATGAACTTTTAACAAAAACAAATAAATTAAAATAGTGATTATATTTGGCGGTTGCGAACCGGAATCAGCTCTTTAAGGATAAGCAACTTGCAACGACTGCTCGCAACCGGCTTTACAACCGGTTTTTATTATAAACAGGTTTATTATGTATAAATCACGTCCAAATGACAATTATTAAATACAATATTAGCACCTCTCGGTAAATAATTAAACATCAAGTAGTTGATTTTATACTAGATCAGACAGTGCGTTGAAAAATGTCACTTTAATCCAGCAGATAAATTTACATCACCTATTTCACTTTTTAATATTTGTAAGTACTGAATAATTTATTTTCCAAAAACCGTCAAACAGATACAAACGAATAGAACCTAATTAACAACGAACGTAATTTAAGAACTATACTTACATTTAAACTCTACTTAAAACTCGATTCAACCAATCAAAGAGCTTTATTTTTAAGCGGGATCAAAGCGCAATCTATGCCTATGTATTATTCTGTAATTATAATAAAATCATAATACGAGTTATGTAACATACATTACTATATTATTTATGATTTTAGCATAAAGCGTCTTATTTTAGTGGTCTGGTTTATCTAAATGCTATACAATATCACGCTATTTGCTATGGGAGATGTGCAATGTTTTACTTAAGACTTAGATCTACTTGAGTAAAACCGCTGACACATCTACTTTCGTAAATAAGGCCCTAAAAAATTAACTTCCTAACCAGACCATATCCACTAATAGACCATACACACTTGCTTTACACTTAATAAAGAACTTCTTCAAAGTCAAATAATTTATTTCAATTAGTACGTTATAAGGCGGTGTTAGCACCTGCCGTGCGATTCTCTAACATATTTCAACGTTGCGCTCGACGTTGAGCTCGTCGACGACGCTACTGTCAAATCAACTTTACGCACAACGCATAGAGTTGATTTGACAGTAGCGTCGTCGACGAGCTCAACGTCGAGCGCAACGTTGAAATATGTTAGAGAATCGCACGGCTGATCGGAAGTTGTGTAAACTCCCCAACAATCCTATGAATGGCCGTATTGTGGCAACGTGCTGAGATTGCGCGCGCAACTTGCTCTACTCGAGCAACTGGTTTCGGCATAGAGTAACTTGTATGTGCGTAGAGGTGGCTGTAGGCAGAAATGGTGACGGTAGGCTATTGGGTAAAGAAAATGTAAAAGAATTACAAGAATTGTTGTGAATAGGAAAATAATAAAGGTTATTGAATGCACAGAAAATTGAAAAATTCTTTAAACGAAAATTTTGTTATACATTAATTTGTATATTATTTTAAAATTTCGCGCGAGAGATGATTTTTATGTACATACAGTAACGCAAAACTTATAAATAATAATTAAATTACTAAGCAACATTTAATTTATAAAAAATTATAAGCTCATAGGGCATAAAAAAATACAAATTGTAATTGTATTAGTTAAAATAAAACAACAAAGTATATTTCTTGTTCGATAATTTACTTGAAAATCATCTTGTGTCTTCTCATTACCTTAATTCATAAATAAGTATATAATTTAAAATGCAAAAAGTATTTGTAGCAATGTGTTACCTTACAAATTATTATTTATTTAGATCATGTTTGTACTCATATTAATATTACATTCTATTTTAAGTACACGTATATGTTTTAGTTAACATTTTTTCCTTATTGTAATAATAAATATGAAGGGTATCTTGTGCTCAATGAACGGGAATTGTTAAAGGTCAATAATCCCTAAATATGGAAATTATGCTTTTTCTTACTCCAATTTTATTTTCTGATTATTTTTTTGCGTGATACAAGACAATTGAGTCGTTTCACCGGAACTTGTAAAGTCTTATTGCATTAGTTAAGAATAACGTGGGCTTGTCCTAAATAAAAAAAGGAACTTAAATTTTCGAAAACGAAAAATCTTAGCAACTTTTTTTTAAGTATACATACTTACCTAAAAACCACATTCAAAAACCTTTCTTAAGTATTTAGCCGTATAACACTTAATTAGTCAAAACATTCCATATTTCTGCCTATTTCTGCCCACAAAACAATGTCTCATCTGCTCTGTATACCATGTTCTATGCATTCACACCACGCGTAACCCACAGTAAGAGGCAGTTCGCACCAAACATCCAGCCAGCACACACGTCATCCACGCTCGCTTTCTACTCTCGCGAAGTTAACAAACTTTATATTAACAAACTCTTTTTTACAAACATAACAATATTTTTTATATTTCGAGAATATAGTGAAGAAGTGCCTTTTTAGTGTTAAGGTTTTAGAGTGATGTGATGCAAAATGAACGGTGTTATAGTCAAAACTGATGTTTCGAAAGATGCTGGGATTCTTGAAAGGTAAATTTATCGATATTATTATGAACGTAATCATTTACGTAAACGTTTTTTTTTTATTCCCATTACTAATTACAAGAAAGAATGTTTCAGTGCGTTATCATTTCTGAAATAATCTTTACGGTTATTTTGCAATAAATAATACGCGTTTCAGTTTATGGATTTCGATGTGCATTTTAAGTTGCGCTGCGACTATTTTCGCGGGTTAAACATTTATAATTTTACAAAAATGATCATCATCTTCCTGCCCTTATACCTTGTTACTTGGGGTGCACGCAACATGTTTTCTTCTTCCATCAAAACTTTACAAAAATATGTTCTCAAAATTTAAATTAATCTAAAAAATAATCACAATTAAAAATCACAAAGTAAACGACGTTTTCACTAAAATATCGAGATTTTAAACTTTCCTTTTAAAAACCGGTAAATTCATATTTCATGAAAAAAATATCTAAAGTATTTTATAAGAGATAAATTGCCTACTATGAGAAGTAGAGATATTATAATATTCCTCATTTATTGCTTAACTTAAAGTTAGAGGCAAAACTATTACAAGTTTTGCTCATAACTTTATGTTACCTACAAGATTATAGTCGTAACTAAATTATACTAACTTACTCGTTACTGAAATAGAGAAACAAATTTAAGTGATATAAGTAACTGCATCGAACATTTGCATATCGATTTACGTATTTATAAACCATCCTAAAACTGAAATAAAAACCAAAATATTATAGCCTTAACAACAATGAGTGCTAATTTTGAATAATGAAACTAAAAATAAGTTTCCAATCTAACTCAGTAAGCGCAGTGAACTTAAAAACAAACCAACAAAAACTTAAACACGTGCATATTATCCTCAATATCACGAGGCCACCATTTTTATAAGGTTGCTCCTAAAATAACTAGTTTCGTAAAAAACCCAGCTAAAAGCACTATCTTTTTGATTACGTTTTTTAAAAACTTGTTTACCCTACCACCTTCGTTGGTATCCTTTTGAAGAACAAGCTTAACATCATGTGACCACTCATCGCTCAATTACTACCAATAAGTACTTTGCTTCTCAAATGTTTTAAATAGAAGGCACTAAAAGTATTCTACCCCTTTACCCAATAATCTTGCCCTATATAGAAATGGAATCTAAATCACTTTTTCGTTAAAAAAATCTTCGAAAATTCGGAGTCGGGCCAAAGCATAAAACTTTAATATGCCAATGGTTAGGTATGTTTAAATCTGTTTGTTTATATTTATTTATTTTCAAATATGTATTTTACAAGCACAATTAGAAATTTACCCCAACCCCAGTAGGTATTATTGCCTGCCGGGGCTGCGGGTTGTTCGAAAGATATACCGCGCCCCCGGAACGGAAAGGGCACAAGAAGGAACATGGATGGGTTTAAGTCAGTAAAAGTCTTACACTCCATCCCGCCCCGCCCAGGGCGGGAAAAGACGTTTGATAATTTCCCATCAGTAAAAAAAACCCCTAGTAAGTATTGGCAAAAGATATTTTCTTCATATTTCCTAAGCTGCAGGAAACTAAAAAAAAACTAATTAAACCCAACATAAATTAATGGTTTTTATAACCACATAGCAATTTCCTGTTAAATTTGTAGGTATTGAATAATATAACTTGATTAACTTGTACAATAATTATCTACAAACTTAGATAGGTATATAAAGTTATCTATATAAGCAATTAGAGACATCAGGTGTTTCTGAGCAATCGGCTAATTGTCACGTGACGATGGATTAGGCACATCTACTATTTGCGTATGTCATTACATACTTACATAACATTACATAAGTGTGTGTACTTTGTCATAATTTACTAGAATGCTAATTACGTTTTTGCGTTACTAAGTTATAATAAGCATGTCTGCCAAAGTTTTCCGACATCATTGTTCATATTTTTTTAGGAGAGAACTAGTTTTTTTTTCTTTTGTTAAATACTTTATTTTTACTGTATCTAGGTACTTTGCAATCTCGATTTATAAGCTAAGCTAAATAATGTGTTGCTTATAAAAAGGATAAAGTCCCAACAAATTGAGCTCACGACCTTTCGCTTAGCTCTCCGACTTCTTAATAATTGAGCTATAGCCATACGATAATTAATGGCTCCACCACCTTAAATGATTATGTGTTAAAAGACACAACAAAGCCAAAAGTTATATTTATTTTCTCATCATTGTGATCATATTTTTGTACTAGACCACACCTAAAAACCTTCTAGTTACGGAGATGTTGAAGGTCAAAATTGCAACTTTTTTATGTTTTTGTACGAAAACAACTTTTGAATGTTGTAACTAAACTTTAATAAATACGGCCCCCACGAGAGCTCTGTCTGTACTGTTACATACATCCATAAGCACAATGTTTAGTTATCCATAAACAGTGACTTATCACACCAAAAATAAAAGCAATTTCCTATATAATATTTGCCTAAAGTTGACTTAAATGTTTGATGGGTAGTATGCATAGCAAACGGCTATTTATAATAGATCTCATTACACCTCGTATTTACTATAAATGGCAATACATTTCCATGCGACTGAATATGAAAGCCAAAACACGCCTGTCAATCCCCTTAGGGAATACAGGCGTTATTTTTAAATCAAAAACAAATCACAAAGTTAAATTATAATCAGCCAGCAATATCCTACGGGTAATGTAAAGGTGAGTCCTTCGCTGTACATATGTGTACACAGCGACCTTGATGTCATCGGGTACCCTACACCGGGTGAAAAGACTTGTGAATTTCCACAACTTTTACTGTGGAATCAACTCTGAACAAGCAAAAAAATATCATTGATCTGAATGTGCCATACATTTTTATGGGGCTATTGCATTTTTGTAGTGAACAGCAGATCTTTTTGAAGATATATCTGAATTGGTAGTAAAAGTTGTTTGTGTATTCTTTAACCTTTGAAGGATTCACAAAGAATTCAAAGTCAAGCTGCAAAAGTATTTTTTTTTTGTGCACACGTGACAAACCAGGATACATAGCTGATCAACAAGATTGTAAAAATGTTTAAACAAATTGACCTTTTAGAAAAAAATGTGTGAAACCCAGTCAATAAACATCTACCTACATTAAAATTATGCATAATCCTGAGTTATGTCCTTCATATTTTAATATTATATTATTCAGTATAGAATTCAAAAATACCAAATTTAATAGTACCTACAGATTTATAAAATTCAATCAAATGCAGCGTTGTGACGTCAGAAAATAAATAGGTTATTAGATTGGTACCTATTTATTATTGTTTACAAGTTTTATAAGGAAAATATTGTAACCGTAGTATTAATTACAAATGAAAGTCAATATGACATTAGAACCATTTATAATAATTGATTAAAGGTTTTTGTGGTTAATTATCAACGACTTCTCTGTTCCGTGGGAGACTTCTTCGACTAACTACACTGCATAGGCCATATAAAAGTTAGGTTTAAACATGCCTACTCCATTTTAGTGCGATATTATTGTAGGACTTTGGACAATAAATCAGATAGTCTTCAAATTGCATTGGAAAGCAGTAAACTGTAGAACAATTAACCAGTTTATAGCACAAAAATGTGGTAGAGACCAAAAGAGAGAAAGATTGTTTTAACTGTCTTTGACAGTGACAGCCCTTTCACATGGCAGTTCAGTTTTGCAGAATTCAGTAAAAAGCTGGTCCCGCAAAACTAGACTGCCGTGTGAACACTGCTATTGAAATATATGTGTGATTAAACGGGATCCCGCTTTTTACTGGACTTCGGATCCAGTTTCTAGTGACAAAACCGAACGGCACAATTCGACCGGATCGGTTTTTTGCAGGATCCCGCATGCGGGATGCTCGTGTGAACGCTAGCATATAAACACATTCGCCATCAAACGGGATCCTGCAGAAAACGGGATCCTGTTAAAAACTGGACTGCCGTGGGGCTGTGATTAGTGACTGTGACACAGCTGTCAAATAGATACGACAAGTTTACTTAAAGTGCTCTTACATGGGCAATACTTTGACTGCAATATGTAGCAATAACATTTTCGAGGATGACTTGGCAATATGTATTTAAAACTTTGCTGGCAATATTTTCGGAGCTTTGAAGCCGCATATTGTTGAAAAATATGATCCGTTTGGTGATCATAAGAATTATCGCAGCAATACTTGCCAGGGTAGCCAGGCAACACTGAAAGTCCTGTCAGAGATGTTTACTATGTTGCTAGCAATGTGTTGTAGCCACAAATCATCGGAAAGATATAACCCATTCAAAGGCGCCATTAGGTAAAGTTTTTATATCACACTTTTTGCATCACAATAAGTGATATAATCTAAATTAGAGTACCGCAAAAACATTGTCAGTAATCAAATATCACGCAAATAACAGCTAGTTACGCTTTTTGCATGAAGTTATCATCCAGAGTTCAAAGATCTTCAATTATTTTCGAGAACTTCGTACAAATAATATCTATTATTACATTGTTAGTCTTATAAAAACTTGACTCAAAAACTAGTACGGCAATTTAGTTGTTTTTTGCGTCGAATGATTGGTCTATTGTGTAAAGTAACGGATGTTTTGTTACCCTAAATATTAAGTTTTGTTTTGTTATATTTCTAATGAAGAAACAAAGGAGTTTTGTTAAACCATCATCATGCCCGTATTCCCCGAAGGGATAGGCAGAGGTGCACTATGTACACGGCGTACACCCACAGTTCGCAGGCATGTTTAGGTCCCATGTAATAGCCAAATGCCATTAGCCGAGCTGCTACTGAGAATTTCATAGAAAAACCCAAATATTTTGCTCGACCTGGGAATCGAACCCAAGACCTTCTAGCCTAGCAGTTGCGCTTAGAACCACTAGGCTAACGAGGTTGTATGTCAGATAGTATAACCCCGTCCCGTCCCGTCTTCCTACACTCATAATTCGACCATTGTACCGCAATCATGACCTGCTAGCACACCGCCAGCACGCCGCCAACTTTTTATCTTGTCATCATATACTCTAACGCGCTCAACTTGAAGCCTTTATTTCAATGGCATATTTTTTGCTGTTTCGGGGCGGTTTTTAATAGTGAAGGGCAATGACCTTTATTCTTATAATAGGCCCTACTTAAGTACTACGTGGTACTACCTAGGTACCAGATATCGTCTCTACGGGTTCATGTTATAAATAAATGGGTAATCTATTGATTATAACTCACAGTCACTTAAGCCTTCAACGAAAGATTGATTCTGCAAAAAGCTCGCGGTCGTTGACCCCGCGGCCCTGAATTCAGAAAGGTACTATTCCACTACCGCTTCGTAATAAAAATATTTTGTATTAAATGTAATCAGGAAATGACCCGTTGGTCTCGTGGTTTCGTGGTGTTCTGGGTTTAATTCCCAGGTGGGGCAAAAAGTGTTATTAGGTTATTCCATTAGGAATTTCTCAGTAGCAGCTCAGTGTTTGGAAGTTGGTGGTGTGATACTCCCGTCCTTCGGAAAGCACGTAAATTCGTTGTTCCTGCGCCTGATCTCTTCCCGGTTGTGTCGGATTGCCGTCCCATAACTATGAGACTTAGGGAAGAGGGAGAGCACCTGTGTTTGCGCACACACTTGTGCACTATAATATCACCTGCGTACTTGGCTAGTCTTCATTGAGATTAGCCGCCGTGACCGGAATCGTTCTGGAGAATACATTGCAATCAGGAAATTCACAAAAATATCATTAACGTTAATTGTTATTAAAATACAAATGCAATTTAGTTCTCATTAACACCACAATAATCGCGTTGTGTTACAATCAACTAAATGATATTTAAGTTAACGGAAAATTTTGTTATGATCACGGAAATTGTTTAAAGAATATTCTCAGTATTCTTTATTTAAAATTTTAACGATATTCTATTTTTAAATCAGTTTTTGTTTTATAATTGCCGCACCGAGGAGGTAAGACCCAGTTATTAAAAAGTAATTAGTGGTAGGAAGACCTCTTTGTGCAAGAACTTGTCTGTGGAAGTACCAACACAGGAACCTACCAGCTTCTGTTCTCCTCCCGTGTGTCGAGGCGTGATGTTATACATATAGCCTATACTATTCCTCATATACAAAAGGATTTTTTCCATTCCTTTTGGCAGTTCTAAGATTAAAGCGTTTAAACAAACAAACCCTTCAGTTTTTCTGTATTATTAGTATATAGATTTCAACCGCTAAGTAAGATTGTGGTCTTCCAGACTTATGACACACTATCTTCTCTATATAATTATAATAGATATTTTCACCCGTGTTAAGTAACATCTAGGGTTACTGCTCCGCTCCCGCGTGTCATAGCATGATGCTAAATAGCCTTTGACACTCAAAAATAACGTAGCTTTTTATTGGTAAAAGAATTTTCAAAATCGGTTCAGTAGATCCAGAGATTACCCCCTACAACTTCACAAACAATCCCGACAACAACTGCCCCGTTGGTCTCGTGGTCGCAAGTGCGACTGCTGTGCAAGGGGCCCCGGGTTCGATTCCCAGGTCGAGCAAAAAGTGTTATTGAGTTTTTCTATGAGATTCTCAGTAGCAGCTCGGAGTTTGGATTTGTGCCCGGTTAATGGCAATAGGCTCTCCCCCTATTACATGGGACCTAAATATACCGGCGAACTGTGGGTGTACATTAGTACACCTCTGCCTAACCCTTCGAGGAATACAGGCGTGATGGTAATGGTAACTTCACAAACTTTACCTCTATATAATATTAGGATAGATTTGAGCCTTCTCTCTGCGTGTTAAAATAGTATAAATTAAAGTCCCATACTTGTGTAATGCGTAATGACGGCGTGTCGTAAGTCACGCAAGCGTGTGCGGCAATAGGCAGACGTGAGCAACGTGTAGGTTTTGTGCCATCTTGTGTAAGCACTAATAATGACACTAATATTTGAGTTAGTCTGTGAGTTTTGACAAAGTTATTGATCATAAAGTTTAAGGATACGAAGTCTCTCTTGCGCTAATGTCTACGCCCAAAACAAGGTGTACCTGTTCTGTGATTACCGGTAATCAAATCTGAGATGTGGAGCTCATAAGCCAATTTGAGTGGTTGGCTCTACACCAGTAATATCAAAATCAAGTAATTTATTGCAAATAAACCATTTCCAGGCACTTTTGTACGGTCAAAGAAACAGTATGTCAGAAAGTTGTAGCTAGTTGCTAGTGAACAGTAAACACACGTAGTTTTTTATTTCTTTAGAAATCCCGGACCAAGTCGTCCCGCCATCTCCTTCGTGGTCCACCGCCTCCCTGTCTCTCCATTTCTTGGGCTCTACGGTCTCAAAAGATCGTTCAACATGCAGCAATCATATCCAGCCCGATCCAAATAAAAATAGCCGAGGCAGTCTTGCTTGATTCTTTGTGAAGGCATTCGATGTTGCATCTTATAATCATTATAAAATGAAGAGTTAACATTAAACCCGATATGTCCCGTATGTTTGACGTCAGTCCAGCCATGATGGTCCCAACTGACGCCAAACTGAGCTTGTAACAGATGCCTTATAAGTTTCGAAGCATCTTAGATAGTAACTGCATTCTTAATTGCAATTTTTATTTTTCATTTATGCAAATAAATATAATTAAGATGTTTGTTTGTGATGTCAAAATAACAGGATATTATTAAATGCATATGAGTGTTTGTTGCACGTTTTTTAGAATATTTGTTTGTCTGTCTGTCTACCTTTCTTTAAGTTTCGGCTGAACCAATTTCGACGGTACTTTCACTGACATATAATTAATGTTTTAAGGAGTAACTTGGGCTACATTTTCTTTATTAGGCTACTTCTATTTTTTAAAAGAGTGCGAGTTCTTCGCCCTTGATGTCGCGGGCATAAGTTAGTTTATCTTAATATTTATTAATTAGTACAAGTTGACTTATTTAATAATTATTGTACACAGCCTTAAAATATGTAAGATAACGTATAAGTTAATAAAAGAATATAAACTTAGAACTATTTTTAAATATAGAATAAATAGTTTATTATAGTATACTAGCTTCTGCCCGCGACTTCGTCCGCGTCACAGTTGATGTGTTATCCTACGGGTACCGTACATTTTCCCGGGATAAAAAGTGCCTATGTGTTATTCCAGACTATAATCTATCTTTGTGCCAAATTTCATCCAGATCCATTCAGCCGTTTAAGCGTGAAAGAGTAACAAACATCCATACATCCATACATCCATACTTACAAACTTTCGCCTTTATAATAGTAGTAGGATAGTAGGATTATATTAAAACTAGTGCTTATCATACACGACGCATATAGTAAATAGATATGCCTTATGTTTATGATATTTTCTTCGGTGACCTATTTATCAGCAAACCGCAATAATATTTAAATATCTACTGTTAAAAAATACTCTACAGATAACCTACTCAACATATTCATTTCAACAATAATATCCTGTTTCTTACGACCTATTTTTAAGCTAAACGCAGTTACAACCCGACTAAAATAAGACGCACGTTTTCTATTAAATTTTCAATAGTTTCTGGGTGTTGCGCAAATCGGTCGCCTAATACCGGCCGATAACCTATAGATAACTTATGGTATGGTGACGTCGGACTGTTATTTTTGTAATGACAATACGTCTATGAAATGAGATTGAATATATTTATATCTATAAACTGATTATTCTGGTGTGGGATTGTTTATAATAATGCATATTTTACAAATGCTTGTTTCCTTTATTTATAAATATTTTCACTTGCTCCGCTGCCGTGTGTCGTAGTCGTAGCATGTTGTTATATCTGCGGGTTGTTCGAAAGAGATACCGCGCCCCCGGAACGCAAAGGGCACACGAAGGAAAATGGATGGATGGGTTTTAGTCAGTAAAAGTCTGACACTAAGGGCGGGGGAAGTCATTTAATGATTCCCCAACTTGAAAAAAAAGCATAGTGTTAAATAGCATATACTATTGTTCTTAATCTGGCTGTTCTACGAAAAAATATGTTTTCCAATTCAACTGGTAGCTCTATGCTCTACACGAGACCAGAGTAGTAACCAAAGACGTAACTTCACGTGAGTAATAAAATTACGAGGGCAAATTCACAGGCAAAAACAAGTTTATTTAGTTAACGAAAAAAAAATATGCTGGGTTTCCAAGGTTGCAGAGTGTGTTCGAATGAGTTCCTGCAGCCTGGAACGCAAAGGGTATTAAGAGGAACACGGATGGGTTTTAGTCAGTAAGAGTCTGACACTCCCTTTCACTCCACCCAAAGCGAAAGAAGTCATTTAATTATTTCCCATAAAAAAAGGGTTTAAAATCATGTACAGTATGTAAAATTTTACCATGGATTCAAACTTGACATTACAATATCGTTTCCACCGTATATACTCATACTATTGCCATAAGTAGGTACTACAGGTACCTATGTCCGCCCTCAAGCTCCAGGAACACTAAGGCACATTAATTGGCATCGCTTCAGTGGCTCGGACAACGTTTGTACTCAAAGGGGTAGGCAGGGAAGCACACAGTTACCTCGCTCTTTTACAGATCTCCTTGCTCGGTGATCTCGTTGTTTATACAGCATTTTTATATCTTTGGTGCTATTTATTACTCCAGGTATAATACAATAAAAACGTTTTGTTTTTTTAAATTAGGAAGAACTTGATGTCATTCACCTTAATCAATAATTTTCTGTAAATTTATTAAGTCACATATCCTCTCATAGATACAACAAATTAACTTTGACCATGTATTTTTTTTTTTAATTAGCTAATAACGGGGCGTTTTAACCGCTGGGCAATCACGACACAGTGTGTTCAAGTGGCCACCTAGACTAGAGTCAAAAGCACGCACACCACAAATAAAAATAAAAGTTATGTTTTTAAGCCCAAAACCTAAAGATAAAAAAACTACACAGCAGTATTTTATTAAGTAAATTCTCAACGCAAAAGAAATTTTAATTATATATAAATACTGTTTATAATCCAGATCAGTCCACTTTAAACAAAAACTTCTACAAACTGATTAATTTGTAGAAGTTTTTACAATTTCAAGAACTTCAATCTCTAAATTAATTTTCTTGCTCAATGCATTTTAGTTAAATGTTACCGGCAAAAAACGCCCGCCTGAGCCCTTGGGGGTTCGAAAGGTCACAGAGAGCTGCCAAGTATCAAAGAAGATTATGATAATAATAATAAATAATAAGGAGATTGTTATTGTATTTGTATTGTTAGGAGATTCCTTTCTCAGGAGCCCTGACCACCGGTGGCTTGGACCCTGTTCCCGACGCCGGTGGGCTACTATTTTTTATATTTTTAAATGTTTTTATTTTTAATATTAATATTTAAAAATGTAATTATTTATATGTTATGGAAATAAATAAATGGAATAATAAATAATAAAATAATTTATTTGCATAAAACATGGTATACAATGATGTTAAGTATAGGTCAAAAACACAAACACACATGGTGGTCATGGTCAAGAACATGTTCAGGTAAGATAAAACATAGCATGCAAAAATGTTGTTACAGGGAAATTAAACCTTTGAAAACCTTTTTTTTTTATAGACGGGAAATTATCAAATGACTTCGCCCGCCCTGGGCGGGGCGGGAGGGAGTGTCAGACTTTTACTGACTAAAACCCGTCTATGTTCCTTCATGTGCCCTTTGCGTTCCGGGGGCGCGGTATCTCTTTCGAACAACCCGTAGTAAATTAAGAACCTACATTAATTTTAGAATAAAATGTCAATATTGATAGTATCTCTTTTAGCCAAGTAAGGATGATGGAGACAGAATTGTGCTCATAGTTTTTATAAACAGGCTGACTATTTATTGTAGTGCTTTGTGACGTATGTGTTTTGATCCCAAAGTCACACGTTTTATGGAATTTAAGTTCACACCATTCGATCGTGGAATTCATCAGTATAGATTTTTCCCGTCTCCCAACCAATTCTCACGGATTTCGAAGTATGGTATTCTTCGAAGTTCTACGAGTTCGCACGCAAAGCGGTGTAAACATTCTCAAACGCAACTACATTATAAGTTGCCTTTAAGTTTTATGCTTTCTCTGTCACTTTAAGGTGTGCTATGGCGACAGAGATACATTTAACAACGTCTTAAATCGTGGTTAATTTTTTTTTTTTTTAATTTGGGGGAACGTCTTTGAGATACACTTGCGATAAAATTTATAACACAGTTTTAACACCTGGGTAAAAAAATTACAAATACATATATGTCATACTAATAGTCCCGTCAGTGTAAGTTAACAAGCTAGCTGAATGATGTAATTATAAATGTAGAGTTTTCATGGAATTTGTTGCTCAATTTGTTTTGTTGCTACAAACCTACTGTTTAGAACAAGCAACCCTTCAACTTTCTGTCTGAATGATTCCTTGATACAAACAGAAACTGCCTCGTTTGCTTAGTGGCGCGAATACTTTGCTAGAGATCTTGGGTTCAATTCCCATGTCGAGTAAAAAGTGTTGTTGGGTTTTTCTATGAAATTCTCAGTAGCAACTCGGAGTTAGGATTTGTGCCCGGTAAATAGCAATAGGCTCGCCCCCTATTACATGGGACCTAAATCATACAGACGGACTATGGGTGTACATTGATACACCTCTGCCAAACCCTTCGGGGAATACAGGCGTGACAATGGCATGTTAAAAAGTGCTTGTAAAAGTTTTATCAGAAATAAGCTTTTTGATAACCCAAGCAGGCCTTAGCAATTAATAAATATTTAAACCAACACCAAAGAGCATTATTCCCTAGATTGATATCAGCAAAACTAGGTTTATAAGTTTAATTTACTAATTCACGTGCCGGGGCGGTGGCTCGCGTGGGGCTGGAACACAAATATTTAGCCTCCATGGGTCTTGTGTGACCACGGCAAATAAAGCCATGGACCCAATTTGTTGGCGAGAAACACGCGAATTAAGTATTATATACATATATCGCTATATTTAGGCACTAGTTGCTGTTGGTACTATTTTTTTATGACTTTGTAGATTTTCACAAAATTAAGTATAGTAATAATTATATTTTCCAGACCGATTACGGTTCTGAAAGCTTAGCTCATTGAGACTAGCAAAGTGTGTGCACAAACACAGGTGCATTATCTCTTCCCTAACTCTCATAGTCCGTTGAGAACAATAGATGAGACACAACCGGTGAGAGATCAGGTGCAGAACCAATGGCTTCTCGTGCTTTCCAAGACACAGGATTCTTTACTAATTTTATAAAGCTGAAGAAATTTTTTTGTTTAAACGTGCTAATCCCTGGAACTGCCACTCGGATTGGAAAAAAACTATTTGCATATGATAGCCAGATTAATAAAAAATAGTATTAGCTATATAACATCACGCTACGATCCACGGAAGCGGAGCAGCAACCAAAAACGTAACTTACCACGCGAACGAAGTGGCGGCCAGAATCTAGTAAATAAATACAATTTCAAGTAAATTTAATCTTGACAGTTGATACATTGCTTGAATGTGTACAGAGAGACTGAACAAAGCGATGTCCAACCGGTTTGTAACGCCGAGGAATACTGTCAAAAACAAAATAATAATATTATTGTACTATTCACTATCTACATCAATGAGTTATAGTTAATTCAATTCTCTTTGTTCAGTCAAATATTACGGCATAGATATTTTTTCCTCGTTTGAATTCTGCGGTTTTAATTCGCATAAACATTAATTAGCTATTTTTTTCCTGGAACCTGGAATGCTATGTGTTAAAAATTATGTCACTCTGGATGCGGGCAGCGCAGGACCGGTCATTGTAGCTACCTATCTTTAGAGGAGGCCTATGTGTGTAGGTGAAGTCAATCGTCTGATATGCTGATGATTTTACTACCATCACGCCTGTATTCCCCGAAAGGTTAGGCAGAGGTGTACCAATGTAGACCCACAGTTCGCCGGTATATTTAGGTCCCATGTAATAGGGGGCGAGCCTATTATCATTTAACCGGGCACAAATCCAAACTCCGAGCTGCTACTGAGAATTTCATAGAAAAACCGAACTTTTGCTCGACCTGGGAATCGAACCCGGGACCCTGATGATTTTACTCTTGTATAAAAATTTGCACCTAACATGTTATCCCTTCACTATCTTTGCTTGACTGGTAGAGAATGCCTAAGGCATTCAGTCCGCCTTTGTAGGTTATGTTGCATACATTTTAAATAAATAAATAATTAATATACGATGAACTCTGACTATTTAACCTTTTAAAATTACTGAATCGCATATTCAGCACTTAGTTCTTAAACTGAGTCTTCTATAGTAATATTATAAAGCTAAAATAGTTTGATTGTTTTGCTTTTTGTTTGAACGAGCTTTCCACAATAGGAAAAGCTAAAGCTTCTGAAGCTGCTGAATGTACTCCCTGCTAAGGTTGTCCCAAGAAACTACAGCATGGGGTTATTCAAGAAACGAGTTTTGAGGTTTTTACGGGGTCGGCAACACACGAGTGATGCCTCTGGTCAGTGGCGTGCACAGAGTTTTTAGACAGGGTAGACAGAAAATTTACCTACCAAAAACACCTACTTACTACCTACATGTTGGTTTTGGTTCGTCGCCTTGTCGATTAAATAATGATGTATATGATTTTCCACCTCAAATATAATATAAGTATATATATATGTATAATACGACGATCTACGATACGACTCGCTGTTGCACAGCGAGAGAGTAAACAGTACCCTCGGCTCGGGATAGGTATAGCTTACGCGCATGATAAAAAGAACATCTTCAAACTGTCACATACCTATACTATACGTAATCATAACATAACACAAAAGTAACAATATTACCTTTATAACCTATAACACTTTCGTAATCATACCATAATACAAACGCAGAACTACCCAAAGCTCTACTGTATACAGAAGTAGTTAGAAGAATAATTGGTTTTGAAACTAGTTAGGTACCTACCTAGGTTCCTACTCATATCCACGAAACTACGTACAATATGCCCAAAACACGTTACAACTCACGTCTGGACACGAAAAACAATATAATCAATTATTGCTATGAGCCAGTCTTAAGATTCATATTGTTTTATATTGAATTTACGATTGATTTTACCTTTAGTTTGTATTCACTGCAAATCTGGTGGTATAACGGCCTTGGGCGATCAACATTTGTTATCACTTTATGATTGATAGCTTTGAAAACGCATCATTTAATATTTTCTGCACATACACACACCTGAACAACTTTAACAGTGAACATTATTTCATTTTTCACTATTATCAACGTTAAATACACATCACAATCTAATTTTAGCGCAAACACAACAGTTTACAGTCGTACAAAATGAATCAACAATGGCCGCTCATAAGTCACGTCAATATAAACACATAATACAACAACAAGTAAACGTGCTTCATTTAACGCTAATGAAATCCAACATACTGCTTATATTAAAATAATCACATAACTAACTTCGCAAAACCCCCGCAAACGTCAAAAGTACAAAAATTAGCCAAAGTCTATTTGTACGTTTGTGAGCGTTATTTTAACATTGTGTGTCAAGTTTTTATAGTAAACGCACACTATTGTAGACGCGTACCTACGAGTCTGTCACGAGGCACACATTTAACCATCCAGCCGCAATGTTTTGTGTCTTCCCGTTACTCGCGCGAAGCGATTTATCGATGAAACTCCACCGTTACTCGATAGATGGAGCTGATTTAAGTTTATATATATTATGTTTTTTATTTTAACGATAGGTGGAGCTGATTTAAGATTTTATATTTTTTGTTTTATTTTAACGATAGTACTCGTGGATACAATAAAAGATATCAAAATTAAATAAGATAAATACGTATATAGGGTAGCCAATGTCTATTTGCCTATATGGAGTGCACGCCACTGCCTCTGGTGTTGCAAGTGTCCATAGGCAGCGGTAACCGGTTAGCATCGGGCGGGCTGTTAGCTTGTTTGCCACCTTCTGTGGTATAAAAAAACCGTTTTGCGTACACTTTAGCTTACTACTTAGGTATATCGGCAAAAAAATCCTTGGTACACGAAGTTCCCTTGCGGATGTCCTGAGGAGACCGGGAAGACTAATCAGCTTCTGGAGGGAGGTGGGCTGGTTGGAATAACCCCCGCCACGGCTCACGTGCAATGGTCCACTGAAGTACTTAATGCGGAAACCTGCCCCCTTAACATAGAACATACTTAGGTATAAATCTGTAATAACATCGCATGTAATCCGCAGCCACACACAGAACCTCCTAATTTCGTGTATCCGCGTGATTGGCACTGACCCTGGCCTTCCACTCGCTAATCCTCACCGCGCTGCCCTCAGGGGCTTCCCCACACCAAATTAATTTACGCGTCAGTTAGGAGTTTGGACTGTTGGGTAGTTGGCAAATATTTGGGGATTCTAATTAGTGGTGGAAATACCTAGTCGTCTTTTAGATCATTTTCATTCATCACCACTAGGTAAGTTTAATGTAATGATACCCCGTTGCCCCGTTGACTGCCCCGTTGGTCTCGTGGTCGGAAGCGCGACTGCTGAGCAAGGGGTCCCGGGTTCGATTCCCAGGTCGGGCAAAAAGTGTTATTGGGTTTTTCCATTAAGAATTTCTCAGTAGCAGCCCGGAGTTTGGAAGTTGGTGGTGAGACACCCCCGTGCCTCGGAAAGCACGTAAAGCCGTTGGTCCTGCGCCTGATCTCTCTCCGGTCGTGTCGGATTGCCGTCTCATCGGGTTATGAGAGTTAGGGAAGAGGGAGTGCACCTGTGTTTGCGCACACACTTGTGCACTATAATATCTCCTGCATACGTGGCTAGTCTGCATTAAGATTAGCCGCCGTGGCCGGAATCGGTCTGGAGAATTACATTTACATTTTACAATGATACCTGCTTTTTTATAGTCACACTTCACTGAGTATAAAATGTAAAATGTTCCGGGTTTCCGCCTTTCTAGGGCATTTACTAGGTTTTGACAGAGGAGACATAATTATATTAACTCTCAAAGGCACTGGCTGGTCAAAGGCTCATAATAATATAGGCACCCCAAAAATCTTAATCACTATTTTCTTTTTCTTAAAACCTTACTCACACTAGGAATTTCTCCTGTACGGTGGGTGCGTTTACAAACATATAAGCTCACATACACAAACAGCCAGACCCTTAACAACTATCTGTAGAGCATACCAATTTTTGTTCCGTACGGGAATCGAACCCAATCGCTCAGCCACTGCGCCAACCATGCCGCCCTCTCCTTTCAACACCCACGGGTGGAACAAAAGCAACAATTCCTCGTCCCAGTTTAATTTAGCCCGCGCTATAACCGAATGCAATAATGTACGTGTATGAAACTGCGGCTTATCAATAGTTCACGCGGCTGGCGATCCGTCATGCTCGGCATACTGAGACGTCGTAAAATGAACGTATGATTTGAAGGGGATATTCTCGATGCGTGCACGCTGCTGCGTGGGCCATTCAAACGAAGCTGTAATCTAGACATATTTTAGTCAAAAGATCAAAAGACTCCAAGTCTATTGAGAGGATGAGTGAAAGGCGACTAACAAAAGGTATTTATATGGCAGATGTGAGTGGCAACGCCGGGAGGGGACGCCCTAGAAAGACCTACCCTGACCTTATTGGTGAGGTTCTTCAGAAAGGTCGGGTGTGCAGTACTCGTAACCGGCGTGCTTGTATGACCAGATGTTTGAACGTGAACGAGGCGAAAGTAGTATGTAAGGATCGTAGCAGGTGGCGTTCTGTGGTTTCTGCCTACCCCCATGGGAAAAAGGCGTGAGTTTATGTATTGTGTGTGTATCAAAAGACTAAACTCATTGAAGTTTTGAATATAGGATGCAAGCACATATATTTGGACTTACTAGTAAAGTTAGCAAGGTTTTCGTTAACTTCGGTAACTCTTCTTAATTTTCGTTACGAGATTTTGAGTATTATTTTGAAATTTAGTTATTTGAAGGGAAAATAATTGTCCATGCCGTGCCTTTGTCCAAATTATTCATTAAGATAAAGGACTTAGGTACTGACCAAAACACGACAAGACAATGTTTTATTAGAGCGAGCTGTCGTTATCTCGTGAACTAGTTTAAGTTACAGGATTATTTCACTCAGCTGAATCCAGTAGTTCATTTAGTTCCCAGAAAATAACAGATGGATATAAATTTTCGAAAAGCATGACTGTCCTAGATGAAACTTCATCTGCAGGGCTGCCAGATTGTATAATTGGATACAAAATCTGTATAATCGGACGGTGTATTGTTTCCATGATCATTTCGTATAATACGATACAAAAACATACGGCATGAAATGGAACGTGAGTTCACTTTTTGCTTTTTTCAAAATAAATTGATCTCTCATCTGTATGGGATGAACATAGATGCAGATAAAGTATTCCCAACGTGACAACTATGATACAGGGGAGTGTCGTGTGAACTCGTGTGGCCATAGTTCCTGATAGTGACTGCTTGGGTGGGTTGGTTCAGGTTAAATTCGGTAGTTTGTTTAGGTTTTTTATTTCATAGTTGTCAATAAGTTATCATCTGAGCTTTGCTTTGCTTGAGATTACAAGACTATTCAGTTAGAGATTATAAAAGTAATAAATAAAAAGAATCAGCATTAAAGTACAGGTAAATACTCGTATGTTCGTTTTAGGAAATTATGAAGAAAAATCGATTTATAGAATAGTTTTGTATAATGCGATCAAATTTTGAATAATTGCAGATACTAATAGGTATAGCCGCGATTTATTTGCTGGCAGCCCTGTTCATCTGGCCATCTCTACTAATTAAAAACTCAACATTTAGTCCTAATGTCAAATCAGCGACAATCAATCTAAAAAAATGGCAAATTAAAGGCATTTTTGACAGAATTGACACTGAGATTACGATCGTTCCTAAACGTTACTAGAACTGCCTCTCCATTGTGGCAACTATGGCTATGTAATAATGTTCGTGTACGAAAAGAGAATCAGTTATTTATATCTACCATTCCCACTGGCAATGTCTGGCAAAAACCAGGTCTGGTAAATGTCTGCAGAAGCTTGCATTGTATGAAGATATCTCACGTGATTCATGTTTATGTGTGTGTGTGTGTTATATTAGATTGTATTGAGCAGATAATGTGCTTATTAATACTACATTTGTTTTCTTCTTCTTAGTTTAGAATTTTGTAACATAACATACCATCACGCTTGTATTCTCCGAAAGGTCAGGCAGAGGTGTGTTAACGTACACCCACAGTTCGCCGGTATTTTTAGGTCCCATGTAATAGGAGGCGAGCCTATTGCCATTAACTGGGTACAAATCCTAACTCCGAGTCAATACTGTGAATTTTACAGAAAAATCTAATAACACTTTTTGTTCGACCTGAGAATCGAACCCAAGACCTCCAGGGTCGTGCTTAGGACCACTAGGCTAATGAGACACTACAAATCACCAAAAAATACACAAAAAACAGACTGAACCCGCAATTTGGACTCTAAATCTAACTCTACATAGTAGTAATCGAACCAACCAAACTACAGCAAACTAGTTCGTCCAGAAATAACTAACTTTGAGAACTAATACAACACTAGCGTAATGTACCCACAATGGAATGTGGTGTTTACGAACCAAAACATTAGAGTACATTTTCGTTTTATATTATGATGTTTTAAATCTATGTTTGCGGTTTTAAAAGCTATTTTTGTTACTGGTTTTCGATAGCAGAAATGAAAATTAGGTTTTAACAATATCTTGTAATAATAACAGATTAGGATCAATAGGCTCGCCCCCTATTACATGGGACCTAAAAATATGCCGGTGAACTGTGGGTGTACATTAGTACACCTCTGCCTAACCCTTCGGGGAATACAGGCGTGATGGTATAATAACAGATTAATTATTATCCTACTGCAAGGCAGAGGTCTTTTCTCATACAGAGAAGGCATGAGCATTGATCACTCTACGCTTGCTCAAGGTGGATTGGCGATTCCTGACTTATATTAATTATAAGTCCAGGTTTCCTCGATAGAGAAACAATACGGTGAACGGAAATACATCCTTGGAACACACATTGTATACTGTTTTTGTGTTCCTGGGAATAAAATAGCACTTTGACTTAATTCTGAAGTTTACACAGACAAAGTCACAGATAGCAGCTGTTTAAACACAATTTTTTAAGTCCTTATTACGTATTCGCACTCTTTCAAAGTCAAAGCCAAATCATTTAAATGAATAAGACCAATAAAAGGCACTTTTGAACGTCATATAAAAGCAAAATAACTGATTCTAGTTTCCCCTTCCTCAAGGTAACTCCGCATAGAGAAGCACTTTCCTTCCCCACTCGCAAATGGAAAGAAACTTGAACTCACACGAGCCAAAGGCTCTCAATCAAAGTGCTACAAATAATTGGACATACATTTAAAATGTATTACGTTTCCGTGTTCAGGATGCTATCCTTTGACGGTGGAAACATAATATTGACTGTCAAAGGAGCTAGCCGGTCAAAGGTTCATTAGGAGCGCGACTGTTTTCTTCCTCTTTCCTTTCTATGTCGGACTAGCGGATGCCCGCGACTTCGCTTGCATTAAATTAAATAAAGTTTTTAAATAAAAAACTTTATAAAGCTAAAGTTATTTTTCACTTTTTAGTTTTTGAAGGCGGTTGTTTTTTTTTGTTTAAAAGTTTTTTATTTTTTGCTTTTTAGTATCAACTTCCTGTCATCCTAATCCATGAAGGAACTGTCATACTACGTATATTAACTTAACACCACTAAAAATTCATAAGAAAGCAGAATACTTATGCGATTTTGAATATATATAATACTACTGAATATATCTGTGTTACCCTTTCGAGTGTACACGCGTGATGTTATGTTGTGTGATAGTGTTAACAATGCTTAGATATGCTATAGCAACAATCGCGGTTAATCTGCTGTTATTTATTGAAGAGTTCCCTCAATTTCTATAAGATCCCATCATCAGATATTGAAATGGTGACAATGGGACCACAGGGGAAGCACCAGCTTTCAAATAAAAAAAAAATCATGACAATCGGTTCACCCAGTCGGGAAATTCGAGGTAACAAACATAAAAAAAAAAAAAAAAATACAGTCGAATTGATAACCTCCTCCTTTTTTTGAAGTCGGTTAAAAAGTAGCCTAAGCTGCTTCTTATAACATTAGCTATTTGCGAGTGAAAGTCCCGTCAAAATCGGTCCAGCTATTTCAGAGATTAGCTAAAACAGACTGACAGACAACATTTAATATTATAATTCAATCATTTAATAATTCTATATGTAAGTACCGCATATACTTTCATATGCATTTAATGAAAAGCGGTTCATTTGAAATTACTAACAAACACTTTAATTTTGTGTATTTGTATGGATGATTCTACGTACAGTGGCGCCACCTGCTGCTAACCTTTGAACTACAAGACTTGGGACTTGTACACGATTGTTGAAAGCTTTGCATTTAGAGTAGTTGCTATTGTACAGGTAATAACAAGAGCTTAGATATACACCTCTTTTAAGACTAAACTGTAATACTAGCTTCTATCCGCGACTTCGTCCGTGTGTAGTTGTCATTTTTACATCAAGCGCTTTTAAAACTTCACTGGACAAAAAAACTATGTTAGAATTTGGCAATAGCGTTACTTTACGATATTTCTACTATTGTTCGACTATAATCCTACATACATTTCTTTGGCGCCGGGCTTGGGGCAATTTTGGCGGATCCCGTTTATCTATTTATCCATTTATTTCATTAAACTTCTAAACCTAGTTTAAGTCTTTTACACTAGAAATAAATCTGAAAGATTTTGTATGAAAAACTATCAAATATTAATGCGCAGTATAAGACTTAGGTATACTAGGTAATAAAATAAACGCATATATTGCGAAACCATAAATATCGTAATCGAATGTAATGCAATAAAGATTAGAAACGTATTAAAGTTCCTATTATGAATGAAACAACTTGAACCGTTTGTGAACGATTCTATTTAAAATATTCAAAGCGTGGGCGCGGCAGATTGAACCACAATACATTATGTATCTGTAACTTTTTATCGCATCTGGATGGAAAACTTTCCTAGATGCGTCTGTGCCTAATAATTGAAGACCATGTGGGTTGCAAAAAGTCGTCTGGAGTACTGAATTCGGGCTTTAGATTATGATGAGAAGAAGAGCATTTAACAGTAACGCACTTGTACTCCTCAAACGGGTAGGCAGTATATGGGGTTTTGGGTTTCTAGTAACTTAATATGGAAGGATGATCAACCGGGTAAAAAGTTTGTCATCCTCCGTTGAAAAGGGAGGATGAGAACCGACCAGACGGATATTGTGTCTGGTGGGCGATTGCCCAGCGGGATTTCTTTTTAATGTTTACTTTGCGGAGAACTTTGATAGCGCAATGTAGGAAACGTAAGGGTAGTTTGTGGGGTGCTAGTCAGAAAACCTCCACGTGTGCCGTCGGTTGCTTGTCCCTCCGGACACGTCTTGAGGGAACGGCAGCTGGCTGGCCGGTGCACCCTGGGCGCGGGTAGTGATCTTCCCTGAGGAATGGGAAGAGATTCCTATTCTTTGGGGAATGTCACTGCTCGTGGCCAATATTCTGACGGGCGGGGTCCGAGGACGGACCAAGGGCGTTTCTCCGCGTGTCCCTCTGATCAGCAGAGGGCACAGCGGAGGAGTGAGGACGGGCTCGGCGTGCACTCACCCTGCCACCGAGCAGACAGAGGTCCTTCTCTGTCACCGTCGTACATCGTAACCCCATATCGGAGTGTCGTGGTCATGTCTCGCGGCTTCGATTGGCACCGAGGGTCTTGGCTTAACCGCCCGGACCGCGAGGTAGAAACCCTCTATAAAAAGTCACCCCGAATCCCAAGCGGCGGCGCACCGTGACGGGATGTATGGCTGACGGGCGTTCCTATGGAACATCAGTCGCTAGTGCGAACCACTTGCGCTTTTTGGTTGGATGGTTGGAACCTTTTCTACTCGTGGGAACTAAAATGGATTATACCTACAAAACTTTAAAAGGAGGGAGAGGGGATGCTGAGTCGGAGTCCGACTCGACCCCCAGTGTGGTGAGCGTGGGTAGCTCAGAGGGCTCCCACCGTGAGATGAGTGGGCTGGATGCTTCGAAGCTCCGGAAGCGGCCCAGACCGGAGGACCTGGTGTCTTCCGATGGCGAGTTGGCCTCGGCTCGCAAGATCCCCACCAGCAGACGCGGTGGGGTCCAAGAGCGGGGCCCAATGAGAGTGACTGCCCGGAGGGGACCGGCGATGCCTGTCGCTGAAGGGCAGTCCCAAAGTGAGACTGGCGGCGGCGACGATGTGGTCCAGCCGGACACATCGCGGGTGGAGGTAAGCGAACCTGGCGGCTCCGAGGAGCGTAAGGCCAGGTTCGCTGAGGCCGTGAAAGCCGCGGTCGCGAGTGTGGCCCGGAAGAAAATGAAGGGCAGCAAGTCCCGGGCCATGGAGGAGGCTGCGGCTACCATACTGGCGGAGGCGGAAGCCAGCTTTGCGGGGGAGGTCCCGCAGCTTCGGGCGGATGTGGCTCGCTTGTCGGCCACAATGGAGCTCCTCATAGAGGAGAACAGGAGACTCCGGGCCGACCTGGCAGAGCTTAGAGGGACCAGCTCCCGCCAGCCCGAGCCAGCGACGGAGGATGACCAGCTGCTGCACCTGCTGGAGATTGAGATGGCGGCCTTCCAGGCACGGTTTTCCGTCCTGGAGGGCATTGTGTTGCGCCCCCCTCTGGCGGCGAGCGGGACGGCCGAGGGCGACAGGCGGGCCTCGTACGCGGCTGCCGCGTCTGTGCCGAGGCCGGGTAGCCAGCCCCCCAGCAGGGCTGGGCCGACCCCTGCGAAACCGGCTCCGGCAAAACCGGCGCCGGCGCAAAATGTGTCCTCGAGGGGCAAGGCGGCATCCCAGCCGCCTCCACCCCCTCCACCCCCTAATCCCAATCCTCCGGCCACGGAAGCCGAATGGCAGGTGGCCGGGGCAAAGGAGAAGGGGCGCAGGGCGGCCAGATCGGCCAGAGCGGCCACCAGACGGGCGGAGGAGCGGCGGCGACGCAGAGAGCGGAACGCCGCTGCTAGGCTTCGCGCCCCTAAATCCGCGGCTGTAGTCATTACGCTGCAGCCGGAGGCGGTAAAAAGGGGCGTGACATACGCAGCGGTGCTCACTAGGGCCAAGGCGGCGATTGATCTCGGCGAGCTGGGGATCACGGCCCTCCAGCTGAGGGTGACGGCAACGGGGGCCAGGATGCTGGAGGTCCCCGGTGCCACCAGCGGCCCGTCTGCGGACGCTCTGGCGGAGAGGCTCAGAGCGTCCCTGGATGCGGACGAGGCCCGAGTGTCCAGGCCCGTCAGATGCGCAGACCTGCGCATCCTGGGCCTGGACGACTCCGTTACCGCGGAGGAGGTGGTGGCCGCCGTTGCCAGGATGGGTGGATGCCTTGCCGAGGAGGTGAGGGCAGGCACCATCCGCCCGGAGCGCACGGGTATGCGGACCGTTGTGGTCAGCTGCCCAGTGACGGCGGCCAAAACAATTGTCGAGGGGGGCCGTTTACTGGTGGGCTGGGTGTCGGCGCAGGTTAGACTGCTCGAGCCCAGGCCCCTGAGGTGTTACCGGTGCCACGTGGGGAAGCACGTGGCATGTAGGTGCGCCTCGGAGGTGGACCGCAGCGCCCTATGTTTCCGCTGCGGTCAGCCCGGTCACAAGGCCGCGGCTTGCGATGCCCCGCCGCACTGCGACGCATGTGCGGGGGCTAACAGGCCGGCCGATCACCGGGCTGGGGGCAAGGCCTGCGCCGTACCCGCCAGGACCGGGGGAAGGCCCCGCACCGCCGCCGCCGCCGCCGCGGCCGCCGCCGCCACCGTCGCCGTGGCTGCACCTGCAGCCACCGCTGACACCGCGTCCGCCGGCGCAATGGATTGCCAATAATGGCACCATTGCGCCTCCCGCTGGCGGATTCCGTAGGCACGGTCTGTGGACGGTGAGCAATGGGTAGCTCACCGTCCGTACGTTATTAACTAACGACAGACCGTGTCGACGGCGCGTCCATGTTCCGCGCACAGAGGTGTCAGCCACTGGAAGGGGCCACTAAGGGCCAAATGCCTGCCGGGGCTGCGGGTTGTTCGAAAGAGATACCGCGCCCCCGGAACGCAAAGGGCACATGAAGGAACATAGATGGTTTTTAGTCAGTAAAAGTCTGACACTCCCTCCCGCCCCGCCCTGGACGGGGGGGGTCATTTGATGATTTTACCATCTCTAAAAAAAAAAAAAAAAAAAAAAAAAAAAAAAAGGGTAGTTTGTGAATTTCGATAGATTTAGCTACACAAACAATAATAAGCTTGTATACAGGAAAAGTTTTTAACCAGTGCGTAAATTTTTTTTGGTAGTTCAGTGTCAGTAATAAAACACGACATTTCCGTGTTTAGTTAAAAAAAAATTAAAAAAAAAATTCATCCTTATCCGAGTTTGAAATAAGCAAATCATGGACATAATCTATTCGCCATACTATCAATGAAATCTCGCGGCCGCCGCCGCCGCCCGGGCGGATGGCTGGGGTGAGGGGGTGGGGAATGCACTAAAATATGGTTTTTAAGTAAACATGTTTCGTAAGCGATAACTTTTTTTTTAGTATTAAGACATATCAAAATAAAATATACGTGTTTAATAAAACGTGTTGAAGTTTATTATGGCAAAATTTACGAACTGGTTAAAATTTTTTCCTGCATCACTCAAGAGGCGTTTTTGTTTGTATCTCCTGGTGCAAAATTAAAGACTCCCACTTAGAATTAGTTTCCACGATCCGGGTATCCAAATCAGAATCCCAGCGGTTGCCCTTCGCATCACTAAACCACCCGGTTGGTTTATTTTGGTCGTATCTCGACACAAGAAATAAACCTATAATTCTTCTGTGGAACTATAAATTGTTATTATTCTCTTTGATCTTGACAATAGTTATAATTAAGCGATGAAACTAAACATGTTTCAGTTGTGTAAAAATAAAGTTTCAAGTGAAAAGCTATCAGACTTTAGTTAGGTCGTTGATAAAGAAACGGTTAACTTTTGTTCTTGCCAAAAGTTTGTTATCCTATCCTATTTTAATGTTGTTCTGCAATTTGCAAAGAACACTTCGGCATTTTTATAGTCCGTCCGATCTTTCGTGAGACGACAAAATGAAATGAACGCACATTCCCAGATTGAGCACTCATTTTTTGGAGACGTGTTTTTGGATCACTGATTGTTAATCATTTTTATTAGTAGGTCTGTATGTCAATAAATGGTTTGTGTCAATAAACTTTTTCTTTCTTTCTTTTCTTTCAATGAGTTAGGTATTTCTATGCTTACTAATTCCATATGTTAAGCTTTTACGACTTAGCCACTGAATAGTTTTCAACGAAAATTGGTATGGCGTAAGTTTGAACACCAAGAAAGGGCATAGACTACTTTTTATTCCACGACTTCGTCTGTCAAAAAACGAAAGTCGAGCAAAAGCTAGTCTAAAATCAGATACACGTTCCACAAAAGGTATCAACAATAACAAAATTAAATGACAAACTAATGACAGGCTGTAACAAAACTCAAAGGTTTCTCAAATCTAGATAACATTTCGCAATTCAAAGGCAATGTCTGAATTTCTGGCTAAATTTCCACGGAGTGAGGAGGTCCCAATTAGCAGAGGCATTGGCACCCGGCGTCATCGTCACTGTCGTGTGCTTTGATAACCGGAGCCAGTCGTGTTAGTTTGTAGGGACGGTCGTGTACAGTGCCTCTGCACAAACATTGTAGACCCAAAGTTACTGCAACGTGTTTGTCGCCAATTTCCACACATTTGTTCAAATAATAGGTGTAGCACGGCGAGTGTTCTCAAGTATCTGGAATTACTACATAACTGTGCCTTTTCGGCGCAGGTGTAAGATACAAATTATGTTTTAAACTTTATGCATATTTTTTTTTTTGTGGGTGTTGTTAAATAAATAGTCTTATTTCCTACTTTTCTTTTCTACTTTCTGCAATACAGTAGTAGGTAAGGTAAAAATTTTGTTTCGACTATTTGCATTATTTTGTTTTGTGTTTTTCATTTAAGATGATGTCAAATAAATGGTGTCCATTCTTTATTTCTTTTTCTGTACTTGTTTTGATTATTATAGGAAAATTATCTAATTAATATAATAATTTCGAGTGTTCTAATTATCTACTGTTAAAGTTCATGTCATTGGCAAATATCAAACAAAGATAAAAAACCAACAAAAAAACTCCTCAATTTTAAATAACTTAAAAACATTTAGCTAATATAATTGAACCCTTTCTTCGAACAGCTGTCAAAACATCTAATAAAAATTTTGTTCCTTAAAGTTTAGAGACAAAGAGTTCACAAGACAATGATAGTTTTTCAAAGCGTAGGACTCGAGTACAATTGGATACTGTTTCTCAGAAACTGGTTCAAATACTAAAATAACTAAAATACCTTTGACTCTCCGATTATAAATAACAAAACGAAATAAACAACACAAAGTTTGAAAATGAAAAGTTTTTCCGATACAGTCGGCGAGACTTCTTGGTGTAAATGATCTTAATAATGTCCATAAAGTTTGGTAAATATTAGCTAACATTTTTCGGGATTTTAAGTATCTTTTTCAATATTTGATAGGCGTGCTGAAAGCCTTTTTTTTTTTTTTTTTAAAGATGGTAAAATCATCAAATGACCCCCCCCGTCCTGGGCGGGGCGGGAGGGAGTGTCAGACTTTTACTGACTAAAAACCATCTATGTTCCTTCATGTGCCCTTTGCGTTCCGGGGGCGCGGTATCTCTTTCGAACAACCCGCAGGTGCTGAAAGCCTTGTCAAATAATAATAACAATAAGTATCATATTGTGTGACTCTGACTATCATATTGTGTGAGTCAATGTAGTAGCTTTGAGAAGGTCTGAGATTTGTGAATTAATAATACAATTTATTGCCAATGATATATTGTGTCGTCAGATAGGCAGTCGCTCCATGTAAAACACTGGTATTCAGCTGCATCCGGTTAGACGGGAAGCCGACCCCAACCCAGGGAAAAGGGCTAAGCAGATGATGATATATTGTGTCGTGATGGCCCAGTCAATCAAAACAAAACAATCCGTCTCATAAGGATGAGGTTGCGGGTTAGATACCGGGCAAATACCAATGTGAATTTCTCAATTTATATTTTAACTTTTTAAGTATAAATCATCGTAAGGTAATCTGGACTTATTGCTACAAGTCTCGCTAAGGCACTTATCCAACTTATCTCTCTTCTTGGCCAACGGCCACTTTTTACCATCGCACCTCTCGCCATCGGGGGGGCCCATCCCCACACATTGGAACCCAAGTGGTCCCGTACGGTACAGTTTCAGAGGAACTTCCTCCCCCGTACGCTTAAGTTGTGGAATGCGCTCCCTGCTAAGGTTTTCCCAAGAGACTACAGCATGGGGTTCTTTAAGAAAGGAGTTTTGAGGTTTATACGGGGTCGGCAGCGCACGAGTGATGCCTCTGGTGTTGCAAGTGTCCATAGGCAGCGGTGACCGCTTAACATCAGACGGGCCGTTAGCTTGTTTGCCACCTCAAGTGGTATAAAAAAAAAAAAAAACTTATGTATAATCCCATGTACTAGGCAATAAACCTATTGCCACGCACCGGGCATAATATTAACATTAACAATGTTTTAAATCACATCTTGCGTGACAGTCAGGAAGACGCACCTATTAGTTATTTTCAGCTATGTACGGAATGAGGCGTGACGTCATCACGTGCTAACAAACTAGTACCTATGTACAGTCAAACAAACTATTTGGTATACAGGCAGTTTACTTGCAATCACTTCTAAAAAATGTTGCGAGTGTGCTGAGTAGTTAATTCTTTTACATACCTCTCTTGAGTGTGCCATAAGTTTAAAAAGTTATTACGCATACAATTAAAATTAAAATTGGCAGTGTAGTAGAAAGATGATTATTTTTGCGTTGATATCAAATAGTTGGTTCGACTGTACTTAGAACTAACCATTCATTAACTTGTTACTACAATATATCATTATGGAAACTTTAAATCCAATAAATTACCAGTCACTGTGGACAACTCTTGACTCATTATTACATTAACTACCTACTTATGTATATTATTCGAAAATTAACTCACATTTCCGTAAGACATATTTCGTCACCTTATCATGATACATAGAAAAACCCTCATCAAAAATAGTCCAGTTGGGAAAAACCCAGAGTCATTGCTACCCGAATCAGAAATAAAAACCACTTTTTTTGAAAAGCCTAGCCGGTTCAATCTTTTTGAAGTTCAAGGCGGACTAAGGCTGATGACAGACGGACCGCATTTCAATTGCAATCTAACCGCAAATTGCAGTTCGGATGCAGTTTGAATGCAGTTGACACGACTGCAAACCAAACGTGCAGTTCGATTGCAGTTCAATTGCAGTCAGCGTGCAATCTTGTTTGACGTTTGGTTTGCAGTCGTGTCAACTGCATTCAAACTGCCCCCGAACTGCAATTTGCTGTTAGATTGCAGTTGAAATACGGTCCTTCTATCATCAGACTAAGTGTTATTTAAATATTGCAACAAGCTTCAATTTTCTAACTTCTTGACAATTTAAAAGTGCCTGTAAATGGTATATTTTTAATAAATACCTACTTTGTCTTTTACTTTGATTGGGAATTTCCAGCAAGAATGTCGCAACAACAGCCTGGAGTCTAGATTTATGACTGGTTGATGGTAACAATCTAGCCTCCCTCTATCATATTAAGGCCCAAAGGTACTATAGACCTTTACTTACCCCTCTGGGTAATTTTGGCGTGATATTTAGATTTTCTGAAGGCTACCCGCCAAGATGGCACCAAAACCGTAATGAAGCAAATAAAAGCAGACTCACGAAGACTTGGAATAAAAGTGCACATTCATACAAAAATCAGACATCATGCAGACTAAGGTTTGACCTCTTAATGTGAAACAGATCGCAATACCTACTGTTAAGGAAGGTTAACATTGTACAAACCGTCCGGGTTTTACTTGAAAGTTATTTTTAAAATAGTAGCAAAAACTTTTATTGGGTATTTCTATAAAATTCTCAGTAGCAGCTCGGAGTGTGGATTTGTGCCCGGTTAATGGCAATAGGCTCGCCCCTTATTACATAGGACTTAAATATACCGGCGAACTGTGGTTGTACATTGGTACACCTCTGCCTAACCCTTTGGGGAGTACAATAATATACCTTGTGTTGCATACTACTTACTTATTGGAAAGTCTGTAAAGAATAATTATAATTTTGGAAAGTTTAATATATCTATGTACATTATATGCGATCCTATTTCCTAATGAACTTACTAATTAATTAACTAATTTCGGTTCTGTAATTTGCGGTAAGCCAGTCATGTCAATCGCACGACTAAATACAACTGCAACCGAATCATACTCGTAGCATACACACATAACATTCATAAACTCACGCCTTTCTCCAATGGGACTAGGCAATCATAGCAATTAAAACAAAAACTTGAATCTGATGATTCGTGATGTAAGGATTCCTTTTCTTCTGTTAGTTCTTTAGAGACCTACGTTTTGGAATGAGCAACTAGCTTCAACTTTAAACTGTAAATTCTTGACAATTCAGTGCATCATCATATTCATCTGCCTAGCCTTTTCCCAGCTATGTTGGGGTCGGCTTCCAGTCGAACCGGATGCAGCTGAATATCAGTATTTTACATGGAGCGACTGCCTATCAGACCTCCAGTAATGGGTAATACGATACTCTTGGTAAGACTGGTTGTCAGACTTTCGGGCTTCTGACAAACAGTAACGACTGTCAAAGATCTACAAATGACAGCCGGGACCAACGGCTTTACGTGCTTTCCGTGGCACGGAGGAAACTCGCTATGGTAAATGATCACCCATCCACAGACCAACCTCGGCAAGCGTGGCTTAACCCGAAAGATCGACCGATTATTTAGCCACGAGCTCCAATTGCAATTCAGTGCAAGTGCCTGTAAATGGTCTAATTGAAATAAATGCTTTGACTTTGACTTGCTATTTGGGTACGGTAAAGTAGTTGTGTTTTCTCTTCTCTTCCCTTCTTTTCTCATCTTTTCTTTTGTTCTCTATTTGCCATCACGATAACATTGTCTCGCTTCACCAGTCAATTATTGCACAACTAGCCATGGCCCGCGACTTAGCTCGCGTACATTTTCTTTACGAATCCCTGATTTTTTTTAGAATAAAATATAGCCTAAGGTAATCGCTAACAATATAGCTTTACATACATAATAGAATTTCCACAATCGGTGCAGTAGTTTTTGAGATTCTCCTTTACAAACCAAATACTCTTCATCTTTTATCTTTATCATAAGTTTAAATGTACAATTTTAACATAATGATGTGAACATATACGATAATAATTCTCCATAATATCTTAATACTGACATATAGCAATAATTACGTCAGGTATTAATAATGTATGATAATAATAGTGAATAATAACATCAAAGCGGAGATTCGTCGACAAATAATAATAACCTTTGATAAGGCTATGTAAATGATGTGTGATTACATTCGAGTAAGCAGAGACTGCATGTCAAATGTCAATGTCAGTACTTAAGATATGCTAATGATGACGTAATGTACATGTGTACATAGGTAATTGGGTACTTATTTAAGACTAGGTTTTGCCTGCGACTTTGTTCACATCTCACTGAAGTACTATGACTGTGGGTTTTATCCCTTCCTCCTATAGTTTTAAATAATATTGTCATCCCAGTTAGCCCCAGTGTGAAGGATCTCGGTTTATATCTTGATTCAACGCTAAGCTGGCAAAGTCAGGTTTCCAATGTTTGTCGGAGAGCCAATGGAACTTTGCGTTCCTTATATCGCCTGAGGAACTTTTTGCCTGCAAAGACCAAAACAATGCTTGTGCAGACTTTAATCTTTCCTATAGTTGACTATGGTGACGTGTGCTACTTTGACTTAAATGCAGTGTTGTTGGATAAGTTGGACAGAGTTCTAAATAATTGTATTCGGTACATTTACAATTTACGGAAATATGACCACGTATCAAGCTTCAGGGCGGAGCTTGGGTGGTTGCCCATTCGCCAGAGAAGGAATTTACGTGCGTTAACCACGCTTTTCTCCCTTCTTAATTCTCCTTCTCCTCCTTCTTATCTTATTTCTCATTTTCGATATCTTTGTTCTACTCATGCTAAGAGTCTGCGTTCCTCTAATAATCTTCTGCTTAACTGTCCCTCTCATACTTCTGATTTCATTCATTCTTCCTTTCATATTCAGGCTATTCTTCTTTGGAATGCACTCCCTCTCGATATCAGGACAGCCACGAGTCGGTATGCTTTCAAGCAGAAATTGCGGAGTTATTTTCAGAACCAATAGTAAGAGTTGTCACATACTCCTCCTCTCTACTGTTATCATAAGATATGTGTTTTATATATGTATATATAGGTATGTATGTGTGTATGTAGGTATATTGGTATGTTTTATATATGTATGTATGTATATATATATTATATATTCGTTTGGATAATTTTAGTTGTTTTGTACTTGTGTACAATTAGTTTGCATTGAGTTCTTTTTTTGTGTTTAAAGTATGTATCAAATGTTGTTTTAATTTTTAACATTAATTTGCACCTGCCATGATATCTCTTCACCACCTTTGGTTGACTGGTAGAGAATGCCTAAGGCATTAAGTCCGCCTTTGTACTTTTGTTGCATAAAGTTTAAATAAATAAATAAATAAATAAGTACTCCATAAAACACATCCTATCCTATGATAGTCACAGCGGGCGCCCCTGGAACGCAAAGGGACATGAAGGAACATAGACGGGTTTTAGTCAGTAAAAGTCTGACACTCTCTCCCGTCCCGCCCAGGGCGGGGGAAGTTATTTGATGATTCCCGTAAATAAAAAAAAAAAACCTGTGACAGTCGGTAATAGTCAAATTTTTCATCAGTGAACGTATTTTTTGTAATCAGGACGAAAGCTCCAGAGATTACCTTTTACGAACAAAATGCAAACTTTACCTCATTATAATTAACGCTCTTTTAGACGCCAAGCCTGACTGTGATGTGTTCGCGAACGAATGGAAGACGATCTTGTCAGTATGTTTGCAGTATTGTGAGATGAGCGTGTGAATGTCGTTAAATATAATATTTTATGACTTTTAGTAATGAAATTAGCCTGTGACCGTTTAATGTTAAATAAATAATTATATGACTTACGTGGCTTCAAAGGCGGCTAAGTCCATTACCTATCAATTATAACGCATGTGGCGTTCCAAAGTTCATGTTGAATTTAATCTAAATATATATAACTCAAAGGTGACTGACTGACTGACATAGTGATCTATCAACGCGCAGTCCAAACCACTACAAAATACAAAAAATACAAAATGTTTTATTTCTGTACCAAAATATTTCCAACATTAGTTTGTGATTGGAGCCTCCTGTTAAGCAAATAATGCTTGTATTAGGAGACTCCGCTCTTCCATAACTTAAAATTAAAATTATCTTAAAAGTGATACAGAACATTATTTAAGTAGTGTATGTGTGACTAACGGAGTGTCGGTGTGTGTGTGAGTGGGGTGCGTGTGGGAGGGTGCGTATGTGAGGGTGTGTATGTGAGTGGGGTGCGTGAGGGTGGGTGAGTGCGTGTGAGGGTGCGTGTGTGTGTACGTGATGGTTTATTTTATGTGTTGTAAAAGTGCTTCAGTACCTTCATACGTTAGAGGTTTTACCCAGTCAACTATCATTTTTCTACATTCATGTAGTTGTTTAGTGTATATATATAATTCTTTGTTTACCTTATTGTATATCTGAGCTGAGCGTTTATTATTGTATATCGGCAAATTTAGATTTAGTTTGTGGAATTTGTGCAATAATGTCTTTCCGTCTCTTGGCGTCTCTAACCACTGGGCGGATCGGGCTGAAATTTGGCATGCACATAGATGTTATGACGTAGGCATCCGCTAAGAAAGGATTTTGATCAATTCTACCCCCAAGGGGATAAAATAGGGGATGAAAGTTTGTCAATTTTAAATTAATAATAAAACTTCTTAACGCGAGCGAAGCCACGGGCAAAAGCTAGTTATCTAGAATTATGCTCCATTTTTTCAAGTTTGTATTACGGTAAGTATTAAGGGCGTTTAAGTATGTAGGTGTTCTATTTGCTTTCTATTCCATCAACTTTTCTGTTGGCGACGGACGCAAAGAAAGGACAAAATAAAATCTTTAGATTGCAGTCCTTATGGTAATGCCACTCAGATGCACTTTCGGACGCTTGACATTCGGTTGACCAAAAACCAGTTCCATAATCTAACTAGACACCTAATAAATTAAAAAAAAAAACAAGTAGAGCAGCATTCCTAAGATAAATGATGTCATATACATAAAAAATCGAGTACCTCACATGACAACGAAGGTCAGACAGCGGTGACCGTAAAAAAAAAAACAAAAAAAAAATAATCTAGGTACTATGAAAACAAGCAATCAATCGAAACGTTTAATTATTATTGGTAGGTAGACTCCTGCTAATTAGTGAGAGACGAGTTATCAATATCTGTAAGCCCGAAACAGACTGATCACATTTTTGTAATGAGTAGTAGTAAAGCTCTTTGTAAAGGAGCTCGTCCGGAGAAGTACTACCACCATACCTATTACTGTCGCAAAGCAGCGTTGCTGGGTTCCGGTGTCAAAGGTATGGGTGCTGGCGTAATTACAGTCACAAGAGACATTACAACTTTGTCTCGGGGTTGGCAACGCATTTGCAAGGCCTCTGGTACTGCAGATGTCTATTGGCAGCGGTGACCACTTAACATCAGGTGTGCCGTGGGTTTGTTTACCGTACAATAATTTAAAAACAAATAATAATTTATTGGTCAGAAAGGTTGGTTCAGAAAGGTCAGGTGCGCAGTACTCGTAACCGGCGGCGGCGTGCTTGTATGACCAGATGTATGAATGTGGAGGAGGCGAAAGGAGTATGTAAGGATCGTAGCAGGTGGCGTTCCGTGGTTTCTGCCTACCCCCATGGGAAAAAGGCGTGAGTTTATGTATGTATGTATGTAATAATTTATTCAAATAAAAATGTTTACAAAAAGTGTACATAAAACCAAACAAAAATAAAACAAAACAAAAACACACAAAACATTATTATTAAAACCAAACAGATAAAAAATTTTTCCATAAAATTACAGTGCCTAAAAATTAACTAAAACAATGGCATACAAAAGAGGCTATTGTTTTCAGAAAGTGTTTGCGGTGCGTGTAGTATTATTTAGATACATTAAATTAAACCACAAGCAATACAATACACGTGGTGTAAAAAGACAAACCACATCGTCGTTAACTACACATATTAACCAGCGAACTAAGTTGCACGTAGTACAAAATATTGCTGAGAAACGACTTCCAGTTTTGGTGTGAATAATTCACTGTTTATGGTCGAGCACAATAGATGCAAAACATTGTGTTATTATAGAAGTTAAGTCATCACATATACAACTTGTTTTCGTAAATAACATATACGAAAACTGGGCAATTCTGGCAATATTACATACATACGGGTCGAATTGATAACCTCCTTTTTTTGAAGTCGGTTAAAAAAACGTTAAAAACGATGAGATTTTTACCTTAAATATCTCTGTAACCAGAAGGTTTCCAGGTATAGTCTGGAACAAAAATCACACACACACCATAACGCCTGTATTCCCCGAACGGTAAGGCAGAGGTGTACCTACCAATGTACACCCACAGTACGCCGATATTTATTTATTTACTTATTTATTTAGTCCGAGCTGCTACTGTGAATTTCATAGAAAAGTCCAATAACGGTTTTTGCTCGACTTGAGAACCGTCCCTCTAGCGTAGCAATCGCGCTTAGAGCCACTAGCGCATCGAGGTAGTTCACAAAACAAAAATATCATTATTATGAGCATGTTAGTTTCAGCTCCGTGCACTGTCTCTTTCGCCCCTTACCGCTAAGGGTTTAATCTTAAGATAACCCTTAAGCCAGGAATAAAGGCAGTTTGACCCCTATTCTAAACATATCAAACATTTTACATATTTATTATTTAGAAAAAGTTACCTGACCATTGAAAACTCAGCCCTTAGTATTATATATTTAGAGAGTAAAATATTGACTTTATACAATAGACACTACGGCACATTTCTTTTTGCTAACGTAACATGTCTCCCTGCTTGGTCTCTCTCATACTTCTCGATTTTTCATTGTCTGTTGCCCAAACACAACGCACAAACGACAGAGAATTTTGGCAGCCAAGTCGACACTTTAGTAGAAATATTAGTAAGCATTTTGAAGGCTTATAGTTAGTTGAATAAAAGCGTCTATTGAATCTTATTCTACATCGTACAACTATTTTTACATTACACATATTTAATTCTGATATAAATAAAACTGAAGAGATTTTTGTTTGTTTAAACGCTCAAATCTGTAAAACTAAAAGTCGGATTGGAACAAATCTTTCTGTATATAATAGCCAGATTCATTAGGAATAATATAGGCTATAAAACATCACGCTACGACACACGGGAGCGGAGCAGCAACCAAAGACGTAACTAAACACGAAAGTTGCGGATAAAAGTTATTTCGTTAATAAATAGTATACAAGACTGACCTAAATTAAACATTCATTTGTTTATAAGAAGCATGAAAATCTGTTTTCTTTTATGTATTTAATTTTATACACGTTAATCTCGGAAACGGCTAAACTGTTCAATGTAAAATCAACTTTTACATAGCAAACGAAAGAATCCGATAAATCTGATTGTTTTATGTAAATGAACAGATATATTGATGTAAAACAAATGTAGATTATTCAGCGGCAAGTCATTAAACTGAGGAAAAAGAGGAAATACATTTGTTTTTATTTGGTGTATCATGGATGAGTCATTGAAAGTGTATGAATGTATTCATGATGTTGAATTAAAGGTTTCACACACGCTCGTGACTTACATCCTACTACTATTATAAAGGCGAAAGTTTGTATGTATGGATGTATGGATGGATGTTTGTTACTCTTTCACGCTTAAACGGCTGAATGGATCTGGATGAAATTTGGCACAAAGATAGATTATAGTCTGGAATAACACATAGGCTACTTTTTATCCAGGGAAAATGTACGGTACCCGTAGGATAACACATCAACTGTGACGCGGACGAAGTCGCGGGCAGAAGCTAGTACACACATACATACATACCATCACGCCTGTATTCCCCGAAGGGTTAGGCAGAGGTGTTTCAATGTACACACAGTTTGCAGTATGTTCTTTTAGGTCCCATGTAACAGGGGGCGAGCCTATTGCCATTAACCGGACACAAATCCAAACTTAGAGCTGCCACTGAGAATTTCATAGAAAAACCCAATAACACTTTTTGTTCAACCTGGGAATCGAACACAAGACCTCTAGCGTAGCTGTCACGCTTAGGACCACTAAGCCAACGAGTCATTTTAGTGACAGCAGCTTGTGACTTGTATGTCAAAATGTCGCGATTCTGTCACTTTATTTTATTTGGAACAACTAACAATTACATAATAAAAATATACAAACAGTGAGACTTAAAAATAATAATTATGTAATCCACTGCGTTATTCACAAGATACTTTTTACCAAGGACGAATTCGTCCATGGTTTTACTGACGTTATACATTTTTACGCTAGAAAATAAAGTACTTATTTGGAGTTGGCCTCTCGGCTTATCAGATGACGTTGAATAGATGTATGTTTATGGAACGATTTCTATCTGACCTCTAACCTATGACAACGGTACTAGACGAAACGGCTAAGTGGATAATAAAAATCCCCTAAAAATCTATGAATTTTTATGTCGTGTCTTCAACTCAAGTCTTAAGGCATTATACAGGAAAAATTTTTAACCAGTGCGTAAATTTTGCCATAATAAACTTAAACACGTTTTATTAAACATGTATATTTTATTTTGATATGTCTTAGTACTAAAAAAAAAAGTTATCGCTTACGAAACATGTATACTTAAAAACCTTATTTTATTGTCACTCGGCGCTAGCGCATTCCCCGCCCCCTCACCCCAGCCATGCGCTCGGGCGGCGGCCAAGAGTTGTCATTGATAGTATGGCGAATAGATTATGTCCATGTTTTGCTTATTTCAAACTCGGATAAAGATGAATTTTTTTTTTATTTTTTTTTTCTAAACACGGAAATGTGTTCTATTACTGACACTGAACTACCAAAAAAAAATTACGCACTGGTTAAAAACTTATCCTGTATCCCTGCCGGGGCTGCGGGTTGTTCGAAAGAGATACCGCGCCCCCGGAACGCAAAGGGCACATGAAAGGAACATAGACGGGTTTTAGTCAGTAAAAGTCTGACACTCCCTCCCGTCCCGCCCAGGGCGGGGGAAGTTACTTGGTGAGTTCCAGTCTAAAAAAAAAAGGGATTATATACTATTCATTTCACGATGATCGATGTGACAGATAGCTACTACAACATCACAACACACTACCTTTTATGTTTTTATATAACACTGGCTTCCACCCACAACTCCGTCTGTGTGGTATTTTTCATCCGCGTTAATTTACATGTTTATCTTTGGTTCTTGCTCTGCTCTCGTGTGTCGTAGTATGATATTATATTTATTTTAGCTTATATACGATTCCTCATGAGTGTAGTTATTATAAAAAAAAAACATTGTTTGTCTGTCTGTTGTTGTATTATGGCATTTTCCCCCTGAATTTTCTAACGAAAAACTTACGTCAAATTGTCAAGCCTGTGCAAGATACTGCAATTGGACGTAGTTACGCAAAAAGGATCCAACCCTCAAAGTGTAGATACGCAAAAAGGATCCAACTCTCAAAGTGTAGATACGCAAAAAGGATCCAACTCTCAAGGTGACACTTTGAGAGTTGGATCCTTTTTGCGTCCAATTGGTTTGCTGATTTTATCAATAACCAACATTACACTAGCTTACAAGTGGATTTTTCGTTCAATAAATAGATTATTATAAAGCACCAGAATATGCATACATGATTATGTAATCTTAAATCAGATTGCCATAAGTATCAATAAATAATCATCAGCGTCTCAATACCGGATCACCGGAGCGATTTCCAATACCCGGCCGGATCCGGCAAGTCTACCGCCGTGCGCGAGTGTAACCGGTCCGCGTCACGGGTCGTTGACCCCGCGATCAAGACGTTGTAACACACAAACATACTAACAACTGTACTTAGAGGAGTATATTCACGCGGTTTAGTAACGGTAGGTGTAGGTAGTGAGTAGGAAGGAATTTGTGTTAATAGGTACCTACCTACTTACCCATCTTAGTCATTTTGTAAAATGGTTAATATTTTATGAAATTTATCCGTTCCAAAGAATGGTATTTTTGTTATGCCTAATTGGTCAAGGAATTATCTTATAGTTACAGTCTGGGTATGCATACGTAAATCGCAGTGAATCCAAATATTATAATATAACATGTTATGGAACACGATTTATAAACAACTTCAATGCATTGTAAAATAATGAGGACATGTTATATAACTTACTTCTGATTTATATTTCCTGGCAGTTATTTATTTATTTAACTAACACACACTATCTTACAGGTGGAACCCAAAACAATAGAGTGGTGATTTTTTAACTCATATGTCAAACCGCAAAAGTCGCCAAAAAAATCTAATATTAAGCCAGATACATCGTCAATCAGCGACCGTAAAAAGCATTTGAGTAATAAAATACCAATAAATTATTAATTACTTTAATTCAGACTTAGCATGAATTTTAATCAGTCTTTTATGTGGAATATAAGCACAATGAATCATAATCAAATCATATGGTTGTATTTCAAGTAATTGAATTCACTCGTACAGCCTATACAACGTGTCCCAAAATTCAACGATAAGCGGGCGCCAAAAGGTTGACCTGCTCATGAGCACTTAAGGAAAAATAATAAAAAAAATTATAACAAAATTTTTTTTTTAGTTACCAAATACATTTAAAAATTCTTTGAAAATTTACACCTTGTATGATATTTTGAACTACCACGGCCACAATTTCTTAAATATGCTAAAGTTTTTTTTTTATCGGATACCTAAGTAGTACTACTATTCACCACAACTCTTAAAAACACCACAATGCTAGCAATTTTTACACAAAAAATTATCAAAATATTTTGTTTCCCTCAAATTTTTAAAGATTTTTACTTTCAGTCTACTTTGACTCATGGTCTTGCAAAAAAAAAGTATGAACACCGCTATGGCAAGTTATTTTCAAAGATGACGCAACTAATCAAGATTCCAAAATAGTATAATACCCTAAGATAACTAGTCACAAAAAAAAATATGCGTACCATTTGTAAACAAGAACCAAGTTAAGAGAAGAAAAATTTGAGGGAAAAAAAATATTTAGATCATTTTTTATGTAAAAACTGCGGGAAAAAAACAATTTAGATATATTTTTTTTATTATTTTTCCTTAAGTGCTCATGAGCAGGTCAACCTTTTGGCGCCCGCTTATCGTTGAATTTTGGGACACGTTGTATATATAGCGCTCAAACGCAATATCACCGAATTAGGCGAGTCACAGAATTAGATGAGTTCACCATACCTATCCATTTTGCACATACCCATGTTCAACAAATAAATAATTTCACTTTAATAACTGAACTACCTTTCTTTCTTTACCTTGCATATTCAGTTGTATAGTGAAGTGCATTTTGTTTCTAAGTTTTCTGGAATACGGAATCTATTGGTACAGCTTTAATTAAACCGATACTTTAGTATGTTTTTCTCTTTATGCTTTTCCTGTAAACTTTTAGCCCTCCTGGCCTATTTCATAACATATTCACACTTCTATACTTAAAGACTGCCTCGTTGGACTAGTGGTGCTAAGCGCGACTGCTACGCTAGAGGTCTTGGGTTCGATTCCCAGGTCGAGCAAAAAGTGTTATTGGGTTTTTCTGGGTGTACATTGGTACACCTCTGCCTAATCCTTCGGGGAATATAGGCGTGATGGTATTTGTGCTATAATTAAAGCCAATAGTATATTGTATTAAATTCAATCAAGTGCTAAATGTATTGAAAACATGACCGTGTTCAAATATAGGTAGGCACTGAACAAGCGCGTGCGCCGCTAATAACTACTTCAAACTGAGTTGAATGGCACTGAAACTACTTGAATAGACCATATTTATATTTTACATTCTTAAAATAATCCCACTAAAAAATTCTAAAAGTTAACTAAAATGTTTATTTATAATTTATTGATTTAAACTTTATGCAACAAAAAACAACATTGTTTTAAGTATGACCCAACCTCTTGTTGTTAAAAGTGTTATTGGGGTTTTCATAGAAAACCCAATAACACTTTTTGCTCGACCTGGGAATCGAACCCAAGACCTCAAGCGTAGCAGTCGCGCTTAGTACCACTAGGCTAACGAGGCAGTTGAACCAATAACATGAAACCTATAACATGAAATACATAGAAGCTGTTGGCAAACCTTTTTTAATAAATATAATATAAATCTCTCCACGCGACGTATTTTTCAGCACTCCTACAAGACAAAGTATGGCTGCAATATCCATGTATATGGCCTACAGTAAAAGTATTTCTTATTTAGGATCACACACGTACAATATACACATGAACTGCCGGATAGATTTGTATAAAGTCTGGGGCACAGATAGACCATGGCCTCGATTATCATATAGGACACTTTTTACCCGGCTCAGTACGTCGATTCTGTAAAATTCAGACATGAACTCGCACCTCACGTCGCTATTCACCCCACTTCGCTTAAGGTTCAAAATGAAATTGATTTATTTAACACTTTGAAGTGCAAAGTGAGCGTCGAAGTGACGATGATCTCATACTTTATCTGTTAAAATTTCCCCGTCAATTTAGTTCAACTCGCTGACACGCTCGCAAGAGTGGCGCTAGTGTAAATCCGCATTATCAACCGAGTTTTTAGAATGCCAATCAAGAAAGTCACAGCGGATTCAGATTCGAAGTTTAGAACGAGGTCTTACAGAATCACACAGCAGGGCTCTAGACCAACGCAGTCGCTATGTAAATCTAGTGCTTGCTCCTTTTCTAGATCAACATGATATTGTCCAATCACATATTCATAGATTTTATTCTTTTTATCAGCTATGTCTAGCACTTTGGTTTCGCGGAAGATTGGAAGCTGTAAGATTTTATTATGTCTGCGGTATTTGACTACGCGAATAATTTGATGCTTTTTGTGTTTCATACCGTTGTGTGTTTCTTGGAATACATTTACGTTCGTAGGTAAGAAGAAAACGGAGGAATAGTAAATCTACATTCAGTCGTATTAGAAGTTCCATTTAGGACCTTATTGTCATGATATATTTAGTCTGAATTATAAATTCTAATACCCATTTATTTCATCCTTTTTATTTCTTAAAAGTTCTTTTCTGCTATGTTTGCAAATACGAGTATTCTATACAATTCTATTCTGGGCTGCTTCTGAAAATTGCTTGTTGGAAAATCCTAATACTACAACATTTCCCGAGAAATCGAATAGAGATGCCTCTATTTGATTTCTGGGCGGATAAGCTTAATAGTCGCACTTACAACTATAAATAAGCAAATAAGAAAGATTAACACTAATATTACGGCGAGTTGAAGAGATATCATAACGATAACATTTCCATGGATTCGGTCGATTTTAAAAAACAGCTGTTTAATATATTTTGTCCGCATAGGTATGGCCGTGAACTTATTATTGGAACAGCTGTTTTATTCAAACCTATACATCATTTCATAGCTTGAGGTTGCAATCATAATAAAGCTAGCGAACTACTCGCAACTTCGCGTAGCCTATTTCACCCGCGTTACGTCTTTAGTTACTGCTCCTCTCCCGTGTGTCGCAGCGTGATGTTATATAGCCTATGACACTCACAAATAACTTGGCTTTCTATGCGTAAAATATTTTTCAAAATCGGTTCAGCCGATCTAGAGATACAATCCCTACAACCTCACAAGCTTTACCTCTTTATAATATGAGTATAGATGTATAACACATCATTGCCCAATTTCAAGTATTATTAACCGAAGTTTATCCATACGATCGCAATATGTTTTAAACAAAGAACATTGAATAACTTAGTCGAACTTAAGACAATATCTGAGAACTCCACGCTCAACATTAATCATTGAACGCTCCCACCGCGGTAACATAAGCCACATACCTACTCACCTAAGTACTTTAACCCTAATATTACGAAGAGCCAATTACATTGAATCATCTTTGATATACAATATCGAGGCAGCCATTACTTACGATATCGGATTCAAGTTCGACCTATCAATTAATTTATACCATTAGAGGTTAATTTAATTCGGTTTATTTGTGTCTCGTGGCGGTTCGAGAAGGCTTAAGATTATTGAGTTGCTCAAATGCACCCTAATTTGATTTTTAAGCAAGCGTAGGTATAGGCTACAGTCATCATCTGCCTAGCCTTTTCCCAACTATGTTGGGGTCGGCTTCCAGTCGAATCGGATGCAGCTGAATATCAGTATTTTACATGGAGCGACTGCCTATCAGACCTCCACAACCCAGTAATGGGTAATACGATACTCTTGGTAAGACTGGTTGTCAGACTTTCTGGCTTCTGACTAACAGTAACGATTGTCAAAGATCTACAAATGACAGCTGGGACCAACGGCTTGACGTGCTTTCCGAGGCACGGAGGAAACTCGCTATGGTAAATGGTCACCCATCCACAGACCAACCTCGGCAAGCGTGGCCTAACCCGGAAGATCGGTCTATGCGGCTGTAATTATTTAGCCACGAGGTCCCGAGGTATAGGCTACAGTCTATTTCAATAAATTTAAACGCACTAATCTCTGAAACTACTAGTCAGATTGAATAAAATCTTTTTGTAAATATCAGCCACATTCATGAGGAATAGTTTAGGATAATATACTCGTATTACGTTACGTTCCACGGAAGCGGAGCAGTAATTAAAGAGGTAACGCGGGTTAGAAACATTAATTATATAGTCACAATCTCACCTCAGCGATAATCAATTTAAAAAAGACTTACAATAAATTTGTTTCTTTTTTATAGATTGAGATGAGATTGCAATCGTTTCAAAAAGTTAGCAAACTTGCTCCTGTTTATAGCAATCGCGTTTTTAAGTATTAAGCCGTACCTGCTTGCAGTTACTAAGGCACATTTGAGCTGACCCGTGACGAGACCACCAATAGGATCAGGATGAGTTGCCCCAGACACACACACACACAAAATGCTTGTGACATGTTAAATCCGTGACCTGGTCGTGTCTCGTACGCGGCACGAGCTACGGACCCGACTCGGCTCAGCATAAATTATTCTGAAACCTCCGTATTATAGTGGAGACCTGTAAAATGAATTTACAACCCTGTTCTTTCTTTATTTAAAACTAGCTTCTGTTCGCAACTTTGTCCGCGTCAAAGTTGATATTGTGTTAGCCAAGGGAAGCGTGCATTTTCCGGGATAAAAAGTAACCTATGTGTTATTCTACACTACAATCTATCGCAGTGATAAATTTAATCTAGATCGCTTTAGCCGTTTAAACGTGAAAGAGTAACAAACATCCATCCTTTCTCACAAATTTTCGCATTTCAAATATTAAAAAGAAATAATATTTAGGAAGAGAAAACGTTGCCCACGCAATGTTTTTTTCCTATAATATCGAAACTCACATACATAAACAACCAGACCCAAAACAACTACCTGTAAGTCATACATATATTTGTTTGGAGCGGGTATCGAACTCGAGACACTCAGCACAATAACCAAACACAGAACCACTGAGTGAATCGTGTCGAGACTAAAGGCAAAAAACCCTACATAGGAAAACATTGACCTATTTATACGCAAAATTGAATCTAGCAATACGTAGTATTCTACAATTTTCCATTATTAAGTTTTCACTTCCCACATTCGAGGCAGAACGGGAAATAAATCGCAATGTAGGAATAAAGGCAGTTTTATTCAATAAATGTTCGTTTGCTACCTTACCTCCACAATTCAGACAGACATACAGGTGTTACGGTATTATTTTATTTCACAGTACTACGGATTCCGACAGCGGCGACAATGTACGAACATTGTTTTGTTGACTTCGAATAAAAACGTAAAATGGAATCCCTAGGGCTGTGCAAAAGTTTCTATAAGTGCACTTTTATTAAATTATTTTCTGAGTAAAGCATTTCAGTTTTAAAATAATTTCTTAAAAACTTTCTTTCTTTTAAAAGCCCTCGTTCATAGACACGGCCAATTAAAAAGAAAATCCTCGGGAAACGCCCACCCTTCAGAGCTTCCCTGTGAGATGAAAATAGAAAAAAAAAACAAGGAATCTCTACAAAGTTTATATCAAAGTTGCTTCCCGCCGTCTGTACGCTTAGATCTTTTAAACTACGCAACGGATTCTTATGCAAATTTTCATCAATAGATAGTGATTCAAGAAGAAGGTTTATACGTATAAAACATCACGCTACGATTAGCAGGAGTGGAGCAGTAACCAAAGACGTAACTGAACGCGAGTTGATACCGCGAGGTATAAAGTTAGTCCTATTTCCTACTTCCTACTAATATTATAAATGCGAAAGTTTACTCAGAAAATAAATTAGTTTACTAAATAGTTTAGTTTAGTTTTAGTTTTAATTTATAGGTTACTCTTTCACGGTTAAACTGCCAAACGGATATGGAAGAAATTTGGCACTGAGATAGATTGTAGTGTGGAATAACACATAGGATTTGTATCCCGAAAAATGTACAGCTCCCGTGAAATAATATATGCGACGTGCACGACATCACGGACAAAAGCTACTAAATAATAAATGAAAAAAGATGCCAAAAGCCCATATTTACTTTTTCCAAACGAAGGTTCCTCTGCGTTACTTAACACACATAACCCAACGTGCGTGATTTGCTTACGTCATATCCACTTTCAGAGAGAGCTTCAGCCGCCATTTCTAATTTCATCCTAAAAGTCGCCTTAAAAGCACACACAAAAACACGTGACCTAATTTCAAGACCGCACTCTCTCAGAAACAGAAAAAAATATCATATTTTTGGCACCAAAAATACTAACTTTTGTCAACCCTACTCAAAGATGTACCTGTCTACACTGACAAATATATCTTGGTCTGTGGCGAAACGTAGAACTAAATTCAAATGTACGGGTTTTGAAATTTGGTCTTGACAAGCAGCGCTACCTTTGGTCTTTATGAGGTTCCAATTTACATTGGTTTCTGTAACTCTATCCGGGTCGGATCCTATGAGGCTTGGGGGTATAAATGGGGGACATACTAACCCTAGCCTGGATGACATACAATCTTATGACTAGATTTTGAGAGGCTAGATGGAAATGTAAAGCCCAAAAGCAGTAGTTTTGATAAATGATTTTGTGCTAAGATTATTCGGTACACATCGTGTTCTTTTTTGTATATACATATTACATATAATTTCTATACTATAAGAAAATAATATATACAATATTTACAGAATTAATAAATAAGGTAACTTATAAATAACAAATTAACAATAAAAAAGAACCATAACAAAACGGCATCAGATAATTCCTCCGCATCGCCGTCAATTGGAAATCTGACCACCAAAGGAAATAGCTAAGTATTTTTTTTTCCACTTTAAACTCCGAGCTGCTACTGAGAAATATATTATTAAAAAAACTAACTTCACTTGGTCCGACCTGGGACTCCAACCTAGGACCACACATCAGCATCGCGCTTAACCACGAGACCAACGGTTCAGGCATACATTGGTGCCGATTCCCTTGTTCACAAACTAAACTAAAATAAGAGAATTGACATCTCTTACTAACATACAGCGAAAGAAAAGGACAGTAATACCTTAGAACTAAGTTAGAGATGTCAAATTAGTTTTGCCTTGAACTTTTCCGTGTTTTTTATCCATGCGTTCTGACATGTCAACTATAGATAATTGTTTAAAGGTTTCAGATCAACTAAAATTGACAAGTCTTATTCATGTCCGTCCCTTTCTTGTTTTATTGGAGAGAAAAAGATAGAAATAGTCTAAATTAAGTTTAGCTTGTGCATAACAGAATCGACACCATTATCATAAATCATAAAGTTTATCAAACACAATAACGTAGCTACTGGTTATAAATTTTCAGAAAACTCTTCATCAAATCCGGCCTCAATAAAAATTTGGAATACACAAAATCAATACATAATTGTAATGCATGAGGCTTACGGATTGAATTTATTTGCGTTATCTAATCGCGGGGCTGCGGAACCCAATCATTGTAATGTGTGGTGACGCCTATAGCATTATACTGCGGTGGTTCACATTGATACTGTGTGTGGCCTAATGTGTAAGATGAATTAATTGTGGAAATTGAGTAAAATAGGTGTTACGTCACGGAAATAAAATACATTTTGCTTGACTTTCGTAAACGTTTCTGTAGAAATTATTTATATACTTTATTTACAAAACATTTTTTTTATTTCTGATATATTGGGATCGACTTCCAGTCTAATCGAACGCACCTGAATACCAGTGTTTTACATGGTGCAACTGTTTATCTGGCCTCCACAACCCAGAGGGATGCAGGGGTGACACACCACCAACTTTTTAACCCCGGGCTGCTACTGAGAAATTCCTAATGGACAAACACAATAACACTTTTTGCCCGACCTGGGAATCGAACCCAGAACCCCTCGCTCATCAGCTGCGCTAGACCAACAGGGCAGTTAAAATTCAACATCAAATAATAATAAAAAATGGAAGCATATCAATTCATCTTCGATATTTGTAGCTCATTACAAAAGGTGTTTATACCAATTAGAGTTTAGACACTAAAAGTTTACCTAACAATCTATTTTTAAGCAAAAATACAATGAATAGAACGCCTTCATTGTTGAACGTTTTGCCGCCGCGTCGGGCATAGTGTCATGCTCGATAAAGCTTGCTCGTTGGCTTCTACACTAACACTCATAAACACATGAGGCACACATCATCTACGTACTTATGTTCCTACCTATGTAGGTACTTTTCTTCGATAACGAAGTCAGAATATAATATATAATAATATACCATCACGCCTGTATTCCCCGAAGGGTTAGGCAGAGGTGTACCAATGTACACCCACAATTCGCCGGTATATTTAGGTCCCATGTAATAGGGGGCGAGCCTATTGCCATTAACCGGGCACAAATCCAAACTCCGAGCTGCTACTGAGAATTTCATAGAAAAACCCAATAACACTTTTTGCTCGACCCGAGAATTGAACCCAGGACCTCTAGCGTAGCAGTCGCGCTCAGGACCACTAGGCCAACGAGGCAGTAATGAAGTCAGAAATGCAAATTATATTAAGAGGAAGACTGTGGTAGGTTGGATTTTCTAAATTTATCTTAGATGTAAATGACATCGGTGAAGGAAACCAACCTGAGGAAACCTGGACTTATAACTTGTATAACTCTGAAATCACCAACCCTCCTAGAGCAAGTGTGGTGATCAATGCTCGTGCCTTCTCTTTATGAGAAGAGGCACTTACCCTGCAATGGGTTAACAATAGGCTGGTATAAGTCACCAGACTAACGTTTTTTTTTTTAGTTTGACGATATCTTGTAATATGTTCATAACAAGTACCCAATAATTATAATTTACACCTGATATCTTAAAAATAAAGCCCAGCATTGAAGCAAGCAACCCATACCTTCTTAACCACATAATCCTCTATCTATTTTCAAAATTTCAGCCGTGCTAAAATGGCAGCGACACTGGGATCAGTACCTATTTAAAATAATATTATATAATAATAAATTTATTGCAATAAAAAGTTACATTAGGTATAAACGTAATATATATATATATATACCCAGTCGGGTCATAAGTTCTGTTAAAACCTTATTATTTTAATTTTCGAATACTGGCTAGATAAACGTCGACTATTTTTAAAAGTAGATCATTTGCGCTTGCCGAAAATAAAAAAAGAAATTAAATTTTATTCATTTTTAAATATGGAGTGGTCGAAGAAAGAAGATAGAGTCGCTGTTATCGCGTTGCACCGCTGTGGTTACGCGCCAAAAGAGATTTTCAACATTCTACAAAAATTGAAAATAACACTACAGTTTGTGTATCGCACTATCAAACGATACACTGAAGATTCAAGCTTCGAAGATCGTGAGAGGAGTGGCCGACCTCGTACAGTTAGGACACCAGCGGTCATCAAAGTAGTAAAGGCGCGAATTCAACGAAATCCCGTGCGTAAGCGAAAAATCTTAGCCCTTCAGATGGGGTTAAGCAGAACCACGGTCAAAAGAGTGTTAAATGAAGACCTGGGACTGCGAGCTTATCGTAAAAAGACCGGACATTTTTTAAACGAGCGTTTGAAAAAAATTAGACTGGAAAGATCCCGCGCTTTGTTACGGCGGTACGCGGGAAAAAAATACCGCGAAATTTTATTTTCAGATGAAAAAATTTTTACCATCGAAGAAAGTTACAACAAACAAAATGATAAGGTGTATGCCCACAGCAGTGAAGAAGCGAGCGCGCGTATTCCAAGGGTCCAGCGAGGGCATCATCCTTCCTCACTCATGGTTTGGCTTGGAGTCTCATATTCAGGCTTAACTGAGGTGTTTTTCTGTGAAAAAGGTGTGAAAACCAGTGCTGTGGTGTACCAAAATACCGTCCTAACGAACATAGTAGAACCTCTTTCTCAAACAATGTTCAAAAACAGACATTGGATATTCCAGCAGGATTCTGCACCAGCTCACAAGGCACGAAGCACGCAAAACTGGTTGACCGCCCATGAAATTGACTTCATCGAGCATGAAGACTGGCCCTCTTCTAGTCCAGATTTAAACCCGCTGGACTACAAGATATGGCAACATTTGGAGGAGAAAGTCTGCGCTAAACCTCATCAGAATTTGGAGTCTCTCCGAGCATGTCTGGTTAAAGCAGCGGCTGAAATAGATATGAATGTGGTGCGTACTGCGATCGATGATTGGCCGCGCCGATTAAGGGCATGTATTCAAAATGGAGAGGGGCATTTCGAATAATGTAAATAAAATTTTATTGTACATTTAATTATCTTTCATTTCATATATAATTTTTACATCATTCTCAAAAAGTATATCATTAATTACATTGAAAGTTTTTGACAGAATTTATGACCTGACCATGTATATATATATATACCATCACGCCTGTATTCCCCGAAGGGTTAGGCAGAGGTGTACAAAAAAAAATTGAAATAATTTTGCATATAGAAATATTTGTAATACAAAGAGCCCCATCATCACCCTAGTATTACGCTTTATGAACAGTAGAATAAAGGAGATATAAATAGAATAGAATGAACAACACAGTTTAAGGTATAATACGGCTGATGTGTGCTCATCCTCCGTGGAGTGGCCTCCTCGCACTTGACATTGTCGCACTTGGCCGCCCAAGTGCGGACGCGCGGGCTGCGGTCATACTGACAGCGGGGAGCGAAGTACGCAAGTCTACTAACTCCATCTCTACTAGTTTAGTAGGGGCTCCTAATAAACCCTCGATGTCTTGAACGAAAATTAATATAGCCATCCCATCAGCTTACGCGATCTTGACAATTTCTCACATTGATTTAACGTTGAAGAGATCAGAGTTCTGATTTAACTTAATTTTAAGTTAATTTATTAATGTAACAACTATCTATTAATGAATACGGTATAGATAAACGGAAAGATCATGACATGATCTCTCAGTTGTAAACATCCTTTTGTGGCTATTTGCCTATTGTTCTGTCTCCTGCTTGTTTAGAGCGAAGTAAATTACGTTATGCCATTTTTTTCTGATTAATTTCGTTGCGGGATCCAAAACAATTGAATTGTTCCCCCGGGACTCGTCGAGCTTCATTACCTCGGCGCTTTTCTGGTGGTCACCACTGTTGATTCTGACTTTGAGGAGTAACGGTGGGATACCTTTCAAACAATCTTTTGAGAAATGTTACCCCGCCCGCTGGACGCCCGCAGTCTGTCCGCACCTTTACAGACACATCTTTACTAAGTACAAGCAGTTAATACAACATTACTTCACATTGTAACCTATTATTGTATGTTTCAGGTACGTTCAGCTGTTTAACAATACTATAATGGTATGTATTCATTACACTACAACCTTCGCTTGTTTCGGTAACTTGTTTGAATTAAACAGCTTGGACATCGCACGCGACTATGGGTAAATTGAAAACATTGTTACTAAAATATCCCTGAATAATATTATATACTTGCATAAGTATCATATTTCAACATGGCTTGTAGTTATTTCATTATAGGCATCGGTTTAATAAATTTCACCTGAAAACACATTTATTTATGTTAGAACATTTATAGACACTTTAAAAATTATCGAGAAGTCGGTCAGTTAGTCAAAAAGTTGAAGCTAGTTGCGTCCTATTGGAAACCTCTTTTCATATAGAAGTCGCAGGCAAAAGCCAATCTTACTTTAGTAGTCCTACTACTATTACAAACGCGAAAGTTTATCCGGATGGATGGATGGATGGATGGATGTTTGTTACTCTTTCACGCTTAAACGGCTGACTGGAATCAGCTGAAATTTGACACACATACAAATAAAGATCCCGTTAACATTTTCCTTTGGGATAATTTAGAACTTTAGCTTAATTCCATAGTCTACGCAGACGAAGCAGTAGGCAGAACTAGTATAAAATAAATTGTTAACACTGGAACCTGCTAGAAATTTCGCCTTCTACTGCAGTCATTACTTGGCATATTTTATGCCTCTTCCAGCGATGCAGTATTTTGAACACGGCTTACAGAATACTGACTACATTGCACGCTGAAAATTCATGAAATATTCCCCAAGTACCTCCACTGTTCAAACGCGTTAATCTCTGAATGTAACAATCGGATTGGAAACTAGGTTTTTTTATAATTCACAATCATGAGGAATACTATAGCTTATAAAACATCACGCTATGACATACGGGAGCGGAGCAATAACCAAAGACGTAGCCAAACGCCGCGCGCCGGTGAAAAATACCATACACTATTTAATTGTCAGTATTTATAAATATGTATGCACTAGGTAATTAGGTATCTATGAATATAATGTAGCAGTAATTTCTTAATTTGTAACACTTTGTTTTAAACAAACATTTGTGACATTTGACTTTGGCTTTGTCTTTTGAGACCTATTTTAGTTGAGAATAACTTGGGGTAGTTCAGAACAATGCTAAGTATATTGTGAAGGGTGTCTGCTGGAAGATTTATGTCATGTAAATATTATTGCATGATATCTCAAACATTTATATTTATTCACGATTTTTATTTTGGCGTGAGAATTCGCTGTATGGGATGATGGTAATGTAGTGACCAAAACATTGTGCTAACGGGTACACTCGCATGGGGTTTTTAATGTTCAGTAAAATGCATTTGAAACTTCTTTGCATATTTTTTTTGTCACTCTACTTTGCCATTTTTTTTATATCACTGAAGGTGGCAAACAAGCTAACGGCCCGCCTCATGTTAAGCGGTCACCGGCTATGTATTATTAGAAGGTTCCCAGGTATGGTACAGAACAAATATAATCACAATGATAAGAAAAACATGTAGCTTACAGGTTCTTTAAGCGTCTTTACACATAACCATTACCTGTTCAAATCAGGTTTTTTTTCTGTCAATTTTTCTGACAAAAAGAGTTAGTTCTTTTTGTCCCCACCACCAACCCACTTCTAAATTACCCCTATGTTTTGAAACAATTGCAATTTACTAATTTCTAAACACAAGTTTTCGATGTATACATTGTACTGTAATTGCTGGGTAGTAAGATTAATATTTCTGCATATTTAATTAATTTGACGTCATTTATTGAAGCATTGGATGATTGTTGCTTGACTAATTTTGGCAGAACTAAAATCAAACAACAACAACTGTCAAAAGAGAAAATCAATGCTGAAAATCTCGATGTAGTAGATCATTGAGTAAATTCTTGGCACTCTTCACGAACCGGTAATCTTGACATCCATACGTTTTTCTTCCTCATCATGAATATTAATAGTGTGGAGCCCGTTGTTCTCGACAGTACACGGCAATTAGCGACGCAGAGGAAGTAAACAGTTGTACGTAAACAAACGGGCACATGCGAATTAAGTGGCGCCACAGACCGGCAACTTTGGAGGTGCTTTTGAGACACTAAATGTTGCTGTGTCCTGTGTGTGCTCGTAGATATTAGGCGTGCGTTTATTCTTGTAGTGTTCATAATGTTTTTTTACCGCTTTCCCTATTATTGAGAAACATGCTAATCATATTAATCATCGCATTATGTGCCTTTTTATTCATAAATTAATAATAAATAATAATAATAAATATCTTGGGACAACTCACACACGGCTATCTGATCCCAAGCTAAGCAGAGCTTGTGTTATGGTAACCAGACAACTGATATTCATACTTATATAATTTATAAATGCATACATATCATAGATAAATCACACCCAGACACAGAACAAACAATCATGCTCATCACACAAAGTTTGTCCTGGGTGGGAATCGAACCCACGACCTCCGGCTTAGCAGTCAGGGCCGCTAACCACTAGACCAACAGGCCCGTCAATTCAATTCTTGGGAGAACTAAGAAAGGAAGGATTTATGGCACTGTTCCGCCTTCCTATGCAGCTTTAGCTTAGGGAAAAGTATTACAAAATGGAATATTAACTTTATAATCGGGTTTAGTTACGCCAAAATAAGACCAACCTACGCGACGTCAATATCTCATTTTTCAAAGTAATTGCAATAACTTTGGATAATTAACATTTAAATGTTTTCTAAGTTTTCGATAAACATTGGCCAGTTTTTGATGGATAGTAATGTAACACATCTGGTATAGGCTTAGTGAATTAGTTTGAAATAGTTAGCTTAATAATTGAGATATTGTGGGTGATCATGGTGAAATACCTACTTTAATATAATTAATTATATCATTGAGATATTCTATATGTGACTTATTTTGATAGACCTAAGCTAGATGAAAACTGTGAAAATATAAATATTTAATATCAACAATATATTGCCCGTCTGCTAAGCCCGCTGAATCCATAGCAACTCAGTTTAAACTCGTGAACATTTTGTGTTAAGAAGGGCAAAGGAAATAGAATAGGAGACGAGAATAGCAGCATGTGAAGGTCGCTCATTGTCTTACTCTTCACGACGACGTCGGCACTTAACGGTGTAAGCAGGATTTGTGCGAAGATGTAGAACTCTGTTAAAATTTAATCCTGTTTCTATAAGGACTAGATACTCCAACTGAGGAGTATTATCATCATCGTCCTGCCCTTATCCCAGGTTACTTAGGAATACGGGTGCTACGGGTGCAACACGTTTTCTTCTTCCATGCCGTCCTATCAACCGTCATGATATCACTGACTCCCTTTTTTTTTCATATCATTTTTAACACAATTCATCCATTTTGTTTGATTTTCCTCTCCCACTCCAGATGGAAGGAATTTTAACCCTACAGGCCAACTGAATTGCGTTAGTTCCCTTGCCTTGCCCTAATATGACCTGCCAAACAGTCATCAAAAAAAATCTTTCTATACATTGTATTTCCTGGCCAATTCAACACAGGACGTTTCGAACTTGCCTAAAAAAAAACATGAAACAAAGTGACGAACCATGATCGCTTTACCTCTACAGAAGCAAGCCCTACAAAAACATATAATTACATTAATTTAACGTTATATTTTTTGTGATAACTAACCCTTATTCAAGCGCGTTCGGGTTATTATCTTAGTAACCCTGTAAGGTAGATAGATGTACTAATTAAATGCTTAGTAGTTATGTTAGGAGCACGATGTTTGGTTATGCAAATGAATGTAATTTCGGCTCAAATTGGCTAAATATTGGTTTAGATACGGATCCGAATTGTGCTTTGGGAAATAGAAGAGGTTTAACCTATTAACTTCAGCGTCGCGTCGCTCCCAGAATCATTACCATAAAGTGCTAGATTTATTAGGCAAGTTTTAGAACTATTACGTGTCTATACTAATATGACAAAACTGAAGGGTTTTTTGTTTGTTTGATCTCTGGATTTACCAGTTGGATTCGATTGTTTGTATATGATAGCGAGATTCATGAGGAACAAATAGTATCTATGGGCTATACTATAACTATGTATAATAAAAACCTGCGGCACTGGAGTAGTAACCAAAGACGTAACTTATCGCGAACAAATATAAAGGCATCAAGTGAAAATATGAACTATACTTAGCCTTAATTAGGTGAATAAAAATGAAATTGACGTAGAAATTGAAAAAGCCTAGACAATGAACTTCTAAATTGATATCATCATATCTTTTTAATAATTCGAGCTTTTGCCCGCTACTTCGTACGCCCAAATGTCGCTCATATTTCAAATAATTCAATCATGATTCAAAAGACACGTGGCGCCATCTATTATGTATCATAAAAACGTCAATATTGTTTTCGCGGGAACAGTAGTTTTTTTTCTGGATATTTACTCTTTGTCCGTTTCTGTACACCTTACAACGTATATGCAAAATTTCAAGATAACCGTTCAGTAGTTCAGGCGTGAAAAAGTAACAAACAAATAAAATTACTTTCGCATTTATATTATTAGTTAGGATTAACGTTTACTAACAGTTTTATTCTATATACATTAGACAGTACGTCACACTCACAATTAGTTGCAGAAATATACTAGCAGGTAATACATAGGTAATTAAAATTTTAATGAAATTAATGTAATAGTACCAATTATACACAAAAGATGTTCGTAAAAAACACGCGGTTGTATGTTTAGCCGGGAGTACATGAGACTTATTCTCTCGCAGCTTTGCCCAAGGCGCTGTCAACCAAATAAAAGCGCCTTAATTTTGCCCGTGTGCGATATTGCTGTCACAATTCTGGCAGGCGCTTTTTGAAATTAAATGAATGATGCTCTTTTATTTTATTTATGGCGTGCACTACAAATAAGATGGGTGTTTTAATAAAAAAGAAAATAAATACTCCATTTTTTTAGATTCAATGCAGTGTCATAAATAACATTTTACTCGTACGTAATATTTGTCTGCTGCCTCACACGTGTAGATTCAATTATGTAAGTAAGTTTATGTTACTTTTCTAAAAAAATAAACCCGAACCGAGAGGTTTATTTTATCATAAAATATTCAACCTGCTATTTAATCCGGAGTCACAACGTGGAAATAAACCACTCTGCCACAGTGTGTAAAAATGTAAAGATATGTTATTTTTGTTTGTTTTTTGTCATTGGTACACCTCTGCCTAACCCTTCGGGGAATACAGGCGTGATGGTATATATATGTTCTTTTTTAGTTACTTTAAATTTTTACTGCCTCGTTAGCCTAGTGGTCATTGTTTCGATTCCCAGGTTGATCAAAGTGTTATTGGGTTTTTCTATAAAACTTGGAGTTAGGATTTTTGCCCGGTTAATGGCAATAGGCTCGCCCCCTATTACATGGGACCTAAATATACCGCCGAACTGTGGGTGTACATTGGTACTCCTCTGCCTAACCCTTCGGGGAATACAGGTGTGATTTATTAACTTTTTTTTTTTTGTACGTTTTGGAACGAGCGACCAGTTTCAATTTTCTGATAAATTAACCGACTACTTGGACAATTTAAAAGTGCCTTTTAATGGTGTCATTTAAAACAATGCTTTGATTTTGACAAAGACCATAGCTCTGTTACCCCACGGTTATGAAGACCTCTATGTTGAATCTCAATCTACATTCCAAAGACATTCGGCTGAGGCTCCGTATGAAGCCGGCGTTTCGTGGCTGTGTTAATATTTAATTAGCTGGCCCCTTTCATCTCGGGGGCGGGCAAACACAACCCCGATGCGTTCAAACGACTTCTGCCTACCTACCTGAGTCGGATTATTTTCTTATGGACGGTCATTTTCGTGTGTTTAATTAATTTGATGAATTATGCACGTGTCATTTATGTTATACTAACTTTTGCCAGACTTTGTCCACTTGGAAGTCAATTAAATATATCATAAAACATACCCACGCATATCACTCGGCAGTGGTCTAGCTTTTTATTTGTGTTTTTTTTTTGTAATTAGACCAGTACCTTCAGAGATTACCTCTTACAAGCAAACAAAGATTTTTGCCTCTTTATAATAAACTAGCTTCTGCCCGCGACTTCGTCCGCGTCACAGTTGATGTGTTATCCTACGGGTACCGTACATTTTCCCGGGATAAAAAGTAGCCTATGTGTTATTCCAGACTATAATCTATCTTTGTGCCAAATTTCATCCAGATCCATTCAGCCGTTTAAGCGTGAAAGAGTAACAAACATCCATACATCCATACATCCATACATCCATACTTACAAACTTTCGCCTTTATAATAGTAGTAGGATATTAGTACCTAAATAAAAGAAGATTTTGTTGAATTGAGATTTGTAATGATAATGAGTACATTAGCTAGAAGTGCTTGTGCTTCATAATTCCATATCAATCAAAACGATATGAGAAGAAGAAGAAGAATAAGAAGAGGGTAGAAGATGCTAATAAAATTCGTCAACATTTTGAAGAACACAGCCTCAAAACTCTGGTCAATCATTAATCTAATACATTGAAATACGATGATAACAATTTGTTACATTTTGAGGTTTAACCGATCATTGTATCGCTGATTTAAAAAACAGACTACATATTTCCATCAACCAGAAAAAGATAAACTCTCACAGAACTCAAAGGAAACCACTCTTTTTAAAACTACGCTCTAAGAATTTAAACAACATCACAAAACTTAGAGATTTGAGTAACAAACAAAAATACAATTATCTACAGCCTTTGTGTGAACAAAGCCGAGGGGGGGGGGAGCACCCCCCACCCCCTAACCCCTGCCCAACATTACAAGACACACAATTGAAATGTACAGAAGTTGTGTTTTGTTTTTTTTTTCTCGCGTTTCTCATGTTGGGAGCTCTTGGGTGTAGATTTTAAGGTTTCGAAATGGCTCCTTTAATAGGTAGATCCTTTCTAGGTCACTCAAGATCATCTGTGACCTTCCATTAAGATAATTTATACAAAAGTAACCCAGTCTTATTTTAAATATAAGGTAATTAACTGCCTCGTAAGTCTAGTGGTCCGTAGCGCGACTGCTACGCTAGAAGTCTTGGTCTCGATTCCCCAGGTCGAGCAAAAAGTGTTATTGGGTTTTTCTATGAAATTCTCAGTAGCAGCTCGAAGTTAGGATTTGTGCCCGATTAATGGCAATAGGCTCTGCCCCTATTACATGGGACTTAAACATACCGGCGAACTGTAGGTGTACATTGGTACACCTCTGCCTAACTCTTCGGGGAATATAGACGTGATAGTGTGTATGTACAGTCGGTTGTCAACATTATCTGACCCACCCTAAACACAAAGGAAATTGGACCCTCTGCCTATGAAAATAAGGTTTATTCAATTTATATGAGCCTCGATGAATACAGACACGCATAAACCCACCCAACGTTGTCGGAGCCACCGGCATTATATCATTTTGTTAAGCTATTTTAATCATTATCTCGTTGACATTAAAGTTAAAAACCTTTTAAGTCACCCTACATAATTAGAACCCAATCTTTAATTTCGTGGAGTCTTAACAAGTTCTTGTGGCTTGGCGGTTTGATGTTGGATTGGCGAGGAACAACATGTGGGTTCGAAAACAGTCCACCTGTTATCAGTTTCTTTTTTAATTTGAATTCATTTCTACAATATTGTTTGCATTATTAAAGAACGACCAATATGACTTACGCCTAATAACTTATCTTGTAAACAGGTGGGTAAATTAAAAAAGTTTAAGTTCACATATATTTGCTTCGTGAGGTAGATAATAAATTCGTCTACTTAAGTGACAAAAGTTACACTACGCCTATTAGCAGTGACTGCGCACACACATTTGTAAATCGTTTCGCATAACTCGTTAAGTATTTTTATGCAATTTGGTGTAAAAAAGCATCATGTCGCAGCTTAATGACTATACCAAACATAAAATCATATTTTTACATGAGCAGAATGTTGGAATTAGAGAGATTGGTCGTCGTCTTAATATAGCAGTAAGTGTTTTTTTTTATACCTATTTTATTTAATTGATTGTGATTAATGAACGCGTAGTTGGCTATTTTACTATTACATTCACTCCTTACAAGTTACATAAACGGTTCCAAAAATGTTTTTTTTTTGTTTTAGAGAAATACGACTGTAGCTAAGACGTTATGGAGACAAAGTAAATATTCAGCGGATTCGTCAAGGGGCAAAAAACATCAAGTATAGTCCCGAATGCGATTGCCCGTTAGTGTAACCGCAATAAAACACGATATTTCAGTGGAAACAGTAAGAAGGCATTTACACGCTGCTGGAATAAGGAATTATAAACCGGCACAGAAAATAGCATTGACACCTGCTCATCGCGAAGAAGGGTCCGTTTTGCCCAGGAATATTTTTTTTGGGAATTTTAATTGGGAAGAAAATGTTGTGATCTTCACTGATGAAAAAAAATCATTTAAATCGAACAAAGATGAACGTAACAAGGAACGGTGCACCATCACTCCGCTACTAATTAATCTAGGATATTTTTAAACACACCATGTAAGTAAATGCTCAATGGATAGATTGTTAAACCATTTAAATGTTGCCAATTACGTGGTGATGTTATTGTTATAAATAGATTTTTTCTATTTAAATGACATGTTTATTCACTACACATAGGCAGCTATAAATCTGTAAGGCATTTCACAGATGAATTAATTTTCTCGATAACAAACTTTCAAGCATAAACATGCCTTTTTTAATGTTTATAAATGGTTAAATTTGATTATGGCATACTCATATAAATTGTATATTAATTTGGAAATATGTGAGCATTTACTTAGTTTATCTTACCTAAGTGTTATAATAAACATTTTAAATTTGCAATTGTTTAGTTTTATTTCTATACGTTGTCCATTAAAGAAATGTAAAAAAAGTATAATAAAATAATTAAAAAAGAAACATCTGAGCAGAAGCTATATTTAGGTTAAACTTGATTTCGAACGTAAACAACGATTAGTGACCACAAGACTAAAGAATTTAAACCATATGTATACTAGAATAAAGTTTATTTTTGCACAGCACAAGCAGCCAACCTTATCCTAGTGCAAATAGATTATTTTGTATTTTATCCCTTCATTATTTAATCACTCCATTAAGACATGATAATAAAAAAAAACTACCTATAAAATAGAAAAAATTAATTGTAAAGAGAAGTTGTTTTTGCAATTTAGTAAGGCAAGGTAAAATATGTTTGCGCGTTGTCACTGCATACCCTTAGTCAGTAGCATTTGAATACCAGTTTTACAATGAATACAAATATTTATTTTTCAACTACCCACTTATTACAAGTATTACCATTTTAGAAACTTTATATTTGAAGATTATCCGTCTATAGAGTTCTTTACAATAATACAAGAAATACTTTTAGAAAAAAATCTAAATTGTAAGCAAAACAATAATCTTCGTCGCAGGATTTGATCTCGCAACTTGTCATTCTCAGTCTTATACACAGACCACGAGACCAGAATAACTTGACCGAAAGTATTAAAATAAGCTATTACACTAATTATATTATTAACAAGTTGTTATAATATTTAACCTAATGCTGACGTGATAAAGATCAAATTTGCGTGTGTGTATTATTATTCTATTTGTTAATTGAGTCCTCAACCACTTGACTGATAAGCTCATATAAATTGAATAAACCTTATTTTCATAGCCAGAGGGTCCAATTTCGTTTGTGTTTAGGGTGGGTCAGATAATGTTGACAACCGACTGTACATAATTCTTTAAGTTAATTTAAAAATAACCAAGATTCCCTCTTTTCCTATCTACAAAATTTCGTTGAATTTAAATAAATATTGTTTATATCAATACAAGGATATTTATTAGATTAAGTAAAAACCGCCTGTCAGCTCTCGTAGCGAACTACTATGAGGCTATTTTTAGAGCCTTGTTTATCTTATTTTCAATTCACGCAATATTGAATACTAATATAAGGTTGAAAATGGCTAAACTTTACCCTAACTTATCGAAAATCTTTCGTCTAAATATTATAAATGCGAAAGTTTAGACCGAATGGATGTTTGTTAATCAATCACGCCGAAACGGCTAGACGGATACGGATAAAATTTGGCACGTGCGAAAAATTATATTTTTGGAATAGCCTTATGCTATTTTCAACCAAGAAAAATGTACAGTTCCCGGCGGGTAATATATATATTTTGACGCGGGCAAAGTCGCGGATAAAATCTAGTTTTCTATTACATCTCTTTAAGCTATCATTTCAGTGTCTCCCCATCCAGTTGGCTCATCTTTCATACAATCCATCCACCATTTCTTTAAAACAAACTAAAATAAAAACCCACCTGTACTGGTAGTACTGCTAATTATTACCTGTCTAATGTACTACGTGTCTTTAATCACTCTTTGTTTTTCCCGCATACGGTTTTGCCCAGCGCTGGGCTTGTTTGTGTTTGTTGTTTAACGCGTTTAGTCTAATTATGTACGTAGTTTGTGGAGTTAGCGGAGATGTGAGGTTTCTTGGTAAGCCATCACCTTGTGTGCTGTAGTAGGTAAATTTAAATAGTCTGTACCTTGTTTGTTTTGTGGTCGCAAGCTTAACTGCTGAGCACAGCATCCTGGGTTTGATTACCAGGTTAGACAAGGTGTTATTGGGTTTTTTAACAAGGAATTTCTCAGTAGCAGCCCGAAGTTTGAAAGTTGATGTTGTCACACTCCCGTGGCTTGCACAATAGGTAAAGCCGATAATCCCGCGCCTGTGTTCCGGTCGCGTCAGATTGGCGTCCCGTCGGACTTGTATGACAGCGAGGAAATAAAAGGGTCATTTGTGAATGCGCACACTCTTGGGCACTATAATATACCTACTGTATACTTGAAAACTCTCCATTTCCAATTCATCGCTTACTAAATAGTATCTACAAGATGTGTGAAGCTCTTATAGTCACCAACTTAAATCAAACCTGGTCATTGGATTTTGTAAAGTACCCACAACCCGCTATACCAACATGGGCCATCGTGTACAGACCTCATAAATATGTTTCTTATTCTCAACACGCGTCTGGGATCAACAAACATATCGTAGGATTTACATAGAACATAATAAAATAAAACTAGCAGCCGACATGATTGATAGTGCAAAACATTGTTTGATAGATGTTTATGATAGCTTATGCTGACATTTACATGGAGTTGTTTTATACATACTCAATTTATTGTGAAGATCTTAATTTATAACTAGGTATTTAATCTCCGGTTATTGAACCAAACTCAACGTAATATTAATGTGAAAAATTGTAAAGCGCGTGTTTAAGCTTACGCGCGCTTGTCAATTTATCACATGCATTTTTCATTCGATTAACCGACGGTAACTGCAAGCCAAAAGCTACTGCAGATACGAGGAGTGCGCCTCAAAGAGATGTCAGCAAACTTGGAAGGGGCCAATGAGGGCCGATGCCTGCCGGGGCTGCGGGTTGCTCGAAAGAGATACCGCGCCCCCGGGACACAAAGGGCACATGAAGGAACATAGACGGGTTTTAGTCAGTAAAAGTCTGACACTCCCTCCCGTCCCGCCCAGGGCGGGGGAAGTTATTTAATGATTTCCCGTCTATAAAAAAAAGAAAAAGAAAAAAAAAGATACGAGGAGAGAAACTAGTGCTAAACATAATCCAGTGCTGAGGATGTGTGCTGATACCCTGCGGTTTTAAAGAAAACGGAAATTATGATCCATATTCATTTTAAAATTCGGACGTAAAATGTCTGTTATCTTTCGATTTCATAAATTAGCGTAGTTCTGTCAAAACAAGCCAACACACAATCTAAATCTACGTAGGTATGTACAACTACTAGTAGAGTATTTAGATAAAATTAAATTGCCATGACAGTCAGATTGGTGAAGGAGCGGGGCTCATTGTAATGCTATAATTATGTACGTATGGTGAAACATTAAAAAATAAATTGACGCTCACAAACACACGGCAAAGCTTACGAAAAAAATGAGAAAAACAAAAACAAATATTTGTATGTCCTACAGAGAGTTGTTCCGGTACTGGCTGTATTTGTATGTGTTTGTAAACGCACCTAAAACAAGAAATTCCTAGTGTGGCAAACTATTACTTTTTCAGTTATTTTTACGCCAGTATATACACTGGCGTATACTCACTGGTACATACCAGTAGATAACATACCAGTTCCAAATTATGAAGTGATGGAAGCCATGAAATAGGTCTTATTATAATTTGGAGCTCTATGATTAGGGATCAAAGAGCTTCAGTTGGATTACTGAGGAGATAAAAATATATTTGTGAGGAAACTTCTCACTCAATGTAAGTAATCTAAGTGTATGTTGAAAAGTCAGGTTTTAGGTACCATTTTTACTTGCTTTACTTTTGACCTATTATTTCATAATTTTATAAGAAGGAAAGCCAAAAAAAAGAATGATTAAAATATTCAGATAACTTCAATTACCTAAGTTATAAATGATAAAATAATTATAAGAACTGCCTCGTTAGCCTAGTGGTCCTAAGCGCACCTGCTACGCTGGAGTTCTCGGGTTAGATTCCAGGTCAAGCAAAAAGCGTTATTGGATTTTACTATGAAATTTTCAGTAGTAGCTCAGAGTTAGGATTTGCGACCGGTTAATGGCAATAGGCTCGCCCCCTATTACATGGGACCTAAACATACCGGCGAACTGTGGGTGTACGTTGGTACACCTCTGCCTAACCCTTCGGGGAATACAGGCGTGATAGTATGTTGTTATGTTTATAGATAAGAAGAAGAAGCAGAGAGAGATTGTTTTGAAGATATCTCCAGTCATGTCTACCCTTTCTAGTATGAATATATAATTCTCCATAAATAGAAATGTATTACAATTTTGTAACGTTTCTATTTGAAAACTATTTAACAGATAAACGTTAAGCCTGTCTGCATACATTACATTAATTATTATTTATATTCCGAACCCACAGAGCATATCACACACGATTACACAAACAATAATACAAAATATTATCCAAATACACACAATAATTTATAACCGTGGGGTGAGAGCACCAATAATTGACAAAGGCTTTAAAACTTCACCGAAATAATAATTTGTACTGCCAATCAAGCTTTTGTAGTTACGACCTCGTTAATCCAGTGGTAGGTATGTGTGCTGATACCCTGCGGTTTTGGGAAATGATGTTATTTATTAATTTTAAAATTCGGATGTAAAATGTTTATTGAATTTTCATTTTCATAAATAGCGTAATTCTGCCGAAACAAGTCAACACACAATCTGTCTATTAATTGAATATGCCAAGTATTTCTTTCTATCCAGTAAAAACACGTCAATGCACATTCAAAACTCAGAATAGATTTAAAATTAATTCACATTAAATGTACAAAACCATTGCATGATAATGGTTATTATTACAATTATAATAACGTATATATATACGTGCAGATGTGTGTGTGTGTGTGAACGAGACGAAAGGAGAATGTAACGCTCGTAGCAAGTAGCGTTCCGTAGTTTCTGCGTACCCCCATGGGAAAAAGGCGTGAGTTTATGTAAGTAATAACCATTTATTGGGAAAAAAAAACCATTAGGTACAAGAACTTCAAAAAAAAGAGAAATTTTAATGTGAATTGGTTCATTTTAGCAGAATAAAACCCAATTATATACTAACACAACAAGTTAAAACTGTCAAACAGTCCAATTGCTAAAAATCAAATAATTCCATCTACCCACAGAAATAAAATAAACTCACCTAAAATGTCACTAATAAAATAAAAGACTAAGTTGAAACATGCTCTGAATCTAAAGTTGCGAAGAATCTAAAACATTAGCAGTCAGTGCCGGCGCCCCGCGCTGCCACTAAGTAGACAATATGGCAGCTAGAACAGGCAATATACACTATATTAATATATTACGTGTAGCCGCGGGAGTGAGTAAATCATTCTATACAATAATATTAAGGCTATTTGTCACTATGTTTGTACAAATTATATTCAAAGCGGTCTCATAACTCAAGGGCTGGGGTTGGATATTTGTGCAAAAAAGTGAGATTATGAGTTAGTAATAAAATTCTGCCGAGCGAATTTTGTTTTTATGTCATTGGATGGCAAACAAGAAAACGGCCCACCTGATGTTAAGTGGTCACCGATACCTATAGACATCTATCTGCAATACCAGAGATCTTGCAAATGCGTTGCCATCCCAGAGACAAAGTTGAAATGCCTGATGAGCCTGTGTTGTAATCTCAATAGAGACTAACCAAGTACGCAGGAGACATTATAGTGCACCTGTATGTGCACATACACAGGTGCACCCCCATTCCCCGCACTCACATACTATGGGACGGCAATCCGACACGACCGGCGAAAGATCAAACGCAGGAACAACAGCTTAAAAACGTACTTACCATTTATGCCACACCACCAACTTCCAAATGATGCAGCAAAAATTAACAATTAATGCCTAATGCAAAAACCTAATATTGCTTTGGCCAACCTTAGAAAAATCTAAAAAATATTTTTAGCTTTCTTCTGCATAAACATTAACATTGGTTCTAAGGCAATAGTTTCGGCATACGTCACAAGGCGCTACAGCCAAAACTCTACACCGTCAAATAACCTTCGTTAATGCACTCCTCCTTTGAGAATTATAGTTTTGTTTGCACGAGAGAGAGATATAACAATAATTATTCATAAGACAAACGATTATGTATGTCTTATGACCTCTTAGTTAATCTGTCGGCAAACAACCCCACTTTAGTCATTACGATCCTCAGACAATGGTGCAGTAATTTGTCAAACGCTTACTATGTATTGTTACACCACTTACACACTCCAGCGACATTCAACACAACTACATGATATATTATACACGTATATTATTAATGTGTACATTACTGAAATTCATGAAGATAAGACCACTGTTTACCATCTTGAATGAGAATGAATACTCTAAGATTTGCGTTTTTAAAGGGTTTATTACCCTTCAAAAGGGTAAGGGGTTTTTAGGGGGGTTGACAAGTTTTTTTTTTTTGCTTTTTGAACTACCTTGTTGGCCTAGTGGTCCTAAGCACGACTGCCATGTTAGAGATCCTGGGTTCGATTCCCAGGTCGAGAAAAAAGTGTTATTGGGTTTTTCTATGAAGTGGACTTTTTATAAGGTTTATAAAAGACTAGCTTTTGCCCAAAACTTTGCCCGCATAAATGTCAGTTATAATAATAATAATAATAATAATAAATCATTTTATTGTCAGGCAACTGAGGCCCATAGATAAAATACACAAAATAATGTTATACAATAATAAACTAATACATATCAAAAACATAATTAAAAACTAATTGACACGTAAAGTCGGCGTCGTGTGTCGCGCGGTGTCGGGTATCCGGCCTCGGAATCGCCGGAACACTACACCTCTCGGCCAAAATTCCTCCTTCATAAAAGTCGACAGATGTTGAGTTGGCACCCTCACCACGAAGGAATTGAAACTCACGCCGTGGTGAGATTCCAACCGCTCGACCCTCAGAGTGAACTTGGTCTTGATGCTGATATACTCTACAATCTCCGCGACCTTTGTAGAGTGATGCAATCGGGACACGTACAGTGGCGTCACTGGTACAGCAGGACGCAGCAGGAAGTTCGGCCCGCTCGGTGCAGTACCGCACTGGTTGCGACAAGCTGGCTTCCTCTTTTTCTTCTGCACCTTGATAAAGCCATCTTTATCGCACGTATCTTGCTCGGTTTTACGCTGTGCCAGATCCTTGAGAGTAGTATCACAGCGCCTCTGCTTACCCCCTTTAACTTCATGCCGCTTGACTTGCGACACAGCTGGTTTGTTTGCTGGTTGGTTTGTAGTTATGACAGACGCAGAGGAAATACTTCAATCATAATTCAAAAGACACGCGGTGCCATCTATTATCATAACAACGTTATTGTTGTTTTCCTTGAAAACAGTACTTTTTTTCGGTACTCTATTGCCGTTTCTGTACACCTGACAACGTATATGAAAAATTTCAAGATGATCGGTTCAGTGGTTTAGGCGTGAAAAGGTAACAAACAAACTTACTTTCGCATTTATAATATAAGTTAGGAATTAGGATGACTATAGACTTACAACTTTTTATGTTATGTGGTTATAACGAAATAAAAAGAACTAAGTGGGCTAAAACTATACTAAAAAGCTAAATGAAATTATTGTTATCTTAACAAAATCAACTGGTTGTTAATTTAAATTATATTCTTTTTTTTTATAGAGCTGACTACGGCTCACACACTGATTCATTGTATTTGTGTTAGCACCGTGTGTCTTTAAGCATAATAAAATTCATTCATCATTTATAGCAATTGTACTCAAAGTGGATTTTATTATTAATTATATTGCATTTACGTGTAAATTACCTTATTGTAAAATATTATAAAACATTTGTTTGACAGAACAACATTTTCAACATTTGTTTGATGGAGTTTCTTGCCTATTCTCCTCTCCATACGAAAAATAAACTGTTTGGGAGTCTACATATATGTCATTAGTGGTGAAATTATATCAAAACAAATAATTTAACTTTGACATCTCATTTATCACACTCATTTAATTTGAAAATATTTAACGGAATATGTTCACAAGTTTACCGTTGTCGGAAAAAAAGTATGAAAAAGTACCTCATATGGCTAAAACCTCGTTCAAAAACCTTGATTATGTAAAAAAAAAAGGTTGATAAAGCTACAGTTGAATTTAAAACCATCATAAAAGTAGCAAAAGTTACTTTTTATTTTACTTTGCAACTGTTATTGTTATTTTTAAAGAAAACCCAAACTCCTAAACTGCTAATCTTGTATCTATATATTACCTCCTTAAAAGTTTAAACCCTTCAACTTCAAACGGCAGTAACTTAAGTGAATAACTCTCAAAAATGGCCATAAAATGTTCTTATTTACTCTAAAAACATGAGATACGAGAAATTCCGTATTCCAGATTGTAAATGTTAAAACGGGGGTTAAACGGGCTAACTGGGGGTGAAATAGGGTGTCCGGGGGATTTTATGGGCACTGACGTCCTATGTCAGATAAAATGTTAAATCTCAGCTTAAAGGCTAACAGTCTTGGGATAGTTAAATTCCCATCGGAGAGGACTGGGAAAATATTGTCGGGTTTTAATGCTTCGTAACGAAAAGGTGCCAAACAGGACCCTAATACTAAGAATCCGCTTACTATCTGTCCGTCTGCCACAGGGATGTATCTTTTGAACCGTAATAAGTAGACAGTTGAAATTTTCACCGAGCGTGTATTACTATAGTCGCTCTAACAACAAATAATAAAATAAATATAAAATGGAAAATCAAAAAGGCCCCATTTTACGTTGATTAATTAAAAATCTATTCTAATTATAGTATAAAACTTCAGTTAAATTGTTATTCCTAATTATAATTTTGTTATTTAAATGTAATTTTTAATAGAAATTTTGAGAGATCCTGAGTTAGTTCGTTTTAGCAGATCTTCCTCAATTATAATAACGACTTACAACTTCCTGTAATGTCATTTAATATTAGCCGTTTCTATAAATATAAAAGCTTCCCACACAAATAAATTGTAAAAGAAAGAACGAGGATTGTTTTATTATAGGGCACAAATATTGTCAGCCCCTCCGGCGAACAAGTCGATTCGAATCTATTTTTAGTATTTTATTTTAACAAACGCAATTATTTCCCTCAAATCTTTTTATATTCTGCAAATGTTATAGAGAAGTATATAATTATGTATACAAGGGGATAGGTAATACCTAGCTTGGGTCGAGGCGGACAAAGCAGCAGTATTCTGGAGCTATTTTATTAATTGATTAGCATCTGCCCGCGACTTTGTCTGTATCGGCGGGTAAGCCTCTCTGCCTTTCTGTAGGGCCGATTATCGGACCGATTCAATAAATCCATAATTTCATGGGAGCGACTTTTTTTAGAACGTGTGTATTGGTATTTCAGAATTCAAATATTCCATTCTCGACGACAAAAATTTTTTTGATAGATTGTTTGTCGCGGGCGGGCAACGTAACATTGACTCACTATTAGGACTACAGGTTGACTGGAACAGTGACTACAATAGTCACATTTCTAGTTGTCCATACCATCCTGTCAGCCGTCATGCTATCACTCACTCCTTTCTCTTTCATATCATTCTTCACACAATCCATCCATCTTTTCTTTGGCCTCCCTCTTCCTCTCCATCCATCCACATTTATAGTCATTACTCTTTTGGTCACATGTGTGTCATCCTTCCTCTTCACATGCCCATACCAAGACAAACGGTTCCCTTTCAACTTTTCTGTCACTGGCGCTACTTTCAAACTTCCTCTAATATACTCATTCCTTACCTTATCCATTCTGGTCACACCACACATCCACCTCAACATTCTCATCTCCGCAACATGCAATTATTTATTATTATTTATTTATTTTCCTCTACCTCACGTCTCGCCTTAAACAGCAGTAACTATAAAATTTTCATAAAAAGTCCACAAACCAGCGCAATGTTCCCCGGGACGAATATTTAGAATATTGTATAAAGTATCCCGGACGGATATTAAGGCTTTTTGCATAAACACATAATATTAACTTTTAAATTGTAGAGGAAGGGAACGATTTACTTTCAATTTTGCGGATAAGAGGCGAACGAAATTGAATAAAAGGCGATTAACAAAATGAATTTATGAGGCGGATGTCGATGGAAATGCCTTGAGGGACGCCCTGGAAGGACATATTTATTTACTTCGATGGAATTGAACCTTCAAAAAGGTCTGGTGCGTAGTACTGATTGGAATTGCGTGTATGATCAGTCAATATGTATTTAATTATAAACGTGGTAGTCTATAGTTTCTGCCTACCCCTTTGAGGAAAAGGCGTGCAAGTTATTACGCTACTAATACAATATGCTAACTGTGTTACATTACTATAAAACTATCACAGTTCAATGAATATATTCCAAACTTGTCCCTAGAATGGATTTCAAATATCTAAAATCATTACTTCGAATTTGATGTGAGTTTAATCTTTTTGGCAGAACCAACCCTAATTTACCTTATTAGCCTAGTGGTCCTAAGCTTGACTGCTACGCTAGAGGTCTTGGGTTCAATTCCGAGATCCACCAAAAACTGCTATTGGATCTTTCTATTAAATTATTAGTAGCAGCTCAAAATTAGGATTTGTGCCCAGTTAATGGCAATAGGCTCGCCCCCTATTAGCTGGACCTAAACATACCGGCGAACTGTGGGTGTACATTAGTACACCTCTGCCTAACTCTTCTGGGAACACAGGCTTTTCAAAATTGCTCAAGATTCCCTTATTCTATGAGCTCCGCGCCGAAGGATTGAACCCACTCTTGTTTACCTTCGATTATTGACTGTTTTGCATTTCAATAGGGATGAAGTTCTCAAGTGATTAGTTTACGTGGAGAAGGTAAAGATGAACTGCCGTCAGCTTTGATGCAGTTTCACTCTTAGTATTTGGCTAGAAAAACGGAGCACGTTTTATATTGGAAAATTGAATGTAAACTTTTAAATGTTAAGTTTATAAGATAGTGACTGTAGTGTTTAGACGGTGACTGCCTCGTTGGCCTAGTGGTCCTGAATGCGACTGCTACGCTAGAGGTCCTGGGTTCGATTTCCAAGACGAGCAAAAAGTGTTATTGGGTTTTTCTATGAAATTCTCAGTAGCAGCTCGGAGTTTTTGGATTTGTGACCGGTTAATGGCAATAGGCTCGCCCCTTATTACATGGGACCTAAATATACCGGCGAACTGTGGGTGTACATCCGTACACCTCTGCCTAACCCTTCGGAGAATACAGGCGTGATGGTATATTTATATATATTTATTTTTATAAGATAGAAGAATACAAATTGGGTTTTGATCTGCCAAAACTACCAAACTTACTTTCAAAATTCACTAGTTTCGAAGTATCTTTAACGTATTTGGATTCTTAAAACTATCAAATTTATACCAATATTAGAAAGAGGTAAAGCTTGTGAGGTTGTAGGAGGTAATCTCTGGAACTACTGAACCAATTTTGAAAATTCTTTTACCCATAGTAAGCCACGTTGTTTGTGAGTGTCATAGCCATATAATATAATGCTACGACCCACAGGAGTGGAGCAGTATCCAAACACGTAACTTAACGCGGGTAAAATAAGCCACGCGGGCGAAGTCGTGGATAATTCGCTAGTTAATTATAAGCGTATGTTGTTCTGTTTTTGCTGTGTAATTATTGAGAGATTGTAACTACTTTTAAGTGCACTATGCTAAACAAAATCGTCTTAGAATAAAATATAAATATACCATCACGCCTGTATTCCCCGATGGGTTATGCAGAGGTGTACTAATGTACACCCACAGTTCGCCGGTATATTTTTAGGTCCCATGTAATGGGGGGCGAGCCTATTGCCATTAACCGAGCACAAATCCAAACTCCGAGCTGCTACTGAGAATTTCATAGAAAAACTCAATAACACTTTTTGCTCGACCTGGGAATCGAACCCAGGACCTCTAAGCGTAGCAGTCGCGCTTAGGACCACTAGGCCAACGAGGCAGTCAAAAAAATCTTTCTACAAAAATATTTCTGTTAACTGACCCATAATAGTTCTGCTTGTATAGGTATTGGCATGTGTTTTCGGTCGACTTAAATAACTAACATTCAATGTTACAGCCACCCATCCACATCCCGACCGCAGCACATTACCCTTCCCGCGCAATACCTGCTCATCAAGCAACCTCATAGAGAGGCTAGTTTCATTATATATTTAGCGGCGGTATCGGCTCGCGGTCTTGATTCAGATACAATGTTAACCGGTGGCTAGCTGAATATTTTATGAAGAGAACTAGCTACGTATTATAACATTAAACTCTTTGTCTTCTTCTTTATCGTGTGGGCAGTAAGGTCTAACGACCCCACACACCCTAGTGTCAGAGTTTCTAAACCGCCTCAAGGGCCTCTGACATGGTTACCGATGTCAGTGATGTCCAAGATAAACTTAGAAAGAAAGTATATATTATTTACAAAAGTCACATTGGTTCTTGCCCGTGGCCGGTTGCAAACACAACCTCGTGCATGAGAGGTGGGCGCCTTAACCACTGGACCATCACGGCAGTCTTTGTATAAGACTATAATGTAGTTTACTACCTCGTTACCCTAGTGGTTCTTAGCGCGACTGCTACGCTAGAGGTCTTAGCTGCGATGCCCAGGTTGGGCAGTCTTATTGTTTTTTTTTTTTATGAAATTCTCAGTAGCAATACGGAGGTAGGGTTTTTGCCCGGTTAATGGCAATACGCTCGCCCCTATTACATGGGACCTAAACATGCCGACGAACTGTGGGTATATATTGGTACACCTCTGCCTAACCCTTCAGGGAATACAGGCATGATGATATGATAAATGAATATGTAGTTTCTTGAGACAAAACCACGTTTTATTTTTACGTTTAAAATTAAGTATTTTCCAGGCTATATTCATAAATGTTTTTTCTACATTTATCTTGGATATTACTGACATAGGTGAAGGAAAATCGTGAAGAAACCTGGACTTATAAATATAAGTCTAAAATCGCCAATCCGCTTTGAGCAAACATAGTGATCAATGGTCGTGTTTTCTCTGTATGAGATAACACCTTTGTCTTCCAATAGGGTAACAATAAGCTGGTATTCTTTTTAGTTTAAACTATTTTGTTGTAGGTTGTAATCTGTATGTTTCAGACGTATTCTTGATTAAAGTTCTTATAAAGCATGATGGACCAACAATGAATAGACAAACTATAACTTTCCGTCTACTGGCCCCAAAATAATAAATATCATTCCATTTCCTATTTCTAATTACATCAACTAAATCATTTTAAATCCTTGTAACTGTATCATTGGACCACAAACCAAATTACCTTCGAGCTTGCAAATAATGGATTCTGTTTAGAATTCGGGATTGGCTGTCACCCGTCAGAATTTCATGGAATTTGGTAATCAACTTGCAGACAAGTTTCCGGGAATTTGGTGCCAGTGCACAGTGTTACATATTAGGGGGACGCTTGTCCCTCAACTTGATGAAGGGTCACAAATCGTTATTTTGTTTTGTAAGGGCGGCTATACATTTTAATTGCCCGTGTTCACACTATTACGGAATCGTGAAAAATGGCGGACACGTATTAAATGACGCTTCGTCGTTTTTCAAAAACCTTCAGTTTTAAATCACGAATCGTTATGACGGATCGGTCGGGACGACTATGCCTTGCACTGCACCCACACACAACGACCGTTCGACTTGACTTGTAAAGACATGTCGCGCTGCAGTGTGAACATCTATTCGGATATTTTGATGAATCGTGAAAAAACTCGATTCCGTATGTAATGTGAACGTTCATCCGTCATTACGTATCGTCTTTTTTGACGAATCGTCGTTGACGGATCCAGTGTGAATGAGCCCTAAAGCCCACTTCCACCAAACTCACTAAACATATTTAGCATTAAATGTATTTAGACCATCATTGCATCCCTGTCACATAGAAGGTGACGGTGACAGAATGATACAATTTAAACACATATAGCGCTAAATTATGTTTAGTGATTTTGGTGTAAGTAGTATTTTGGAGTAGTAGTATTAGTGAATGCCAGCTCGAGTTTCGTTGCCATTCTTTTCCATAAGAAATAACCTTTTAGAACGGGCAACTAGATTCATTCTTTTTTATATATGTCTTTAAAAAAACCTTTTAGTATTCTAATTGAATTAAATGAATTGACTTTGAGTTTCAACTATTTAAAAAAATATATATCAAAAAGAAATCAGTTGTCCAAATCTACTAATTTAAACATTCAAAATCTGGTCACAATTACATCTCTTTCACAATCAATGTCAAAAGATGTAGATACAAGCATTTTTTCACAGTTTGACACTATGATTAAATTGCGTTTGGCCTTAAGGGCCTCCGCCCACGACCGATTTTTTTGGACCGATAATCGGGCAGAAAAACGGGCCCGTTTTTTCAAAAATTTCAACGCCCACGACCGTGTTTTTGTCGGTGACTTTCGAGGGAGGAGCTTAAATAGCGGTCAAATTTTATATCGCAACTTTTATTTGACAGAGTTACCGATAGTATAAAAATAACGTTAATAGATTTAAGGTTATTTAAGTTACAATTTATCGTTAAATAGTTTATTGACGATATTTTTATCGTTTTTTTTAAACAATTGATCCTTCTAAGATGGAAGTAGCGCAGGAAGGAGTTGTGGCGGGTCGCCCACCTTAGCGTCGCGCTAATGTAGTGCCTAACAATACTTTGCCCGATTCTTACGAATGAGAATTATACACGCTTACTTTTACATCGTTCTGAAATCAAAAGCCATGAGATCCATCATAGTACCTAATAGAAGCTATTGGCACTATTATTTTCGATAAATAACAAAAATAAATAAAATAACTCAAACATTTGAAATAGTAAGAACGCGAAGTAACGCTTCCTTGCAGTCAAGGCATATTTGTGTGAAAACCTTATCGACTATACATGCGTAAGGTAGCCTTTAAAGAATACATTAATCGATCAGACAGGAGCGCTACTAACATTTAACTCGAATTAACAAAAATAAAAGTGACGAATTTCCAACATCTTTGAGACGTCTTAAAAAAAAACACGCAATAATAACTATTACTCGACTGGAGTTCCAGTGTTTCAGCTGCAGAACGATGTAAAAGTAACCGTATATGTTATTATTAGACCTGGTAATCGAACCCACGACTTCACGCTGATCAGACGCGCTTTGCGACCACAAGCCCAATATAGTTAGTCAGTGACAATTAATATAAACGTACAAAACGGCAACTTACCTAATTTAACGGTAAAAATAACGATTAATTCATATTCTATATTAATGTTAATTAACATTATATTACTGGTAATGTTATCAAATAACGTTTTTATAAAGTTACTTTTTTCAAAATTTTCGAGTTCATGGAAATTAACGTTACGTAACGATTATTATTTTTTGATTTCATAACGTTAACAAGCCCTGGATTTAAGTCATTACATATTTAGCAAGCTTAGTCGTTGAAAACTAATGTTATTTTCATTCTTAAGAATTTATTAAATTCGTTTGATTATATATTATTTTTTTAATCCATTAACGTTATTTTTATATTAACGGTAACTCTGTCAAAGGTAATTTTATAAATATTTACCGGTATTTAAAACCCTGCGTAAATCAACACAATATTATTTACTTATTGAAATCACAGACGATTAATTTAGAAAAAAAATGATTTACCATATTATTAATAAATAAATAAGCTTTTTAATAATAAATTATTGTTATTATTCAAATGCTTCAAACTCATAAGTACTAACTTAACATAACACCACAATTGTACACTTAATTCGCAATAACTGCTTTTGACTTTAGACTTTTGACTTTAGCAATGACACAACGTTCTTCCCTAGTAAATCCATGACGGATAGGGTAAGTGCCCCAGTGAATGAACACACCCCAGTGAATTAGCAAATCCGAGTATTTTCCAAAAAATAATAAACAAAGATATTACCTTCTACCCAACGCAGTATTTTTTTTTTTTGTAATTGCTGCTCTTTATTCTAGCATAGTAACAACATTCATGTATTGCGATACTGTTCGTTTTAAAATGACGAGCGTTTAAAGTTGGCAGTGCTGGTGTAAATTTTCTTTGTTCGGGCAAGAATTTAGGACTTGGGTCAGACGCAAATTTTTTGATATCACTTTGCAGCCGTAATTAAAGTATGTACTATAAGTTATTTATAAATTCGAGTAATGGGTAGTTATAATATATGTATCAAATCAATTTCATTGCAATTTTAGCTAGTTTTAAGTAAATTATTGAGTGTTCCAGCATTGGCATTAAAAAACGTTTGAAATCCAGTGAATAAACGACCGTTAATTCACTGACCAATCGTTAATTTCATGAAATCTAGTGAATGAAATATAACATTTTCATCATGTTAAAATATAAGCTTTCGTCATAAAAATGTAACCAATAAATAAATGAATACCACATTTTGAGTTAGTAATCATCATTTTAGAGAACGGAGAACTAACAAATAGATCAAAGCTCTGAGACTCTAACTCCCAAGCTCATAAAGGAAAGACGGGAACGGAACGGGCAGTCTTCAGTGGGTGCAGGTTCAGTCGGAATAAGCTCGGCTTATAAGGCAGATCCTGAAATCCATCAAACGCGACACACCTCAAATGCTGACGAAGCTGGAGACTAACGATGGCAGGATCATCTTGTCTAAACTAGAGCTTTTAAGGGAGACGACCCAAGAGCTAGACTGACCTGACACTACACCGATGAGTTCCCGGACGTCAGCCTATATGAGATAAATATGGCTTCTTAACAACTTAAGGACAACAAGGTGTCGGGGAAGACGGAATCACTTCTGTACTACTGAAGAGGCCTATGTCCAGCAGTGGACATTGTTCGGCTCATATCATGATGAATTGATTGTTGACGTTGGCTAGGCTTATGAAGGTATATAATGATTAAGTAAGAGATTGAAGGCTTACACTTTGTTAAAAAAAAAAATGATTGTAGCAGATTTAGAGGCTAAGGATTTATGTTCATTTATTTATTCCATTTTGAACTGCATTTGATATAATAACAAGGATTTTTTGTAACTATTAATTAAAAAAAAAAACTTGTGTTCATTCACTGGTTCTAATGCTGTACATTTACTGGAAAATTTCATTCATTCGCTGGGGTTTTAGGGTATTTTTCAATATATTGCCAAATATATAAAAAAGTATACAGGTTATGTCGTAAAACCAAGTTAAAAAATATTCTTTAGTAGACATAGATTACCAAAATATAAAACCGCATACTTTAGAGGCAACATAATGTAATGATTTTTTGAAGTCTGAAGATTGCTTAAGTGTTCATTCACTGGAGCATTTACCCTATTTTCTATTTTTCACCGATAATCGGCGGCCAGGATGCGTAGATTTTGTTTTTGGACCGTTTTTTTCTCGGCCGTGGGCGTTGATGTACTAGAATCCATACGTTCCATTCTCGCCGAGAAAAAATCGGCCGTAAAAAATCGGTCGTGGGCGGAGGCCCTAAATGTTAGTAGACTGTACTTGTCAGTCCGAAAGCACGCATTGTGATCAATGCTTGCTCCTTAGCACAATCTTACCCCTGCAATAGCACACTCACTTGCCGATATTATGAACGGCATCGAGTGTTGCCAGCCGAGCGATCACATAATGTGCCCTCGCACCACTTTGTATGCTAATTCCTAGGAGCGCTGTCAGGCGAGCTATGATTACAGGACATATTCATGCAAATTATTGTGCGTTACTTGTGTGTTACAGTTAACCGTAATGATACGTGAGGTGGGGTAGCGACCGCTGTTGAAAGCCGTGGCTGAGATTTATTTATAAGGTACTTAGTTATTGGTTATTGTGTCGTGTTGGCTCAGTGGTTAAGGCACTTTGTACGCGGAACCCAATTCCTTTTTTAATTTAAGCAGCCGTTTCGGAGATTAGTCAGAACAAACAGATAGACAGACACCGTGTAAACATTCATATTTATTTTATAAAAAGATGTTATTTTGTCATTACAGACAGTCAAATCAATTTTATTTGTGTACATAGATATTTTTTTCCATTTTTTTTTTTGAGAAAGCTTGGTCCGATGACAACGGCAGTGTCTTTGATGATTCTTTCTTTTATATTAAGATTAGGAATAAAATGATAAGTCTACACGGGGTCACGTCAGACAGCATCGACAGAAGTGGAAAGAATACGGAAGACTTTTGCCTAGAAGCGAGACAATACAAGTTAACAGCATTGTTTAACCCTTTTTTTTTCAATATTTTCTCTTAAGTCATTAATTGTTATATTTATTTCTGTTTTTATAATCCCAGTAACATATTATTTACTTGTCGCGCTCGTGTTTACCGTACACTACACAATAATCAATTTACCATCACCAGGTAATTTTCAATCACTCTATAGGAAGCAATCCATCTAATGTCTTGTAATTTCCACAGTAATTAGCAGACGCTTTGCTGTGCATTATTAATGTTACAGCATTATAATACGTTGCGTGTTTGGTTATAACGTAGCAACACTTAACACCGCCATTTTCTTCATTCATTATTTGTTATTTGATTTATGAATAACTGTGATCGATATCTTGGCCAGGTTAATTTGTAGATGGGTTACCATTTGACGTAAGTGAGAGTGATCAAAATGAGTGAGGTACCGTATTGAAGGTGTATTATAGAGTTGCTTATAATATTAGCTTATTATAGTCCCACCGCTGAGCCTCTTCTCATACAGAGAAGGCACGAGCATTGGTCACTCAAAGTCAAAGTCAAAGCATTTATTTCAGTTAGACCATTTACAAGCACTTTCGAAATGTCAATAAGTTACAGTTTAAAGTTGGAGCTAGTTGCTTGTCCCAAAACGTAGTCTCTATGAAGAAGAACGAGCTAGAAACTTCACTACGTTCACTACGCTTGCTCAAGGCGGATTGAAGATTTCAGACTTATAATTATTACCAGGTTTCCTCATGGGGTTTTTTTTTTTACTTATGTCAATGATGTCCAGGTTAAATTTAGAAAGCACATCTGAATTGAAAGCCCAGTTTCGAACCGCAACCTCAAGCTTGAGAGGCAGACGCGTCTAATCATTGGGGCACCACGACTTGTTTTTAGGAAGGCAGATTTGTTGAGAAAAGTATTTTTTTTAAACCTCCCACCTTTTCAAAATTTTCAAAAGCATCCTTAAAACGTTAACCCTCTAATCGCTAGTTAAACTAATAAACAAAATAAACGATCCGAAATAATTTAACAAGCCAACATTTTCCGGATCGAAAACGCCGAAACGCCGAACTGCCGAAAACAGATGCTGTTACCCTACAGATTAAAAGGTTAATGTAAAATGTAAGTTTACAATCTGGGGCATGGTAATGAGATGTGGGTACTGGTGATTACACCACGACCCATGGGTTGTACCATAGATAACAGAGTACCTACTCACGAGGTACTTTGCAGTGAGGTCGGTGTTAATAGCTGCTATAATGGAAGGATTAATTTCTTCCTTTGAATTATCGTAATTTATTCAGATTATACCACGATAATTATAGTCGCTTAATTTGATAAATCTAGCACAAGATCGTTCGCCAGCTCGATATTGTATGCAGAGTGTAAAAATCATAAGTTATCAAACTAAGTGACGCTGAGCGAAAACATCATGATTGCTGGGAAGCGCGAATCACTGTTTATGAAAAAACTTCGCGCTTATAAAAAATCTTAAAATAAATGTTGGAACTCAGTAAGAACATAAAAATTAAAAAATATACACACACAAAAAAATTCAAAAGCTAGGCGATATATAAATATTTAGCTTTAGTCAATCTGTAGGAGATGCAACTATAATCTCTTGGTATGGATTCACCTAGGAATTGTCCCTGAATATATATACAAAATCCACTATTTACTGTCCTCGAAGCTGCCGCACTACTAAAACGCTCACAATCCTCGACAAATCCGTTCTCCTCTAAAGCCGTTGTCTTAGTTCGCATCTGTTTATACATTCACCACTAATTTCCGTTGGCAAATGAATTCATTCCATAATTTAGTAACATTTTACTATATACTACGAGCCTGATATCATAAAATATGTAAATAGGTGAAACAGTGGCGGAGTCTGTTCAAATTTTCGTACAAATTAAACTTGGATACAGTTCCGTCGCAGTTTATCCGCGTTGTACGAAGCCTTGCGGTCTCGTCCCCGGTATTCTTAATCTTGTAAAATGTGGGTAAGCTCTACATTTTCAAGGATTTGCAACAATTTCTGTTAAAGAAATATTTCTTGATATAGAACAACAAACTTGCATTAAAAATATAATAATACTCATATGGAATCTTAAAAACAACTGACATATAACTATACTTCATAAACCCACAGCTGTATCGGCAACTTATAATTGCATCTTTACTGGAACCTTACGGCGTAGCCTGCTACTGCGTAGTATGCTACGGCGTAGCCTGGTCACCACGGCGTAGACTGCTACAGCGTAGCCGGGACCGACGGCGTAGTCTGCTACAGCGTAGCCGTGAGGATTCGGCGTAGTGTGCTACAGCGTAGGAGTGAGGATTCGGCGTAGTCTGCTACAGCGTAGCCGTGAGGATTCAACGTAGACTGCTAAAGCGTAGCCAGGGCCGTACGGCGTAGTCGGATCACTACGGCGTAGTCTATCAAAGCGTAGCCGCGACCCTAAGACGTAGTGTGCAACGGCGTAGCCGGGACCTACCGGTGTAGTATGCTACCACGTAGTCGGGACGAAACGGTGTAGTCCGCATCCCCGTACGCAAGGCTTACCACGCGGCGTAGTCTTCACGCGCGTTGCGTTGACCCTACGCCGTAGTCTGCTTCCACGATGCACGAGTACCTCGGCGTAGTCCGGTACAACGTAACCGGACCCTACGTCGCGACGTAGACCGCTGCACGGCGTAGTCTGCTACGACGTAGCAGGCAGTAAAGATTAATTTGGTGTAGCGGATTTAAGGAACTCCATTATTCATTCACTGTGGTAAACCACAAGATGCTATAAACTTCTGCTAGTAAATTCATGAATTTACTAGCAATTATATCTAAGAAACAGATCAAAATAGGTGTCGGATTTAAAATCCTTTCATCCATTGAAGTTCATTCTTAAATATCTTTACGACGTCATCTTCGGGGCGTCAGCACACAGAGAGGTCGTAAAACAGCAGTAAACTCAGGTGAAATCGCGTCGGGTTTAAATTTAGCTGACTGCTTTAATGAATTTAATGTACGTGTTTCTATAGTCCGCTGTATTAGCTTTGTCTTTTAAAGAAATAAAAAGAATTTGTTGACTTAAAAGTTAGTATACACAATAAAGAAAAATAACACTATTATATCTGGAAAACACCTTGAACACGCATTAAAATAGTTCGGTATGATACTTCGTACAATACGACTATGTGAGAGAGACCATGGAGTGCACTTGTCATTGACGGGCCTGTTGGTCTAGTGGTTAGCGGCCCTGACTGCTAAGCCGGAGGTCGTGGGTTCGATTCCCACCCAGGACAAACTTTGTGTGATGAGCATGATTGTTTGTTCTGTGTCTGGGTGTGATTTATCTATAATATGTATGTATTTATAAATTATATAAGTATGTATATCAGTTGTCTGGTTACCATAACACAAGCCCTGCTTAGCTTGGGATCAGATAGCCGTGTGTGAGTTGTCCCAAGATATTTATTATTTATTTATTTATTTATTGCGCACACACTTGTGCACTACAAAATTTCCTACGGTCACTGTGACCGAAATTCATTCAGATGAATATAATGTCTATCTCTTCTTACCCTTCTTACATTTTACTCATCCATGTAGCAACAAGACAGCTGGCACCCCGGAAGCCTTTCTCAGACCATCAAATGCATGGCGGCCATTTATTATTAAAATACACAATAACTATCGAAAATCTATCATAAAAACAAAACAAAGCTTATTCAATTTATCCCACGTTTGTCAGTCACCTACAACGCTGCCTACTCCTTTAATGCAAGGGCGACGTGTAACTAGATCCTCGCCTACGTGCTATATCAATTTCAGTCAGTGGGAGGCAAAGAATAAGTGCTCTCATAATATTTGTGGAGGCATTAAAACGTCATATTTCTTCTGTAAAGCTTGTTTGTACTTCTGAAATGTAATTAGTTTAGAAGAACACTGTAATCGATTCAGTTAACATAACATTGTTGTGTTTTATTAATCGGTAAATTAAGAAGGAGGCGGTTTCATTTTATTTTTTAAATGGTATGTTTTTTGTGATATTTTAAACAGTGATTTATACTTTCTATCTTAATATTATAATGAGGTATTTTTTTTATTTATTATTATTCAAATTAATCATCATCATCATAGCAACCGACTGACGTTTACTGCTGGACATAGGCCTCTTCTCGAGGTAGCCACAATGACCAGCAATTATTCAATATAATAGGTAATCTGTGGAAGTACATCACAAGCAATCTATCGGTAATAGAAAGCAGCACTATTGCGGACCATCATAAGGTATGTTTTATGGTGTACTTGACTTCCACGTGGCCGCAGTCGCGGACAGAACCTAGTAAATTAAAATTAAGGGTTGCCATTTCGATGCGTTTTTTATTTTAAAATCGATCCACTATTGGCGAACAAGTAACCAGGAGCTATCATTTATTTATTTAAACTTTATGCAACAAAAAGTACTTACAAAAGCGGACTTAATGCCTTAGGCATTCTTTACCAATCAACCAATGGTGGTGAATAGATTATATGGCGGGTGCAAATCAGGAAAATCATGAATCAGGTGGTTGATCATCGGTCTCTACGTTACACCTGCTGGCTATTTCAGGGTTTATTGTCCATGCTGTCCAAACTCTGGCCTCTACCGGAATCAGTTTTACTACAAAGACAGTTTACACGCAACAATAAATATACAATTCACAAGATATTATTATTATTATTATTATATATAATTACCGCAGCACATCCCCGTAAATTATGAAACATGATATATTATTCTGCCTCGTCCAGAATTCGTCTGTCGTTATCACGTAGGTCTGTCACGTAGCCACAGTTCTGCCTACCCCCCTTCTCTACCCCCCTTTGTATAAGCAACGTGTAAGCGAATCTAATTCAGGCGCACGTGTTGCTCGGTTTGATATCCGTATGTTGTGAGACCAGAAATGGTGGGAAAATATGGGGAAAAAATGTTTTTTTGTGGGAAATAATAGGGTTACAAAAGTGACGTCACAAGTGTTCTATTGTTTACCATTAAAAGAAGCGTTTGTGTTTTTATTTGTTTACATTAGAAGGCGAGGCAGTAGCTACTGCGATGTTTTAAAAAGGCTGTAAAAAATAAACCACCTTTTTTATAAATATCATTGGATGGCAAACAAACCGACGACGGCCCACCTGATGTTAAGTGGTCATCGCTGCTTATAGACATCTGCAATACCAGAGGCCTTGCTAATGCGTTGCCATTCCAGAGAAAAAGTTAAAATGTCACAAGTGCCTGTAATTACACCGGCACCCATACCCTTAAAACCGGAACACAGCAACGCTGCTTTTAGGTTGAAATAGGTATGGTAGTAGTACTTCCCCGGACGAGCCCCTTCACAAAGAGCTAGCTAGACCACTACTACATTATTTAATAGATCCATAACTGTAGCATCTAGCGTCTGCATTGGTCCTTACGACTGCAGACTGCCATAAATAAAATATGAGCTATCAAAATCCGTATAAAATTTTGCAGCCAGCTTGCAAGCTTACAAAGTTAAGCTGTGTACAAGGTGGATTTTTAAGACGGGTCACTAAGGACAGTTACCTTAATCGATAAAGAAACATATTTTCTTAACCTCTTCTTAATTAAAGCGAAAATGTTTTTGCTGATTTTTAGTACTACCTACTACACTATTACAGTACGGCCGACGTATCTTGACGGTCCTGAAGTTAGCTGTTTAGGTGCGCAATGGAACGTTTAGGAACAAAAGTGTCTACTGCGCAGCTACTCGGCTAACTTCAGGATCGCCAAGTTACGTCGGCCGTACTGTACTACACTTTAAATGGTCCCATAGTCTTTTGGTCCCAAAATGAAATAGGATCGATTGGTTTTTTTTTTGCATATAGGTATGTGAATGCAGTTCAGAATATCTCAAAAGTTATGGATGTTCTTTTAAGAACGTTTTCCTATAACTATGACGGTTAACTTGAACCTGCCTTTAGTGACACGTTTCAAAAATCCAAACTGTAGGCACTAGTGGCGCCCTAAGTGTAGGAAACAGTAATCAATTACTTCACCATGTGTGAAGGCTTTACATGAAATTAAATAAATTGGTGGAGAATTAACAGTCTTTATTTAAATGTATCTCTAAACATTTTAGAAATAACGTATGCTTTGGCGCCATGGAATAATGATCTGCCGTTGTCTATGTCGAAGTGTCAAAATAATATCCATAATATGTCAATGTCAAAATGTCAGCTGTCACTTTGGCATAGACTTTTCAATCAACAAAGTTGCCACTCAAAATAATCAAACGATGGCAACAAAATATGTAATTTAAATACAGTAAGGGGTTGATTCTTACACGTGAAATCTAACCAGTCCATAAACATTGTTGCAGACACTCGGCAGTGGACGTGTCTAACGGTAGCAACAGAGAACATGAGAGGAGCCGGTGGCAGACCCCAGATGGAGACAGGTAAATATAAGTCTTGATACTTTTACTTTGTTAGCTGGTCAGCCCACACAAGCCAAGGCAGACAGGAAGCAAAGGTGTAGTTTCATTCAATGAATGCATGGTAAAAAAAAAAATACCCGGGACTTCTCTGACACCTAACTTCAACTTTCTATATAGTTATCTAATTTCTTGACAATTCAATCAAAACTGCCTGTAAATGGTCTAATTGAAATAAATACTTTGGCTGTGGTTTATATTTTGATCAATACGGAAATGTTCAATTGCTCAATGTTTTGGTAATTGATAGGTAATAATTAAAAGTCGATGAAATTTTGTAGATATCATAAGGGCAAGGATCGTTATAATCAGTTTCTCTGCAAGAAACTACATTTGAAGGGAGACGGATACGGTTTCATACATTCTTGGGCCTGTGTGTAAAAAGATGAATTGGTGTCAACTAATAGCTTAAATATAATAAGAAAGTATCACTAAAAAATCAGTTTTTTTTTTGTATTTCGAAATAAAAAATATGGCGCTTTTTAAACTATATCTCAACATAATACAATTTGGCTCAGAAATCCCCGTCTTCTTTATAAAGATGTTTAAAGTTGATATTTTGAACTACCTGTGAATTTCGTTTTTTTTTAAGTTAAATGATAGGATTAGACATATTGAGCAATATATATGTCTAGACTTCATGTAGCGCGCTGTGCAAGATATGCTAACTTACACAGCATATAAAATTACGCCTTTACTACTATCATTAAGTACAGGAAACCTTATACACCCCGAACTATATAGTATGTTGCAAGATTAAACAAAATAAGGAAAAGCAGGTGAGACCCCGTTGAGCCTCGTAAGCCTATAACAAATGAAGTGAGGTTATTATTCGCGATAATCCCGAACAGATAGCGGACATCCTCACTACTATTTATTAACAATGTAGATATCTAAATGTTTTTTTAGGGTATTGTTTGTGCCATTAATGAGGGTCAGATCTGCTTATAAAAAAAATAATTTTATTTACATACATACATACATACATACATAAACTCACGCCTTTTTCCCATGGGGGTAGGCAGAAACCACGGACCGCCACCTGCTACGATCCTTACACACTCCTTTCGCCTCGTCCACATTCATACATCTGCCGTGCGATTCTGTAACATATCTCAGCGCTGCGCTCGACGTCGAGCTGGTTGACAAAACTTCGGTAAAATCAACTCTATGCGTTGTGCGTAAAGTTGATTTGACAGTAGTGTAGTCGACGAGCTCGACGTCGAGCGCTGCGTTGAAATATGTTAGAGAATCGCACGGCAGGTCATACAAGCACGCCGGTTACGAGTACTGCGCACCTGACCTTAAAAAAAAAACTAAATTTATCTGAATTTTATTTAATCCTACTAATATTATAAATGCGAAAGTTTGTGAGGATGGGTATCCATCCATCCTCACAACCGTTTGTTACACACACACGCGAGAACTCCTGGACGGATCTGGATGAAATTCGGCACAGAGATACTCGTAGATTATAGTTTGGAATAAAACATGAGCTACTTTTTATCCCGAGAAGGAAATTGACGATTTCCGTTAAATAATACATAATACATCAACTTTAATGCGGTAAGTGGTGGGCAGAAGCAAGTAGATTATAATTTACATAGTATACCCTACAGTAAACGATAAACAGGTCCTTTCTTCGCCATCAGTGAAATGTTAGTGTCCCCTTTCCTCTGGACTCTGCCTACCCTCTGGCCTGTAAGTGTAACGCGCGCTAGGCTTAAGATCGTTTATTAAACCTGTCACCAAACAGGCCGATGTTTTTTCCCCCAGCTTGCCCAAAAGATATAATTTATGACCATTTTGCAAGTATCAAATAGATTCAAGTTGAACAAAAGATTTTTATTTCAAAGAACGTTTTTACGAGTCTGTAGTGGATGCTACAGAGATTAATAGCTTCACCTATTGGGACCGCAAAAAATGCCAGACTTTTAATTATAGTGATTATCGAGTCATGATCAAGTGTCAAGACTTTTTGTTCGTAGTATAAAAAATAATTGCTTTAATTGTGGGGGGATGACACCATGACTTGGCATTTGTTGTGAATGGAAGTTAAGTATTAGTTACAAATATAATCTTTTTGATCTCGTTTTTTGATCGTCTGGTTCTTATGTTGCAATTCCACTGGAATTTAATTTTACCTCAATACGTATAAAAACGATGTCTAATGGTAACGATGATAATGTCTCAATATCATTATGATGGACCGTAATATTATTGTGTAATTTCTACCTAATGAAGCATCAAACCAGATATTTAAGTAATTAGTACAAAAGACATTATACACACTTACACACGTAAATATGTAGAATATACTTTACACTTACTTATTTTTGACGAAGCGTTTGGGGCAGTGGCTGAGCGATCAACTGATGCACGTCGCAGGTTCAATTCCTGCACGAAACAAATATTTGTATGACTTACAGATAGTTGTTCCGGGTCTGGCTGTTTGTGTATGTGAGTTTATATGTTAGGAAATGTACCCACGGTAGGTACAGGAGAAATTCCTAGTGTGGAGCAACGTTTTTTTTTAAGTCATACAAACTACTCTCCCGTACACCAAAAGAATTGACCTATTCTGAATCTGCTAAGCAAAAAACATTAGATACCACTAGCTTTTGCCCGCGACTTCGTGCGCGTGGATTAATAGTTCCCGTTCCCGGGGGATTTTCGGGATGAAAACTATCTATGTCCTTTCTCGGGTCCCAGACTATATCTGTACCAAAATTTCATTGAAATCGGTTCAGTGGTTTAGGCGTGAAGCAGAGACAGACAGACAGAGTTACTTTCGCATTTATAATATTAGTACGGATAAACATTAGCAGCAAAATTGCTGTTTAATCACAAATAAGGTTGCGCAAGTGTCAAAACGCGTCGGTCGCCGTACGCGTTGGCGCGTGCACAGGTTCGACCACAAACTGTGTAACGATCAGTTTGTGGTAACCTCACGCTGTATGGCTTAATTATAGTATAGGCAGGAATATAGAGTGTGTGTGCATGTTAAGTATACTTTTGACATAAATGTCGTGATTAGCGTGTTGTATTACCATATTCTTGCAATGTATATTCTTAAGGAGCTTGTGTCATGGTTGGGTCCCACTTGTAATAGTCGAGAAAAATAATGAGTTTTCATTTTATCAATTAGCAATTGGGTAGTAGCAGAGACCATTAATAATAATTCCAAGATTGTAGATTAGTATTGTCATACAAAATCTAAGGAAAAATCGCGTTTTGACAGCTCATAAAAAGTACGTCAATCGATTAGTGGTATTATCTACCCAATTGTATTGGATGAAAAAATAATGGATTAGATTTTGAGAAGAATGATTTATTTTTCATTCATTTTCTAAATTTAATTACCATACACAACTAAACTTCTTCAAAAGGGAATTTAAAAAATGATTTCCTTCTTAATTTGTTTTATTTCGTGTTAGGCTGTCTACATACCCAGCGACGGGCGACCGCTCGACGCTGCTGCGGTCGCACGCGGCCAAGTCGGCGGAGTGCAGCGGGCAGGGCTCCCCGCGCCCGCGCCGCGCGCCCCGCGAGTCGCGCCGCGTGTCGCTCGCGCAGGCCTCGGGCTACGTGCAGCTCAACCAGTACCGCCTGCTCGAGCCTATTGGACAGGTTTGTCAAACATATTATATATATTTTCTAATATTTTTCGTCTTTTCAGAGTGTTTTTTATGAAAACTTGCCTAATAATTAACTGGGTGCCGAGTGTGAGATTTTTCATTCACGTTTGATTGCGAGCGCGTTAGAATTTTACCACCTATATCGAATAAAAAAATGTATTTTATCCCAAAAAAGATAAGTTTGTCAAGTCTAACATAAGTATGTTAGACTAAGCAGATGAAACATTTGAAAGTATGAAAGTCAACAGACACGAAAACCACCATCCGGCTTTACTTCGCTGAACAAACGAACTAGGTCAGTGACCCCAGCACACTCCGACATAAGCTCGAGTTCGCCCACTAATTATGTTAAAAGTGTAACGCTGCTAAGTCCGCTAATAAGCTGAAAGTTATGTGACGTCACAAGTTACGTGCATACAGAAGGCCTACTCCACACAACGAGCGAAAACGCTCGTTTTGTATAGAGATTGATGAGCTTTCCGCATTTGCACGAATGCGATACAAAACTGGTGTTTTTTTATGGAGAAAAGCTGAATTAGTATAGTCTAAGACCAGCACAATACATTGAAAATTATATGTCTTCTAAAATGCAATACCTCAATAATACCTGTACACGTATTTTTTAATATGAGGCCTGTTTTACCAGGCGACAAGTCTCAGAAGAAACACAAAAAAAGAAAAAAAAAAAAACTCTAATCAAAATCTCTCTAAAAGTATCTCTTTAAAAGTCCATGCAGTATCTTGTAGTGGTCAAATCATAATGATGACCAGAGTAGGCAATAAAGAAACAACATATTAAGTACGGTTTATTAAATAGAACAAAAACTGTTTAAAGAGGACCTGCCTAAGCATCGGCCGTGATGTTTCTTGCTTGTCCTTCTCCACAGAGATCTACCTAGGTTTTGGAACGAGCAACTAGCTTCAAGATTCTACCCGAATTCTTGACAATACAAAAGTAAATACTTTATCCTACTAATATTATAAATATGAAAGTTTCAGGATGTTTGTTACTCTTTCACAATAAACGGCTGAACGGATCTGGATGAAATTTAGCACTGAGATAGATTGTAGTGTGGAATAACACATTGGATACTTTCTATCCCGGAAAAATGTACTGTTCCCGTGGGATATTGCATCAAATTGGGCTCGCACGAAGTCGCGGGCAGCAGCTGGTTTGAAATAAATGCCTTGACTTTATTGCCCAACCAGTGAGTTGTATGGAGTTGGCCTTCTGTGCCCACCAACATTGCCGTGAAACATTAACTTATGTAAACTCATTGTTCCAGGGCTCGTACGGGATCGTCAAGTTAGCCTACAATGAAGAGGATGATACGCATTACGTAAGTAAACTTAGTTAAAATACAATTATCCCTGTACCTACCCTTTAAATTTATTTTTCGATTCTATTATTATTTATTTAACTTACATACACTATCTTACAGATTGACCTTAAAACAATTATGGTTCCCAGAGGAACAAAAATTAAAACTATTGTAATCAACTAATAAAACAGCTAATACTAAAAATATAAACCAAATAATAAGGGCCACTTTGTCCAAAATCACTAAACATATTCAGCCTTACTTATAAAATAACGCTAAATAATACTTAGCTATCTGCCAATTGATAAACTCTTAAATCCTTGGCTAAAAATCAATTGTTTTTCACATACCACTTTCAACGGTGTCTCAGGCGAAAATTCTTACCTATAAACGTTAATCAGAGTTAAGATGTTGTTACGTACTAGCTAAGTGACAGAAAATTTCAACAGCGGGGACACGTTGTTTAAGTATAGTTCAGAAGTAAGATGGCGGGCTTCAATCAGCTGTGATGATGACATTTTTGTTCGATGGATCAACATGTACAATGTGATAGGGTGAAATAATAATTCTAAATACGCTTAGCCATTAAATGTATTTAGTAATTTTGGTGTAAGTGGGTATTAAAATCAGACTACACAATTGTATACTAAACTAACACTACAACTATTAAATTCTATTTATACAGGAACAAGAAAAAAAGGATACTCGCATTCACATTTTTTCTCAAGATCTTTATTATTATTCCACTAATCACCAAAATTAGGTTAGCAATCAAAAAAATAATCTCGTAGCAATACATCAAACGTCAATTCCCCCACAACAGTAACAAAATACAAGGAAAATATATCTTAAGAGATGATTACAAGCCCCACTCAGTATAATTACATTCTGATATTTATTTATTTTCGGGTCAATCTATAGGTTACGTAAGACAATATCATAACAAAACAGTTTGCTTAGTGCTGGGGCTACACTAGCGTGTAAAGCTTCGCACTATGGGACATTATTAAGACAGACTGATGTAACCTATCATTATCGGCTATCCCAGTGTCCCAATCTCTATACGGCTTGCGACACGTCAAAGCTGTTTTTTTATGACTTCTTCTATAGCCCACCGTGTTCCTCCAAATGCCCTTTGCGTTCCAGGGCCGCGGTAACTCTTTCGAACTAATTCCGCAACCCTATCACGTCAAAGCTCCTAATGTGACAAAAATTGGCACAAAAACTTTAGAACAAGCATTACATACGAATCTTTGTCACGCATTACTTCGTGAAGATGTTAGACGCAAGCGTGGGTTTGGCATTAGGCCCAATTTCGAGCAAAGCGGTGGGGAGAGGAGAAGTAATGTCTCGTAAACCAATCAACCAATACTATCGCGATGAAGCTTATCGTTGAGATGTAAAAATAACAAAAGCCACATACACAGATAATTCTCCTTTTCTCCCCCCTTCATTGGAATCCGGGCCTTACGATAAAAGTAACACCAAGGCTGATATAAGGTAAAGGGATTACATTGGCAGGTAACAACATCCGTTCAGAGCGGAAACAATGAAAAAAATGGCGAAATATTCCGTTAAATGTCAAAGGGCAAGTAATCGGCTTGAACAACGTCAATCTCGGAGCGGCGAGCAAGGAAATGTAATGACGCGGAGTGATGTGTCGTGTAGAGGGAGCCACCGTGGCTGGTCTATACAAACAAACAGAACAGCAATTATATAATTGAGCTAAGTTTTGCTTCAACGAGTCAAGCATTGTGGGTTGTCAGTAATTAAATGGAAGTCCTTGAATAGACCCCGAACTCGGTTCCGTCGGACCAAAGACAACATGTTTAGGTGGGGATTCAGTGATGGTAGCGACTCGAGCTGTCTGTGCGGTACAGCACATACGATGGCCCATCTCACATCGTGCCCTGCGTAGCCTAAGCAGCTGTTAGGGCACGCAGGGCATGAAGTGAGCATAACGGTTCAATGTACATCCCAAACTTATGCTTAAAATAGATTTTAAATTAATCAGGGTTAAATGTCTGATCATTAAGATTTCTTCGCAAAATGAGAGACATTTTACCGTGGGTTGGCTCGACTAAGCGGGACTAACCCCAAGTGATGGACCACTGTAATGGTTAAACAATGTCTCACGTTCGTGAGGGAAGATATTAAGTTTATAATAACTGCACATGTGGCCTTGACATATCAAAGCCACATGCGCTTTTCATAAAAAGCAATTAGAACAGGGAGTCTTGTGGATCCCATTACTTCTAACGAACACTATATCAGAACCAGTTTGTAATTTCCGTATACTTTTTTTGTTTGCTTAAAAAAGTACACATACATATAAATATACCATCACGGATGTATTTCCCGAAGGGTTAGGCAGAAGTGTACTCATGTACATTCACAGCCATGGAGCACACTTCATTAACCAGGTACAAATCCTAACTCTGAGCTGCTACTGAGAATTTCATAGAAAAACCCAATAACACTTCAATTTAGTTAGTAGGTAGTTAGTTAGTTAGTTTAAAAAGTATTGTATCATAATTGTTACCTACCAGTTGATAAACGTTGGAAAACCTTTTAAATTCAAAATAATTTAAAATACCGGATATTAGGGTATGCTTAGATGGTTCGGTCATATTGAGAGGATGAGTGAAAGGCGACTAACAAAAGGTATTTATGTGGCAGATGTGAGTGGCAACGCCGGGAGGGGACGCCCTAGAAAGACCTACCCTGACCTTATCGGTGAGGTTCTTCAGAAAGGTCGGGTGTGCAGTACTCGTAACCGGCGTGCTTGTATGACCAGATGTATGAACGTGAACGAGGCGAAAGTAGTATGTCAGGATCGTAGCAGGTGGCGTTCTGTGGTTTCTGCCTACCCCCATGGGAAAAAGGCGTGAGTTTATGTATGTATGTACCGGATATTATTAAGTATTTATTTTTCGCACTTTTCCAGCTGATGGCGAAGCGAAGGAACTTTTTGATGTCTTTTAGTTTCTTTTTCACTATTATTAAGAGCAAATACATAAATAAACTACACTACTATACGTTATTTTAAATGCCTGAAAGTAAGTCCTCTCAATGATAATGCCTTTTTAACTAGAATGTTCTTTTACCAGGCGATGAAGATCCTCTCAAAACGCAAGCTGATGCGGCGAGCTGGTCTGTTCGGGCGCGCGCCCCCGCGGAGACCCGGCCCGGGCCCCCCTCCCGACCCACTCCAGAGGGTCTACCGGGAGATCGCCGTGCTCAAGAAACTGGACCACCCTAATGTTGTCAAGTTGGTTGAGGTGAGGCTACTCATTATATCATCAGATTATTCCAAAGTTAACCCACATTCTTCCTTAGTCAGAGATCATAAGGGTCATTTTGAGAATCCTTCTGAAAGGTCACAGTTACATAATAGTTATCGGTGAGGTTCTTCAGCAAGGTCCGGCGCGCAGTACTCGTAACTGGCGTGCTTGTATCAACGTGGACGAGGCGAAAGCACTATGTAAGGATCGTAGTAGATGGCGTTTTGTGGTTTCTGCCTACCCCCATAATAAAAAGTGAGTTTATGTTTGTACGTAACATCCCACAACTATAAAATAAGGCTTTATTTAGTTTTCGTTTTTGTTATTTCCACTTTCATTGCGCTTTTCACGATTTCTCGCTGTATTTTAATTGCGTAGTAAACGCCACTACTACATTGACAAGCTTTTTATGAGCTGTCAAAACTCGATCCTCTCTGTCGTCACTTATTTACCAACTCAATTGAATAACTATTTAAACATAAAGAACTATTTTGCAATTAATTGCAGATTGCAGTCGGGTTTTCAGGGTTCAAATAAAAGGCTTTTCTTAGAGAAGTTGTGTATGATTGCGTAATGCTGTCTTTTACCTAATTGAAATAACGAAACTGACGCGATTGCGACCCAGACAACACAACTTTGGAGAAGAACGATAAGGAAACCCGACCGAAAATAAAGATAGGAAGAAGAAGAAGGTGAGGCGAACTGTGGGTGTACATTGGTACACCTCTGCCTAACCCTTCGGGGAATACAGGCGTGATGGTATCACTTAATTAATTTCATAATAAACGATCTCCATGTCAGCTAATAATAACAAATGTACGACAAATACAATAAGGATGTTAGTCTGTTGTCTTGTTGTTCATCAACAGAACTGACCTTTCGCTATATTGACTCCTTCTATTAGCTAAGTAAATAATGCGGCTGTTTGCCTTTTATTAAGGTAATGTTTACTGTTTCCTTATCTTAGCTTTGTGAGGTAAACAGGTGATTAGAAGGAAGAAGGTTCTTCTTCTTCTTCTTCGGTTCCTTTCTTCTAGCTAGAAGATATAAGGATTTAAGTTGTCGTGTTTTCAAAAGTGCAATTCTGTAAAAGATGCCTTAGTGAGTATAGATGAAGTGAGCAAGTACCGACGTGGGTGGCTGAAGGACCTGTCAAGCCCTAGCATTCGGTAAGATGGCAACTCATCTCAAGCTGGTTTCACCTAAAATTACAAAGGAAGAATTTAACAGAAAAGGATCACAGCTTTTTCGGCGGTAGAGCGCCCATAGACACTTTTGTAGCATCTACTTTGAGATGCTTTTTATGGGATGAGCTACACCAAGCTACACCTCACCATTCTTAATCACAAAAACTTTTAAAGAAAAAGTATCGATGCGACTGTCCAACTTTTTTTGTATATTCTTGGATAACGTCCTACTAATATCTATATTTATAAAAATGAATTACTGTTCGTTAGTCTCGCTAAAACTCGAGAACGGCTGAACGGATTTATCTTATCTTAGTCTTGAAATGTTCGTGGAGGTCTACGGAAGGTTTAAAAGGCGAGAAAAATTTGAAATGACCCACGGGGGCGGAGCAGTAACCAAAGACGCGGGTGAAACCGCGGGGCACAGCTAGTTATTAATAAGTTTGTGAGGATGGATTGATGGATGTATAGCTGGATGTTTGGTTTGTTACTCTTTTACGCGTATACGGCTGAAAGGATCTGGATGAAAATTGGCACTGAGATAGATTGTAGTGTGGAATAACACATCGGATACTTTTTATCCCGGAACAATGTAGGACCATGTATCAGAGCCGCGTACGAAGTCGCGGGCAGATGCTAGTATACACATAATTACCATAATATATCACAGGCACTGCTGCTTCTGTCACTCGTTCCTCTTCTTTATCGTATGGGCAGTAAGGTCTTACGACCCCACACACCCTAGTGTCAGAGTTTCTGAACGCCTTGAGGCGGCTCAAGGGCTTCTGACATGGGTCTCATTGATATCATGACTAACCCATTAACCCTTGCCCACCAGGTGCTAGACGACCCAGCAGAAGACCACCTGTACCTGGTATTCCAGCTGCTCGAGGGAGGCCCCGTCATCGACATCCCCACGGAGACGCCGCTCAGTGAACATCTGGCGAGGAAGTACATCAGGGATGCCTTGCTGGGCGTGGAGTATTGTGAGTAACGAGGCTACTACTCTAGGGTACTGATAGGTTTCGTCACTACCTTAAAAAACCAGTTTCGGTGACCGCTGAAGTTTTAGAGTAGCGAAAATTTTTCTACCAATCTTGGGCTTCCAAAAAAATTAACTAATTAGGTGTTGAAACGAAAAGGATGGAAGGAGTGAAGGGAGGCTTTTGCCCAGGCGAGGGACAGAATAGGCTAACAAAAAAGAAAATGGGAAAAAATACATCCAGTCGAACTGCTCATGGTAGCAGAAGAAACCGTAGGTTTTAGTTGGTAAGTCGACATAACCCTTCGTTCTCCGCACACAGAGGACATCTACAAGGATTACCCAACAAAAAAAAGCATCTTTCTTTTTAATTCGTCTGTGCCCTGTGTAAATTTTCACCTGTTCTACTTTTTTGATAAAACGAACAAACGTAACGAGGTTGTTTGTTATGTAAAAATTGTGTGAGCTATTGTCTTTACATCACAAAAATTACCCAATAGCACGAACAATGGGAGCGGTTTTGTGGTGTGCATATTTGAATACATGCCGATACAACATACCGGCGACCATACTGGCAGTGTTGTAAATTGATACACCTCTGCCTAACCCTTCGGAGAATACAGGCGTGGAGGTACGTTATATTTGATTACATACAGGGCAATCTTAAACCACAATACCCCAACTAGGAACCAAAGTTTCCGTTCATCCATGGTTGCCCTGAAGAAAGGTCACGTGGTCCCCAAAGAGTCGTTACATTAAGGTGCAACCTCCACGGTAACCCGCGAAATTCAAATATTCTTACGTTTTTTGCAATTCGCAAGTCAGTATTGTATTAGGTTTATTGTTGATTAAAGTAAGATTCGCGGGCGTAAGATGTATGTATTTTCAGAATCATAACCATTAAAATCAGTAAAATAACTCCATAAGTCGGTATAATTCCAAAATGTCAAGATTTCATGAAATAGTCATTCTTTCGGTTTACCTGGTCCTATGAAGTTTTATTGCTGACTTAAATGGTTATAATTCTGAAAATACATACTTCTTACGCCCGCGAATCTTACTTTAATCAACATTAAACCTAATACTGACTTGCAAATTGCAAAAAACGTAAGAAAATTTGAATTTGGCGGGCTACCGTGGAGGTTGCACCTTAAGTTCAACGCTACAACCTCAGCAGCGCCTGCTCCCTCCTGTAGCACCTCTCTCCTGTGTCCTGGACGACACTCCCGGGGAGTATGGAGGTTATTTTTAGCCGTGACCTTTCCCTACTGCCACAACTTGTTAAAGTTAATTTAAATAATTTTTCGTGTTTATTATTTTTTGAATAATAATGTTATGTTAAACGTTTATTGGGTAACTCTGGGCGGTTAGACTTGTAGTGTTAATTTAACTTTTGGGAAATATAATGCATGTGTCATGTGTGGGGGTCTTGGGTTCGATTCCCAGGTTGAGCAACATGTTATTGAGTTTTTCTATGAAATTCTTAGTAGCAGCTCGGAGTTTGGATTTGTGCCCTGTTAATGGCAATAAGCTCGCCCACTATTACATGGGACCTAAATATACCGGCGAACTGTGGGTGTACATTGGTACACCTCTGCCTAACCCTTCGGGGAATACAGGCGTGATGGTATATATCTTTCAGTAAATATTATCTATTCGGATCTCGTGTCGGCTAATGAAGGGGGGGTGATCTGACCCCCCCCCCGCACCGCTGCTCCCCCCTTTCCTATCTAGTCGTAAAAATGTCGTAATATTTTAATAACCTTGTCTGAATGCCGGACGGAATGTGTACCGAGGCGGTGTCACAGCCTAGCAGCTGTCACTGTGAGACGATTCAGAAATGTTTGAAAACTATGAAGGTGGGTTAATCTTCTTCTTCTTCTTCTTTATCGTGTGGGCAGTAAGATCTTACGACTAAACCGCCTCAAGGGCCTCTGACATGGTTACCGATGTCAGTGATGTCCAAGATAAACTTAGAAAGTAAAGTTAAGTAGCAAGTAAGGTGGGTTAATAATTAATTGGTTAATCGTTGGTGAAGACCTCGTTAGCCTAGTGGTCTTAAGCGACTGCTACGCTAGAGGTCTTGGATTCGATTTCCAGGTCGAGCAAAGTGTTATTGGGTTTTTCTATGAAATTCTCAGTAGCAGCTTGGAGTTATGATTTGTGGCCGGTTAATGGCAATAAGCTCGCTCCTTATTGCTTGGGACCTAAACATGTCGGTGAACTGTGGGTGTACATTGATACACGTCCTCTGCCTAACTCTTTGGAGAAAACGGGCGTGATGGTATGTGGTATGGATTTTACTACAAACTATTTTACAGGATGAAAAAGACATTATGAAATAGACTTTACCATCTTTTTAAGGTGATTTAAGCACCCAAGAACGTAATCAATTTTGTTTAGACACAAACCTATTAGTTCTTAGGAAACAGTGAAGACCAGTTGCAGTTTTTCGACAACACAGATTTTTTTATATGCACGTTACTATGCCGTATAAAATTAAGTGAATTTCTGTAATTGGACAGTTGAAACCAATTAATTAACACGCCAATACCCATTAATACATGTAACTGTCAATTTTGTTAATTAATTTACGTAATTATAACGAGAAATGGAATGTATTAAACTTAAAGTCATGATGTGACAAAATACTTAGGTATGTAATACATGCCTTTAATTAATTTAAATACGTTTTTTAAAAGAGTATGTATGGAGGTTCCTGCCCGTTCTTCTCTATACGAAACTACCTTTTGGAATGGGCAACTAGATTCAATATTTTGAATTAATTGACGTTCAAAAATGCCTTTGAATGGTCTACTTGGAATATAAATAATTTTGACTTTAGACTTTGACCTTAAATGTTAAAAGAAAAAAGGTTTGATGTTTTGTTTGTCACCTTAGACAGTTATAGCCTTGCCGCCTGACAAACAGGCACAGCCATCTGATCAAAGTATCTTAATCCTGACTAGGGTTGCCATCCGTCCGGATAAAGCCGGACATGTTAGGCTTTTTGACCTCTTGTCCGGCCATATTTGACTGCGTCCGGCCCGTCCGGCTTTTGTTAGGCTTTTTAAACTATCGATTAATTCTTTTCTACAAGAAAAACAAGAGGATCCTCGCTTTAAGCGACTGTTGTGTCGCTGAGTAACATATATATTGATAGTCAGACATACTCGCTATGTGCGAGTATGATTTTTCAAAACCGCGGCATGGTGCAATTGTCGAGAGAGTATTCTCGTTAATTGGCCAGCAATGGACAAAACAAAGGAATAGGTTATGTCCAAAAACCATCGCCAAAATTTTAAACGACGAATTTAATGTGAGACATGTAACTTGTAAACAATGTTATGCGAACAATTATTAAACAAACAGATCTCGTAAACCATGTTTTTTCAAAACAAAAGTATATTAAAAATCCCTTTTTTCCGGCTTTGGAATTCAAAAGTCCGGCTTTGGAATTCAAAAGTCCGGCTTTTTTAACGAGTAAGTCCGGCTTTTTGATTTTTAGAGATGGCAACCCTAATCCTGACAGACAAGAGGACACGCCTGTCCATCTACCAACCACTCCAAATATCCGATTCACGGAAAATAGACAATTTCTTCCTCAAACTACTAGTACAGTTATCAAAAAGGACAAGTTAGCTAACTTATTACTACTTCTACTGTCTTGCAAAACACACACACACACCATCACGCCTGTATTCCCCGAAGGGTTTGGCAGAGGTGTACCCACAGTTTGTCGGTATGTTTTAGGTCCCATGTTATAAAGGGCAAGCCTATTGCCATTAACCGGGCACAAATAATTACTCCGAGCTTCTACGGCGAATTTCATAAAAAACCAATAAGCCTACTCGACCTGAAAACCGAACCCAAGACCTCTAACATAGCAGTCGCGCTTAGGCCCACTAGGCTAACGAGGCAGTTACTTGCAAAATATTACAGAGAATATTACCAGGTTGGTAAAAAGATAGTTATTTTTTGCCTGTATACCTAATATTTTCGTTGAGTATATATAGCACACACGCTTAGTCTTGATCCCTGACACATACATATTCAGTAAGTACATAAGATTGGTTCGACCAAAACAAACATTTGTATGGAAAACATGTTAACGTATCCTTCCCGGGATCATAGAATGTATTACATGCATAGATATCACTGCTTACCCCACACAATATATATTTTCTGTGAATATAATAACGATAGAATCTTTGTGTGTATTTCGCTACGGTCCTAGTAGTTACCTAAGGGTTTTTTTTTTGTAAAAATGGAAATTTTTCTTCGTTTCCTTGGAATAACGAAGTCGACATAAAAACGATAATTGAAAAAGTTGTTACCTTCAACTGAACTCTTGACTTTTGTAGAATAAGAACTTTTTTATTCCAAGTCATTTTTAGCAGAAACTAATATTATGCACTCGAGGATCAAACTATTCTAACTAGTTATTTTAACTGATTTATGAAAATAAATTTTCAATTAGTCTGTATGTTTTTAATTTTTGTTTATTCACACACACACCTAATTAACTACCTACCCTGTCTACCTACCTAATTTGTGTACACTCGAGCTCGACACAGCAATGTGGCTCTTCACACTGGAGAGTCACCAGGGCAACATAGACTTAGGGTTTTTTTTTTTTTTTTGAGATGGTAAAATCATCAAATGACCCCCCCCCCCCCCCGTCCTGGGCGGGGCGGGAGGGAGTGTCAGACTTTTACTGACTAAAAACCATCTATGTTCCTTCATGTGCCCTTTGCGTTCCGGGGGCGCGGTATCTCTTTCGAATAACCCGCAGACTTAGGGATACGGTCACCTATTTCCCGAGATTTTTCAATTTTAAATCGTAAATACCTATCCGTTGAAAATTTTCTAGGATACAGATCGAATATCTTCAATGGATAACAGCACATCTCTCGCTTCGTTGCCTATTTGTTTATTAATTGGCTAGTTGACACCACTCACCAATAATTTCAAGTCACAACTTCTTTAAAAAAACACTTTATTTTACCCAGGAAAACCGATTAATTTTTAATTTAATGTAAAATTTGATTTTTACTTACTTTAAAATCAATAGATAGTTAGTCAATTGAGTAGGCCACGTAGTGACGTCACAGCGTGCTATTGCCGTACAAAATCTATAGGAGAGTGGCAGAGAGTTTTGACAGTTCATAAAAAGTATGTAAATTGATGGTGGTGGACACTACCCAATTCTGCCACTAAACATTGAAAAATATAAACTTACATTCAGTACTTTTTTTGCTGTCCAACGTTCTTGACCACATTCCTTTCCCTGCAGTACACTACCAGCGCATCGCCCACCGGGACATCAAGCCTGCCAACCTGCTCCTCGGCGAGGGTCGCGTGCAGGTGGCAGACCTGGGCGCCTGCGGGGAGCTGGCGGCGGCCGGCCGGGTCTCGGGCACCGTCGGGACCCCCGCCTTCAGGGCCCCTGAGGCTGCGGCGCCGGCTGATAAGTATAGTGGAGAGGTAAGGACATTATTTTCATCATCGTCATCATCCTATCAGCCGCAGGACGTCCCCTACCATATTTCTTCTTTCTTCTTTACCGTGTGGTCAATGGCCTCTGACATGGTTACCGATGTCAGTGACATCCACTGGTGGACATAAGTCTCCCCCAAAGATTTCCAAAAGGACCGGTTGGGAGCGAAACAACATCCAGCGTCTGCCTGCGGTCTTAATCAGAAATATTTTGGTAAAGTTGAAACTGTAGTTATTTCTGGTAGAGGCGGGTATTACCTAAACAAAAACATTTGTGTTAATTCAGTCTTCTTCTTATCGTGTGGGCAGTAAGGTCTAACGACCCTACACACCCTAGTATCAGAGTTTCTAAACCGCCTCAAGGGCCTCTGACATGGTTACTGATGTCAGTGATGTCCATGATAAACTTAGAAAGTACATATGAATTAGGAAGTCACATTGGTACTTGCCCGAGCCCGGTTGCGAACCCAAAACCTCGTGCCTGGGAGGCGGGCGCCTTAACCACTGGGCCATCACGACACTTTAGTAATGTAGGTAGTTAATTCAGTGACATATCTACTCAAAACAAAAACACTCGGCCATTTAAAATTTTCATACTTTTCAAGAATACTGAGTTGAACAACATTTGTCATTCATTAACTTCGATTGAGTAACTTATCACAATATTCAGCATCAAATGAAACTCATCTCATTCCCCCAGGCAGCAGACATCTGGTCTTTGGGAGTCACCCTGTACGCGATGGTGACCGGCAAGGTGCCGTGGGTCGGCAGCTCGGCAGTGGAGCTGCAGCGCAAGGTGCTGGCTGAACCCCTGACGTATCCTCCCAGGTTCCAGCCCTCGAAGCAGCTGCGACACCTGCTCAGCAGGATGCTGGATAAGGATCCCGTTACGAGGATTACTCTGCAAGAGGTTAAGGTAAGAACGTCATTGAATTTTAAGGAGACTTTCGCATTTGTGTTGGTACGTAAATTTTGTAGGTTCCAGGCAGCAATGATGCCGTTAGGTTGTAAATGTGGCAACTGTGCTTTTTTGCTCGTGGTGGTTAAAATGGGATTTTTAGATTTCTTTGAGATTTATTTATTTACTGTAAACATACAAATATCCTTACAGGCTACACCCAATGCGATATTGTAACACTTAAAAAAATACATATTTCTCCTAATTATATAAACTATAGTAAACACTATTAGTAGCTATTCTTGTATAAATATGTGTGTTTTGGAGTATAAGTATGTATGCCTATTAACCAACCAAAACATTAGCAAAAAATAGAAGCTTTTGTTCAATACCAGATGTGCAGGAAGATGGCACAGTTTCGCCGTTGTGACAAATGATTGACAAAACTCAATAAACTGTCTTAAGCAACTTATTTCTAGAAAATAATATCAGCTCCATTGAGTATTACGATCCGAACTACCGACCAAGTGCTAGGATGTCATTACGCTGAACCGAGAGAACTTGTGTTAAAAGGTCAAATGATTGAACCAGCCCCGCTGTATTAAAGCGAATTCGTCCAAGAATAATCAAATTGTCTTAGTCAACGCAATTAGTACAGCAATTTGACCAATCTGTATTGTTACGGGTGACCTTTTCAAATGAACAATCGTTACTGATTGGATTATATTCTATACGACGGTAAACGTTTTAAACGAGCCATATTTATTCACTTTGTTTTGGTTTTGGATAGAATTTGTAATGTTAATCTTAATAGTATTATGATTGGATTATTTTCAATTAAAGTCCCGACCAATAAGCTCAAAGAGATTCTCTATAATCACGATTGAAAAGGCCTAAAAGGAGGATTAGATTATATTTTATTTAAACTTTAGACTGCCTCGTCAGCCTTGTGGGCCTAAGCGCGACTGCTACGCTAGAGGTCTTTGGTTCGATTCCCAAGCCAAGCAAAGTATTATTGGTTTTTCTATGAAATTTTCAATAGTAGCTCGGAGTTAGGATTTGTGCCCGGGAAATGGCCATAGACTCGCCCCCTATAACATGGGACCTTAGACACCCACAAAAAGTGACTGAAAAGTGGGTGCACATTGGTACACTTCTGCCTAACCCTTCTGAGAATACAGGCGTGACAGTATGATATGCTTATTTAAATTCTGCCAAGTTCTAGTTCTGAACTTCCTTCCCCCAGGATCACGAGTGGATAACAGATGGCGGCAAGGATCCGCTACCGTCGGAGCAGGAGAACTGTCGGCTGGTGGAGGTGACGGAGGAGGACATGGCGCAGGTCGTCACCTCCATCCCCAACCTCTCCACGCTCATACTCATCAAGACTATGCTGAAGAAACACAGCTTCCAGGTGAGAAAACCATGATTCTTTGAGATCCTTATCTGTTTAGTCAACCATTAGGCTGGGTTACGTAAAATAAAGCTGAAATTTCATTGGATTTTCATGTAGCTATCAACTTTCAGATATTCATATACTTCTTGTACCATCAATTTCAATAATAGCCCAAGTGTGTTTATTTTAGTTAATTATTCATAAATCAAGAACCAACAAGCAAGGTGCACGGACGACCTGGTTAAAGCCGCAGGAAGACGCTGCATGCAGGCCGCTTCCAACCGGTCTTTTTGGAAATCTTTGGAGGTGCGCCTATGTCTAGCAGTGGACGTCCTGCGGCTGATAATTATGATGATGATTCCTAAATCTAAGTTTTAGAATGGGTTATAAGATGGATGAAAGGATGAGAAAAAGTGACAAGATTCTTCTCTAACCCTCACTCTTGTCTCCAGAATCCGTTCCTCCGCAGTCGAGAAGGCAGCACCTCTCGCAGAGAGTCGACCAGCGCTCGCGGCGAGGCAGAGAAGCCGACGGTGGCCAGCAAGCGAGGCGGCCTGGCGCGCGCTGGCCGGTCTCTATCCGCTCCTGGCAACTATCTGACGGAAAGGTTGGCACTTTGACTAGTACCACACAGTACCCAAATCGTTTTTGAAAATGTTGAGGATTGGACATTAAGTCCAAACGTGAGCCCATATATAAGAATTTTTAGAAAATGAGGTCTCTGAATAGGCTTCTAGTCATTTGGAACATCTTATTGTTACATTAGAAAACCCTACTTCTGTACGAAGCGTAAGACTAGACTCAACTCATCATAAATTAGTGAGTAGTTAGATACCTAAGTATTCTTGTTTATTAAAATCATTATTTCAGCCGGCAATCGTCGTTTGACATGGGGCTAGAATCAGTCCAAGAGTCCCGAGACCAGAGTGTGGACGCGTCTTCTAAGGACCTGAAGAGTCCTCAGAGCCCGCAAGAGAAGGACGAGTCGGGCGCGCGGTGATACTCCCCCCGCGCGGCGCGTCCCGCCGCCGCCGACCAATGGCTGCTCCGCATTCAAATCGTGATCGAATTCGACTAGCCTTTTGGGTATCGGCAAAGCAATGTTGCAGCTTTGATAGAAATGTTGCCAGCATTTAAAAAAATAATATTCATACTTGAAAAATGCATTGCATTGATATTTTTTTAATAATTTTAAATATCCTGTTGACGTCAAAATTTGAGGTTTTAGGCTGCTATGTGATTTATATTCTAAATGAAAACTTGAGTAAAGTAAAGAATTAAGAAAGTCCTAATTATGACTTGACTCTGATTTTGACGACAGCTATCGAATAAAACTTAACTTTTCACTTAAAATTACTAATTCATTCATCCGCTAGTCCTATTTACTTAATATTGTACATATTTTAAAATAACATTTGTCCTCTTTGACTTAAAAAGCACTTAAATATTTTTAATAAGATAATTATTAGATCTATTTAACGAGGCAGCCTCGCTGAGACACAAAGTTCAACTGACTACATTACCTACTTATGAGTACTAGTATCCCGTTTAGAATATCAATTCCTATTCTTCTATTACAATCATCCTCTTCTATACAAATAGGTACAAGAATCAATCAAAAAGTTATCCTCCACATACGTGACGAACAGAAAGGAATAATATTCTGCGAACACATGGAAAAATAGCTGTTCCAACAAGATAAAATGTTGCCATGTGTAACATTACGTGGCTCGCGAGGCCGCCTCGTACAAAGCAAACTTTTACAAAGGCCGTTTATATTGTAAATATTTTAGCATATTTTTAATATGAATTAATAAAAATTGCTCAATGCTTGTTTGATATCATTGTACATATTATAAGCTTTTAGATTAAATACGTAGCAGTTTCATAAAAATACAAAATTCAATGGGCGCGTGTATTAAACAAGATAGGTAGGTACCTCATGTTTGAGTACCTAGGTACTAATAAGGGTTATTCAAAAA